>JASDDO010000006.1:242706645-243088304 GCA_030015575.1 Agapanthus africanus | reverse complement strand
TAAATCAGACTTTCTTCTGGCATTGTAGACTGGG
This sequence comes from Agapanthus africanus, assembly GCA_030015575.1. NCBI lineage: Eukaryota > Viridiplantae > Streptophyta > Magnoliopsida > Asparagales > Amaryllidaceae > Agapanthus > Agapanthus africanus. The sequence continues at coordinate 243,088,270 of JASDDO010000006.1, read as the reverse complement.
TCACATCAATGAGAGAAGGTTGACGAAGTTATATACAGAAGGATATTTGAATCCGTTCGAATATCAATCGTATGCCACTTGTCAATCATGTCTCAAAGGAAAGATGACAAAGACTCCGTTCACTGGACACAGAGTAAGAGCGAGCGAGCTCTTGGGACTCGTACACAGCGACGTGTGCGGTCCAATGTCTACACATGCACGAAGCGGTTATTCTTACTTCATTACTTTTACGGATGACTTTTCAAGGTACGGTTATGTCTTCTTAATGAAACATAAGTCCGAAGCCTTTGGAAAATTCCAGGAATATAAGAATGAAGTAGAAAAACAAACCAGCAAAAGTATCAAGATTCTATGATCGGATCGAGGTGGTGAATACTTGAGTGCCGAGTTCCTGGACTATTTAAAAGAGAACGGAATTCTCTCTCAGCTTAATCCTCCATACACTCCGCAACATAACGGTGTATCGGAGAGACGGAACCGAACCCTATTGGATATGGTACGGTCCATGATGAGTAACACTGAGTTACCGCGATCATTCTGGGGGTATGCGCTAGAATCTGCTGCATACCTTTTGAACCGAGTTCCGACTAAGACTGTGCCTACCACACCATATGAGATATGGAGTGGGAAGAAACCCTATCTTCAATATCTGAAGATCTGGGGATGTCCGGCTTTTGTCAAAAAGCAGCATGCGGACAAACTCGAGGCACGCTCAGTACTGTGCAAGTTTGTGGGATACCCAAAGAACTCCAGGGGGTATGTCTTCTATTACGCAGAGGAACAAAAGATCATTGTTTCTCGTAATGCCCATTTTCTGAAACACCAGTTCTTAGAAAAGGAAACAAGTGGTAGCGAAATAGAACTGGAAGAAATTCCAGAACCACAGACTATTACTGCAAGCTTAGTAGAACCAGAGGGTTCAAAAGAATAGGACATTCCTACGCCGCTCCGCAGGAGTAGTAGGCAGTCTCATCCGCCCGAGAGATACTACGGTTTTCTCATAGACAGGGATAGAGAGGATTGCATCATTGATTATGATAAGCCTACTAGCTTCCAGCAGGCCGTTCAGAGCGTTGACTCGGTAAAATGGCTGGATGCAATGCGGACCGAAATGGAGTCCATGTACACCAACAAAGTATGGACGTTGGACATTGCTCCAGATGGGGTAAAACGCATAGGATGCAAGTGGATCTTCAAAAGGAAGATTGGTGTAGATGGACAGGTTGAGACCTATAAAGCTAGACTTGTTGCAAAGGGTTTCCGTCAAAGACCTGGCTTGGACTATGACGAAACCTTTTCTCCAGTAGCTATGCTGAAATCCATTCGGATCCTTCTTGCCATTGCTGCTTTCCACGATTATGAGATTTGGCAGATGGACGTAAAGACCGCTTTTCTAAATGGATATTTAGAAGAGTGTGTCTATATGGACCAGCCAGAGGGTTTCATTCAGAGTGGGAGCAGCGGAAAGGTGTGCAAGTTGCTTAAGTCCATCTACGGACTAAAGCAGGCATCGCGGAGTTGGAACATCTGTTTTGATGAGACGGTCAAGGAATTTGGCTTTATCAAAAATCCAGATGAACTATGCATCTATAGTAGATTTGTAGCGAGAACTGTAGTATTCCTCGTTTTATACATGGATGACATTCTCTTAATAGGAAATGACATTCCTATGCTACAATCTGTCAAGGGGTTCTTGTCACACAGGTTCTCCATGAAAGACCTGGGTGATGCCTCATACATCCTGGGGATCCGGATCTATCGTGATAGATCCAAAAGGATATTAGGACTTTCACAGTCCAGGTACATCGACACCATACTGAAAAGATTCAGTATGGAAGATTCCAAGCACGGTAATCTACCGGCTTGTCACGGGATCACCCTCTCCAAAGAGATGTCTCCCAAGACTGATTTGGAAAGGGATCGCATGTCTATTATACCCTACGCTTCTGCGGTAGGCTCTATAATGTATGCGATGTTATGTACCAGACCGGATGTAGCTTATGCACTGAGTGTAGTAAGCCGGTATCAGTCAAACCCTGGGGAGAAACACTGGATAGCGGTAAAGAACATTCTCAAGTATCTGAGAAGGACAAAGGAGATGTTCTTGGTGTATGGCGGAAAAGACCTCCAGATCGAGGCCTTTGCTGACTCCAGCTTCCAGAGTGACAAGGATGATTCCAAGTCCATGTCGGGCTTTGTCTTTACCCTCAACGGAGGGGCGATGTGTTGGAAGAGTTCCAAACAGGAAACCGTTGCTGACTCGACTATGGAAGCGGAATATATCGCTGCATCTGATGCCGCAAAAGAAGCCGTCTGGATGAGAAAGTTCTTGAAAGAGCTTCAGGTGGTTCCGTCCATTGTTGACCCAATATCTCTGTATTGCGACAACAACGGGGCTATAGCTTTAGCAAAGGAACCCAGGTCCCATCAGAAATCCAGACACATCTTGAGGCGGTATCACCTGATCAGGGAGATCATGGATCGCCAGGAGATCGAGGTTCGGAGGGTTGCTTCAGAAGATAACACTGCAGATCCATTCACCAAGGCCTTGCCCCAGACTCAGTTCGAGCGGCTGATTGAGATGATAGGTCTTCGATACGCCAGTACATGGCCTTAGTGCAAGTGGGAGATTGTTAGTGTATATGCCCTAGAGGCCATTACTGTATCATACTAGTTTGTATATTACTTAATGGAAGCTTGGGATATTCACAGTTGTGTAAACAATCTTGCTCAAAATGGTAGTATGCTACTTGGTTTGTTTCTACTTTAATGTGTACATGTGTTTATTTTATTATATCACCTATATACATTAGTAGAGCCCTTAGGATCTTTGCTTGATTACCAGCGTTGTGATGGCAGTCACACTCGTGGGGGTTGGGTAATCCATAAGCACATCCTTATACAGGTCCCTAGTCGCAGGACTATCGAGACAGGGCATCGATACTCCGGAGTAGACTAGCGTATGCGCTTCTTATCCCAGCAGGGGAGACGGTCTATCCCACAGCCGTCAGTACGTCGTACTTGAGATAGTATGCGGGTGCTCATTAGGTTACGAGTACACTGGACAGGACTCGTCAGGAACTGATTGGTTGGTATTATACCTATCGTCGGTTATCAGTTCCCAGGTGACATGAGTACAGCTTAGTCCGCTGACTTGACACTGTCTCTTCGCCTCGAGTGTGTTCTCACTGTACTTTGATTACTACCCTACCACGGCTCAAAGGAGTCATGCAAACAGGTAGTAGTTGGGTGCAGTCCCGAAGCACTTGGAGGCAGTGACGGTTAGACAGGATTCGTCTCTCCCGGTATTGGAGGTTGACATCGCGCTGTGTCTAGGAGAGCCATTACACGAGTAGTCCCTGGCCAGGGCAAGCGAGATATACTGGTAGGCTTCCAGTGTTATCTCAGGGTGTTATGGGCTTCACTGCGACCCGACTTGTATCGCTATTAGGGGACTGACGTTCACTACCCCCTAGGCCCGCCATGCGATGTATCAGACGAACTGACCGGACTGTACGGAGACTGTCACATTCAGACTCAGTAGGAGTTCAGATGGGTTTCACCTCGTCAGTCTTCTTGTCGGCATCTACCTGGGGACCGTTACGCACAGCTAGTGCCGCTTGCGGTCTGTGGTTAAACCCACTGCCAGCGTAGTGTCGAGTCTTTAGAGTCCCACACAGAAAACTATTCGCCTTTAGGCAAAAGAGTAGGGGTCGCATGATTTTGCAACAGGTCGCATGGCTTTGCGACAGGGTTCGGTCACATCCGTGCACTTGTGCACGTTTAGTATCCGGACAGTTAACACTAGCGGGCTTTGGTTTAAGCCAGATCCTAGTGTACGTTTTGGGATTGGTTTTATCTAGTATGTATTCGTGTTCCTCGGAACGCGGATGCGGGTGTGTATGCACAGTTGACGGAGAGACAGAGGCAGAGGATTCTCATTAGGGTTGTTGACTGTTGACTGTTGACTATTGACTTTTTGCTAAACCCTAATGCGAATATGAAATATAATGAACAATAATATTAATTAAGTATTATAGTGACATGGTTGTTGAGGGGTTGACTTTGTTGACTAGGTTGGACTAGTTGACCATCATCATAACAATAGCTATCATTTTATGGTATAGACTTTTGCTTGCTTGTTTATCTTGTGCAAAATGAGTGCATGAAATGATATGGCTATTTTGACTTAAACCATCACATAATACTTGATTGGTATTTTTGTTATGATGTTTTTGGATTATGAGAGCCAAAGGGAGAAAAGTCTTACTCATTCTCTCATTTCCTTTCTCTCTCTTGTTTTGAGCTCTCACCCTCTTCCTCTTGCTCTCCCTCTCTCTAGTCTATGGTTCACTTGTCTCATGTGTTGAGAAGCAAGAACCATAGAGAAAAATCCCAACACACTCTCCTCTACTCACTGTAGTTCATAAGGTTTGGCAAACCGAGTGAACTAGTTTCTTCAAAGTTCGAAGAAGAAGCTAAATGTAGAAGCTTTCGGGTGGATCGATCTTCGGCGCAAGGAGACGACGGGGTGAAGCCGATCCGTACACCATCGAGAGTTGAAGACGAAGGAGTTCAAGAAAGAAAGGTATAACCCCTTAACCGAGTAGTTAACAACTCCTAGTTAGGTTGTTAGGTAGATAGTTTAACAAAGATCCGTTTTGAGTCCATGTTACCTCCTCTAGAAAAATCGTTTTTCGTCATTTCCGCAAGCCCGTAAGCACCGAGAGCGGTAGCATGGACTTACACTATAAGAGTTCCAGAAACTTGGGTAGTAAACGTCAGATCCTAATAACCCGATAATTTGTGCTGATGCGGCTCAGGACCAATCCGGGAAACTACTGATCAACCTATCAGTAAATCCCAACTGCCTTGGCCAAGGTCTTATGGTCCTGACCAATCAAACACGGTGCAATATCGACTCCCGATACGGGGAGAGACACCAACAATCACTCACTGCCTCCATGTAGCTTGGGACTGTACCCAACCAAAACCTGTTTACACGACTCAATAGGGCCATGGTAGGGTAATGATCAAAGCACAGTGGGAATTCACATGAGACAAATGACGATCTCAGGTCCGAAGACTAACCTGTACACATGTCACCTGAGAACTTCCATCTGACGATAGGTATAGTACCATCTGGAAGTTCTCGGCGAGTCTGTCCAGTGTACTCACACCCAGTGAGCACCTGTATACGATCTTAGGTGCATCAGACCAATGGTTGCGAGACCAACCATCGCCCCTCGTTAAGGTCTAGAAACGTATACACTAGTCTACTCGGTCTCGATACTCACACGACTAGGGACCATTTAAGGATGTGCTTATGAACTACCCAGCTTCTACAAGTATGATCGCCATCATAACGCTGGTAGTCAAGCAAGATTCTACGGGTTTTATCAACATGTAACTGCAATATGTAATACGAGTATAACATATGCACATATTAAGATAAAGTCAAACCATAATAGTATACTACTGTATCAAGTCTTTATCAATATGTGCAAGCTGGATAAAGCATCAGTAGAAACAAATACACATATCAAGATAAAGACAACTCAAATAATATACTATATATAACTGAGAATGATTGTCTTAAACATACATATCCCCAGCATCCACATGTAAACATATACAATAATGGCCTCTAGGGCATACATATCCAACAATCTCCTATTTGCACTAAAGGCAAGTAATTGGTGTACCGAATACCCAACGTCTGCTCTAAGGCCAGCTGTTGGCGCACCGCATACCCAACATCTCAAAAAGTCGCTCGAACTGCACTTGAGGGAGGGCCTTTGTAAATGGATCCGCCGTGTTCTCTTTTGTATCTACTCTTCGGACCTCGATCTCCTGGCGATCTATGATCTCCCTGATCAGGTGATACCGCCTTAAGATGTGTCTGGATTTTTGATGGGACCGTGGTTCCTTCGCTAAAACTATAGCCCTATTGTTATCGCAATACAAAGGTATTGGATCAACAATGGACGGAACTACCTGATGTTCAGTAATGAACTTCTTCATCCAGACCGCTTCTTTTGCGGCATCGTTCGCAGCAATGTATTCAGCCCCCATCGTCGTGTCTGCGATGGAGTCCTGTTTGGAGCTCCTCCAACACACTGCCCCTCCATTGAGAGTAAATACAAAACCTGAGACAGACTTGTTGTCATTCTTGTCACTCTGAAAGCTGGAATCAGTAAAGGACTCGACCTTAAGGTCTCCATTACCGTATACTAAGAACATCTCTTTAGTCCTTCTCAGGTACTTGAGAATGTTCTTTACAGTCGTCCAATGATTCTCACCCAGGTTTGACTGATATCAGCTCACCACGCTAAGCGCGTATGTTACATCTGGTCTGGTACACGGCATCATATACATTATAGATCCTACCGCCGAAGCGTAGAGTATAATGCTCGTGCGAACCCTCTCCTCATCAGGCATAGGAGATATCTCTTTTGAGAAGGTGATTCCGTGCAAAGCGGGTATGTTACCGCGCTTGGAATCTTCCATACTAAATGCCTTTAGTACGGTCTCTATGTACCTGGACTGCGAAAGTCCTAATAATCTCTTAGATCTATCTCTGTAGATCTTAATCCCCAAAATGTACGAGGCATCACCCAGGTCCTTCATGGAGAACCTTTGTGACAAGAACAACTTGACTGATTGTAGCATAGGATATCGTTTCCTATCAAGAGAATGTCGTCCACGTACAAGACTAGGAATACGATAGTTCGTCTTATAATCTTCTTATATATACATGGCTCATCCTCGTTCTTGATGAAGTCAAAGTCCTTGACTGTTTCATCAAAACAGGTGTTCCAGCTCCGCGATGCCTGCTTTAATCCATAAATGGATTTAAGCAACTTACACAACTTCCCGCTGCTCCCACTTTCTACAAAACCTTCTGGCTGATCCATATAAACGCACTATTCCAAACTTCCGTTTAGAAAAGCCGTTTTTACATCCATCTGCCAGATTTCATAGTCATGGAAGGCAGCAATAGCAAGTAGGATCCGAATGGATTTGAGCATAGCCACTGGAGAAAAGGTTTCGTCATAGTCCACTTCTGGTCTTTGATGAAAACCTTTTGCAACGAGTCTAGCCTTATAGGTTTCCACCTGCCCATCTACACCAAACTTCCTTTTGTAGATCCATTTGCATCCAACGGATTTTACCCCAGGTGGAGCAATATCCAAGGTCCACACTTTATTGGTGTACATGGACTCCATTTCGGATCGCATAGCATCCAGCCATTTATCAGAGTCCTTACTGATAATAGCCTGCCTGAAACTAGTAAGATCGTCTTCTTCCAAGATGTAATCCTCTCGATCCCCGTCTATGAGAAAACCGTAGTATCTCTTGGGCGGATGAGAAATCCTACTAGATCTGTGGAGTGGCTGAGGCTCGTCCGGGGTTATTGAATCTAGCGGTTCTACCAAATCTTCAGTTATAGTTGATCCCTCTAGAATTTCTTCCAGTTCTACCGCGCTCCCACTAATTTCTTTTGCAAGAAATTCCTTCTCTAAAAAAACGGTGTGGCGAGCAACAAACACCTTCTGTTCCTCGGTGTGGTAGAAGAGATATCCTTGTGAATGTTTAGGATATCCTACAAAATTACACAAAGCTGATCGTGCCTCGAGTTTGTCAGAGTTCAGCTTCTTTACATAAGCTGGACATCCACATACCTTAACAAAATTAAGTTATGGTCTTTTCCCTTCCCATATTTTATATGGGGTGGTAGGCACGGATTTGGTAGGAACCCTATTCAATACATATATAGCCGTTTCAAGGGCATATCCCCAGAATGAAAGAGGCAACTCGGCATTACTCATCATGGAGCGAATCATGTTCAATAGGGTACGGTTCCTCCGCTCCGATACACCGTTGTGCTGTGGTGTATACGGAGGAGTAAGCTGAGAGAGAATTCCATTCTCTTTTAGGTAATCTAGGAATTCCGTACTTAAGTAGTCCCCTCCTCTATCAGATCGGAGGATCTTGATACTTTTAAAAGTCTGGTTCTCTACTTCGTTTCTGAATTCTTTGAATTTCTTAAAAACTTCAGATTTGTGTTTCATGAGATACACATATCCGAACCTAGAAAGATCATCAGTGAATGTGATGAAGTACGAGGACCCACCCCTTGCATGTATAGCATCGGACCACACATCACTGTGTATGAGTCCCAAGAGCTCTGCTGCTCTTTCTCCGTGTCCGGTGAACGGAGATTTGGTCATCTTTCCCTTGAGACAAGACTGACAAGTTTCATAAGATTAAAATTCGAACGTATTCAAATATCCATCTGTATGCAACTTACTTAGTCTTTTCTCTCTGATATGACCAAGTCTACAATGCCACAAGTAGAATTCGTTCTTTTCTGAACTCTTCCTCTTGCGTGTGTCTTGTATATTGAAAACCGTGTTTTGATTTAGAACATAGATACCATTACATAGTGTACCTTCTGCAACCAATACCTGATTAAGATAAATGTTCATGATATTTCTATCAAGAACAAACTTATATCCATCTTTATCAAGTAAAGAAACTGATATGATGTTGCAAACCATGGAAGGTATATAGTAGCAATTGTTCAAAATTATAGTATTACCTTTTGGCAACACTAGGTGATATTCACCGACGGTAGCAGCATCAACTTGTGCTCCATTCCCTACTCTGAGGAACATATCACCAGGTCTAACTATTCTACTTTTTCTCGGTCCCTGCAATAAATTACAGATATGAGATCATAATCCGGTATCTAGTACCCAGGAGGTAGGACTGACCGAAAAACAGTTCTCAATAATAAGAACACCTGAAGAAGACGCAATAGTGTGCTTCTTCTTCGTTGGGGTCATCAAGGAATTCATGCAATTCTCTTTCCCTTGCTCATACTCATAACTGCTGTCATAAGTTAGTGCCGAACCGACGTTCCCTAGCCCCGAATAAGAATTCAGATCTGTCAAGCGATATATTTTATTATCTTGATTAGGGTGTGAAATGGTTGCTACCTGGAGAGAGAGAAAAGAAACACTCAGCGTGCGCTCTTACAAGATCAGATTGGTTATTAGTTTATCTAATCAGGATGGCTCCCACTGTTTCCTCGAATTCTCCATCAAACCTTAAAAGGAGAACTAGTCAAGATTAATCGTACGTTACAATTCTTGCTTAACCTTTCGACTAGGCCAGTGTCGGTATTTCAAGGGAGGTTTTCCAACGCTTTCACGAAATTCCTTAATTATATAACTTCTTTTCCTTAGAGGCATTGCCCCGCTAACACCGTTCTAGACACCTACTTGGTTTATAACATCGATTGTTAAGTGAAATAATCTCCCAAGAGTAATCGTACTTGTTTCCCTCAATAAAAGAGCAAGGCTCTGTTCAAAATTTGAAAGGGGAGTGCCTCGCGTGCCTTGCACGAGGGCGCCAGCGCCAAAGAGTTAAAAACTCTGAGGCAGCGCCTCATGTGCCTCGCACGAGGGCGCCAGCGCCAAGAGTTAAAAACTCTGAGGCGGTACCTCACGTGCCTCGCACGAAGGCGCCAGTGCCATAACAAATCTCTCTGTTAAACAGAGCTGTTGGATCAAAAATCCAACGGAGATGATAAATCATCAGAGTACAGAATTAAATTCTGTTGAGGAAATATTCTTCAAATCTTTCTAAACAAGAAAGATTACTCTCTGTAAAACAGAGCACCGTTGGATTAAAAATCCAATGGTGATTAAAAATCACCAAGCTATATAATAAGCTTTGTATGGGAAAATATTTTCTAATCTTGTTAAAAATGAGAAAAATATCTTCTGTAAAATAGAAGTCCTTGGATCAAAGATCCAACGGTGGATAAAATACCCAAATCAATTAAAGATCTCTCAATGAGAGATTTCTTTAACTAAATCAACAAATCTGCCTCTACTGCATAAAGGACCCAAGACTTTAAGGCTTGTACAGAGGAACCCCCCATAAGCTTCAAACTTATAAAAAAGCAAGCAAGAAGAAAGCTTGAAGAAAGAAGAAAGAAGAATACCTCTCTCCGTGGTAAATAAAAATAATAGAGATCAGAGCATCTCCTCTGCATATCTAAGGGTTTAACCCTAAAAAAATGAACATAGTTCTTTTCTTGAATCTGTGATCCATGAGACAAGTCTCCCAGAAATGAGAATTTAATTCTCATAGGAATGAACTTGTTCTTGGGGATCAAAGATCCAGAAAAGAACATAGAATTGAACTCTTCAGAACAGAATACATAAAGAAAACCTAGTGCTAAGTGCCTCACATGTCCCTCACGTGGGCGCTGCTCAATAAAAAGTGCTCAACACTTAATGGTTGGCGCTCAGCGCCAAGCGCCTCACGTGTCCCTCACGTGGGCGCTGCTCAATAAAGAGTGCTTAGCACTCAATGGTTGACGCTCAGCGCCAAGCGCCTCACGTGTCTCTCACGTGGGCGCTGCTCAATAAGGGGTGCCTAGCAATCAGTGGTTGGCGCTCAGCGCCAAGCGCCTCACGTGCTCCGCACGTGGGCGCCATAAAGAGTGTTTAACACTCCATAAAAATAAAAGAACAAAAAAAGAGGGAAAAGTAAAGTAAAGTGTGAGCGTCAGAACCCATATAAATGCTAAGCATTGTTTGCACAGAAAGGGGATTGAGCCCAAGCAAGTGTTTAACACGTTATTCGGAGACTGAGTAGGTTGAGTCTAAGTTGACCAAATCCCCAATTCAGATCAATGAGCTCATGTGCTCATCATTTTCCAAACTGGTCTTAGTTCCAAACACGACCACAGATCTCCCAATGAACATTGGTTCAAGGGTGCATCTCCTCACACCTCTGATACATGTCGTTTTAATTCTTCTGCGTCTTCAGAGAGGTGGTGGGTCCCGATAACCAACAACTCTTTGGTGCACTCCCAAATTGACGGGCACATCCCACTGCGAACCGCAATGTCCTTAAACTAGCAACGGACCGCAACGTCTTTAAACTAACACAATGGAGCCCAAATACTCTTTTGTTGGGTCTGAATGATCCCAAAATCCTGTTGAGTAGATTTTAGCCTAAAATTAGACTAACGTATACTCAACAAACATTTAAGTTGATCTTAATCTCAAACAAGATTGACGACCCTTAAATCAACCCAAACCTAAATCTAAGAATATACGGATTTGGACTAATCCACGCCCTACGGGCGACAACATAAATTAATCTCCGTATACAATCCATGGGAAACCGAAAGTAAAACAAACACACATGATACAAAGTGACCTTCTGGAGCAGGAGAAAGTGGTTACCGTGATGCGGTAACGTAATTAACTGCAGGGGCTTGCGCCTGCAGGGAAGAGAGTCCCCACAATCAAAACCCCCTTGCAAACGAGGGGGAATCTGACGAAGTCTGCTACAACGGCCGCATCCGTCCAAACCTCCGATACACGGTGCCATAAATCAACTTGGCATCTTCGGTGAGGTGGACGGATAAATCCAAATAGCATCTGCCCCCAATTTCAGGCAAGACGTTTGTCTTACCAGTTTTCGGCGGTAAACAGATTCTGGCACACCCGGTGGGACCTTTTGCTCTTTCCACTCCGCACTCGTGTGTCGTGTTCGCGAATGAATCGCGGTTTAATATAGTTGCCCCTGGATTTGAGATACTAAGATTTGGTATCTAGCTCCATGCAGAAAAGGTCCTGTTGGAGTCGTTGTTCAAATTTCATGTCATTGACGCCAAGACCCGCTATAACGCTCTGCTCGGCCGGCCTTGGTCACACGAATACAACATCATCCCTTCTACACAACATCAGTGTATGAAGTACTTCAAAGATAGCCTCGAGTACACAGTTACAGGGGAACTAAACACATTCTCCGTAAATGAAGTCCGCAAATATGAAGACGCCAAGTACTTCCTACCAGACTTCGAAGACACAGAAAGATGTCGTAAACCAGAGAACCAACAAAAAGTCATCGTCACTATCCCGGTCTTTGGGAGCGATACCGAGGAAGATGAAGAGATAGTCTACTCGAGGCAACCCCAAGGCAGCAGGCCAGGGCCAGCTACGCCTATATTGGTCTTTGGTAGCGACTCTGAGGACGAGGTCAACACAGTGTTCTCTGTTCTTCCATTAATACAAACCGTCACTGGAGCTGATCAGAGTTTACAATCATCATGGTTCCGTGACAGCATTACAGGGAACTTGATGTGCTCGATACATACGGCGTGCAAGAGCTGCAGACCTTCTACGTTCCTCCTAGGCGAAAAGGTGAAAAGGCGATCCTCTTTTATCAATCCACAGAGACCAAAGTGGAGAAAGAAGTCTGGTATGGTGCCGATCTTACACTTGACAGGCTTCAACCAATCCGTCTATCCAGATACTACGCAGAGGGATTGAAAAGGCTACTAAAATGCCAGGGTGTGCCCTTCAAACAAACTGCTCGACAAGCCCAGTTCTACAACAAGATTTGGGATGTTCCTGGGACTCAGCGAAAGATGCCCAACGGGAGGATGGAGACGACTGGGCTTGGATACGTTCGGTCCAAGAAACGGGAGCGATTTTATGGTTTCCATGTCATAAATAACCCCGGTGGAGAAGCGAATGCATTTCCAGATAGCGCCAATATCGAACCAGAGCGAGATCCCGCCGTAAGAATACTAAGCCCGTCATTCAAAGAACAGATTGACAAGCTAATAAGGGAAGCAGGTCAGAAGGTTCGGGATGATCACAGCCGCAAAATGGCCATTTACGAGAAAGCCAGGACGCAACGTATCATTCAGCAGGCTACGGAGGATGACGATGCCCTTCACCCGCAGCCCGCTGTGCTGTCACGACCCGAAGTATTAGCTCGTGACCGGCACTTAAATCACACAACTTCTAAAAGCATAACGTAATTCAAGTAAGCCGAAGCCCAGAAATCTAAACCTTTTTAAGAAATAAAAGAGGTGAAGTTTTGAAATAAAGGTATGATGAAATCAAAGATTTTCTTGAATGCATAAATAGTGGAACATGAAAAATGCAAGTGGAATTTATTAGTTGAAAAACATGTTTCGTCTTTTAAAAAAATTTAGGCAGCACCTCCTTTGTATATTTTGATCCAAAACCACAAATACATGATCATATAAATGCCATCCCCAAGCGGGAGCTAGCTCTTCGCCAAACGGCGGATTCACAACCACGCAAGACAGAAATATATGCATACGACGCCCAACGGCACCAAAAAGATAATGTAAAGCAAGACATCAAACCCACCAAGCGAACATATAACCCACCACTCAAGTCTCGCAACTACAAGTCTTGCTAAGTCTTACTACATATATAATTACTAGTTTTGATTGATGGAGTTGACTAGATACAATATGAATAATAAATATAAGGGTGGCACGATCCAATGTGTACCACCTACCAAGGCAAACCACCCGGAAGCAAACTGTGTGCCAGCGATGTCGCTACTGATCCATGCGGTCAACCTGCAAGAACTGTGGCATAACGGGGTGAGTTGCCAACTCGTGAGTAGAAAACATCAACAGGTAGAAATCGAATAAACAACGATTCCTAGGTCAACCATATCATAAAGGTAATACTATGATATCTAGGGTGACCGTATCTACATATGTGCCAACACTATACTCAATGCCTATCAGCATGTGGCTAACATCTACGTGTCCATCAATGACACAACAACATCATGCAAGTAAATATCATAAAAGCATATGCATGAAAATATGAGGATATCAATCCGTGTGTCCATCAACGACACATCAAAATCATGGAACCTGAGTGTCCAACATCGACACTCGAAACATCATGAAACCCGTGTCCAACATCGACACGTAAATTCTCATATCTCGGGCTCCGTCAGTCTGCGAGATTGGCCCTCGGGCTCCGGCAGTATAGATCGGCCTATATCCATCTCTCGACTCCGGTCGGTATCCTCCGGATAACCGCCGGGTCCAACCAATCACCGGTAGATAGTGCCCTCCCTGCCAGGCTCATCGTCTACACCACGAAAATCATTTCTTGCCCCGGGGAACCATACCGGGTCCACCATGAACCCGCAAACGGATCATCCACCTCCTCGAATCGGGTTTCTATCACACGCCTCAGAACCGAGAAAACGCATGGTGGACGTCTCGAAATGTCATATCAAGAGAAACCGGGTTTTTAAAACAATACATACTTTCTTTTGAAATGACCACGGTTCTCAAATCCAGAAATCTCATGAAAACAACATATCTCAATGCGTATAATCATAAAGTATGATGTATGCGACATATAACAGAATGTAGGCATATCCGTATATCATGCAACATGAAACAGTGATGTGAATATAGCAAGTAAATCATGCAAGGAGTCATATCATGATGCGACAAATCTACTGTGTAGTGACATAGCAATTATCGATGATGAAAGTGTGTGAGCCGGCAATCTGTTTAAGTGTAAAATATGCATCATCGATAATGGTGTAGGTGTACTAGCACATGTATATGTAATGCAATGAAAATAACATGAATGTAGCATAAAGTACATCGTGAGGCGTATAACCAAGTCGGTGAATCTATCAATCGGCATCCATCCTCACAACATCACGTACGGTATAATCCATCGTACGACATCCTCTAGTCAAGGGTATGGATCAATCATCATAAAACTCATCACGTACGGTAAATCATCGTACGACGCCATTAAACAATTAGGGATCCTATCAACCTATATAAGACAATGAGGGTACGTACCTAACGTCTCGTACGGCATTTCACTCAAGATTCGCAATATTATCCATATATATATATACATATCTCTCAGGTCACATCCATATCAATCTCAAATCATGGGACCGACAAAGGTATCAATTATCATATATCGACTCGTATCCATATAACGACATATCACACCAAGTCATCATATCACATCGTATACTCTTTTCCATCACATTAATATCTCATATCAAGTCATCTTACATATACATTCTATCTTATACACTAATGTCATGCTACTCTAAAACTCATACCTATTCTAGTGCAACTACATATCTATAAGTCATGATTCACATTCACTTTTCATATCCCTAAAACATTCATCTCATATCTCAATACACACACACACACACACACACACACACTCAATCACTCATATCATCTCTAACTATCTTTTTAACCATATCCCTAGTTTTCTAATCTAGGTTTCTACGACTGTATCCTATAGATCGGTTTCCATTTATAATTTGCGGGGGTGCTATACGCCATCCACCCGACTTCCCCCGTAGATATAGATTTACTCAACTTGATCCTTGCTTGCTAAAGTCGATGACGCCATGCTCCGTCGTCTCGGAATCCACGCGAATGTACCTACAATATCAACACATTTCGCAATACCATTAACATCAAGTCCGGAAAACCAATACGACACACGGTGCGCTCACAAGTTAGAACTTATAACCTACGCATGCAAAACAATCAAACAAGTTGACGTACAAACGCCCAACAACCAAATACAAATCCAAACATCAAAACCAAGTATTCCAAAATACGGAAAACATAACTAAAAACACCTCAATGTGCTCCCAGATTTTGGTTCAGGTCAATTGGAATAAAACTAGCAAGTATAGAGTGTTGTATGAGGGGTATGTGAGCTACTGGACCAACCTAGACTCCAACCACCACAACTTGGCCGGCCACATCACCTAAAATTCCGGCCAGGTCGGCCAAAACTAATTGGAATGGGTTCGTACTTGCAGGGTGGTTTCCTATTGGTCCCACTAAGTCTCTGGTATTGTTTATTTTTCTCAGAAACGTCTCGGGTTGCTCCAGATTCCCTGTAGGTCACTAAATGTCATAAAACCGACATGGGTAATATCCTAAGTCCGTATTCTCTGTTTTTGGGTATAAAATTCATACTAGGGTCTTGTAAACAGCCACTAGAGTTCACCAAATCCACACTTTCACCCAAACCTTCTCTAGGGATTTCTAACTTCACAATAACCAAACCAAATAAACTTCTAAACTAAACTAGAATGTAAGGAACTAAACTAAACTAAAATGGAAGAAGATATACCTCATTTGGGCAACTCAAGAAAAACCCTAGATGTCCAAGTTCTTAAAAATCCAACTTTGATTGGTCCAATATGTTAAGGAGGAGGTGGAGATCAACTTTTGTGAAGGGAGTATAGGGTTTTGATGAAGGTTTGGAGATGAAACTTGGGGGTGAAGGTGGAGAGAGACGAGGAGGAAGAAGATGGAGAAAATAATGGGGAGGAAATAATGGGCACCCCCCTCTCTCTCTTTCTTATTCTCACCCTCTCTCAACTCATTTCTCACACACTCTCTCTCTCCAATCATTCTCTCTTTTACCCTTTTCTCTTTTTCTTTTCTTTTTAAAACCCAAACCACATAATACTCCAAAAACAACATAAGAACACAACATGTAACCAAAATGCAACATGACATGGTGCACTAGCCATGGAAAACTGTAGAAACACGGATTTAGCTTAATCGCGATTAGTAGTGCACTAATCGGGTTTAATTTTAAACCCGCGTAAAATAAATTATAAAAATGCCAAATCCAATAAATATATTTAAATGAATAAATCAGTTTAATCTCCAATTATTTCATAAATATTGGTATATATTTATACCGTTTTATGGAAACCCCAATTTCGCAGATCAGGTAGTTTTCGCGAAATATATTATTTTAATATTAAATTCCAAAAATAATATTTTATATTTTCTGAAATGTTACATGTGCGCCTTCGTGGAAAGAAGAAATCCCGAAGTAGAAGCAACAACAAGATCAAGAACGGGAATGGCGTTCAAAGACAGCGAAGTAGATCCAAGAAGCCACGCGATCGAGAAGAAGTCAACTGGAATCCGTCTTTTATGAAAAAGATGGGTCAGGAATACTCTTTCCCTCAAGACAAGACAAGGAAAATCTTCGACCTTGTCATGAAGCATCAAATGATGACGCTCCCGGAGTCTCGGCACCCTGAGCAAATAAACGAGGTCTATCATCCGGCATATTGCTCCTACCACCGAGCAATAGGACATCCTCTTGAAGATTGCTTCACCTTCAAAGACTGGGTCGAAGACCAGTATCAGCAAGGCATGTTTGCTCTGTCCGAAAATTGGAGGGTAGCCCCACCACAAAAGCATGAGCCAAGAGCAACCTACACTGCGAGGGAAAGCCCACATCAACATCGATCTTGGAAACGAGCTCGTACCTGCCAGATGATAACATTCTCAAAGGAGGGAGAGCATGAGAATGTGGACGACCTCTCCCAGTGCTTCGCAAATGAAGATAAGGACGAGGTGATATTAGAATTTCCACTGGCGCCGAAAAAGCTGGAAGATGGGATACACACCACGGCCGACAATCTGAGGAAAATCGATTTGGGGACGAAAAACGATCCGAGGCCAACGTTCATCAGTGAGCTGCTGTCCGAAGAGCAGGTGGCTACACTAAAATACGTGCTTATGCAGTATAAAGACAGTTTCACATGGAACTATTCCGAGATGCCGGGATTAGATCCGGAGATAGCTGTGCATAAACTGGCGATATCACCGGACGTCAATCCAGTCAAACAGGCGCCAAGAAGAATGTGGATCGAACTTGAGATGACTGTTAATGCCGAAGTCAAGAAACTAATTGACTCCGGCTTCATCCAAGAAGTTCAATATCCTGACTGGATTGCCAACATCGTTGAAAAAAAATGGAACAGTACGCATCTGCATAGAATTTCGGGATCTCAATAAAGCGTGCCCAAAGGATGACTTCCCCATACCGGTTACCGAGCTGATGATCGATAACACATCCACTCACGAGGTCTTCCCTTCATGGATGGATCTTTAGGGTGAAATTAAATAAAGGTGCATCCCGAAGACCGAAAGCATACTTCCTTACGGACTCCGCTGGGCATATTTTGCTATAAAGTGATGCCCTTCGGTCTGAAGAACGCTGGCGCTACCTACCAGAGGGCCATGACGAAGATCTTTGATGACCTCATACTCGAGATTGTCGAATATTATATCGATGACCTCGTGGTGAAAAGCAAATCGTACGAGGAGCACTGGGAGCATTTGAAAATAGTGTTCCAACGTCTTTGGAAATTTAATCTGAAGATGAACCCTCTGAAATGCGCGTTTGGGGTTTCCTCAGGCAAATTCCTAGGATTCATCGTACGATACCGAGGCATCAAAATAGATCCATAAAAGATCAAGGCGATTATGGAAATGCCCTCGCCAAGAAATCTCAAGCAACCGCGGTCTCTCCAAGGGAAGCTCGCCTATATCCGATGGTTCATAGCTAACCTCTTTGGCAAATGCCGCCCCTACAGCCATCTAATGAAGAAGGAGACCACGTTCATTTGGGATCGTAAATGCCAGAGTGCACTGGACGAAATCAAGCAATATTTGCAGAACCCGCCGGTACTGACCGCTCCGGTCAAGGGAAAGCCTCTCATCATGTACACAACAACCCTTGAAAGTTCTTTAGGCGCGCTATGGGCACAAGAGAATGACCAGGGGAAGGAGAGAGCTCTCTACGATTTGAGTTGAGTCCTTCTGGGGGCAGAAAACAACTACTCCCCCATTGAAAAGTATTGCCTAGCACTGATCTTCGCGATAACGAAGTTTCGACATTATGCCCTGGAACATGAGGTACATCTCATATCAAAGGTGGATCCTCTCAAATATTTGATATCAAGAGCCATATTAACAGGAAGGCTTGCCAAATGGGCCCTCCTCTTGATGGAGTTCTCGATCATATATCGACCCCTCAAAGCAGTAAAAGGCCAGGCTATTGCCGACTTTCTCACTGAGCATCCAATACCAGCCGATTCTCCTTTAAATTGCGAATTGCCAGATGAACATGCGTTCGACACAATCGAAGGGAAGACGGAGGAAAATAATGTCCAATGGGAACTCTACTTCGACGGAGTGTCTTCCATGAAGAAGCGAAAGCAAAACACCCCCATAATCAAAGCTGGGGTGGGCTTTATCTTCGTGACTCCTCAAGGAGGGATAATGCGTTTTGCCTTTTCCTTAACGGAGTCGAGAACAAACAACGAAGTGGAATATGAAGCTTTGATAGCGGATCTTGAAATTGCTGTTGACATGGGAATCGAAAACCTCCTCATATATGGAGACTCCCAGCTGGTCGTTAGCCAAGTAAATGGTGACTATCAGACATGCAAGCCAGAGTTGGTAAAATATAGAGAAAGAGTGCAGCAACTGCTGACGCAAATTCCTTCCTACATCCTAGAAAGCATACTGCGTGCGGAAAATAGCAAGGTGGATGCGTTAGCCAAGCTCGCTAAAGAACCGGCCGACGGAAACCTCGATGATGTGGGGATCATTGTGCAAAGCCACTGGATTCTCGCGCCAGCAGAAACATATTCGGAGTGGTCTGAAAGAAAAGAAGCGACCAAACAAGCAGCCTGCCAAATAGAAGACGAATAAAAGATTAAGGATTGGAGAAAAGTCTTCATAGACTACTTCAAATCCCATCGAGCACCCGAAGACGCGTCGTCAAGACATTAGCTCATGAAGCGAGCCCTGTCCTTTGCCTTCGTCAATGATACTCTTTATAAGAGATCATTCGACTGTCTATGGCTGAGATGCCTGGGACCAGAAGAAGCAAAAAGGGTCGTCCAAGAAACTCACGACAGACTCTGCGGTTCTCATCAGGCCGGGCCAAAGATGAAGCTGAATATCAAAAAAACTATTGGACCACAATGCTTCAGGACTGCCTCGAATATGCGAAGCAGTGTCACTCGTGCCAAATTCACGGGGACTTTATCCACCAGCATCCAAATCTGCTACATCCAACATTGGCTAGCTGGCCGTTCGAAATGTGGGGAACCGATATAATCGGGCCTATCGAACCAGCGTCATCTAAAGGACATCGGTTCATATTGGCAACAACCGATTACTTCTCTTAGTCGGCAGAAGCAGTACCGCTAAGGGATGTGAAGACGGAGAACATCCTCCATTTCTTCATGACACAGGTCATCTACCGTTTCGGCACCCCGCGACGAATCATCTCGGATAATGGGCCAGCCTACAGGAGCCATAAGATCAGCTGCTTCGCATAGCAGCATAATATAGATTGGAGATACTCTTCAGTCTATAATCCCCGAGCTAATGGTCTAACTGAGGCTTTCAACAAGACCTTGACGAAGATCATTGTAACGTTGTGAAAATCGTTTTGGTGAAATTTCGGAAAATCGGTAAAATAAGGGGGTTTTCTGTAAAAAAGTCAAAATACAAATATATTTATTTTAAAATTAAATATAAATATTCTAGCTATGTAATTGCTAGTATTTGGTGTTTATTGAGCCACTGGTGAGATTTCAAAATTTCTGGAAAAAATTTCCGAAATTAATTATTTTAATATTATTTTAAGCCGTCACTAATACATTTAATTCGGGAAAATTACAAATTGGAATGAGTTGAAACAAATTGTGTGCATCATAATACATTAAACAAAATTTTATCATGTGGTTTTTGAATTAAAATAGGGTTGTTAACCGGTGTCAGAAAATATCGAAGAAAAAGGCTTTTTTCGGTGAAATTAGTGCAAATGGAGTGCGGTACAACTTTTATCTTTTCCCAAACAAAATCACACTCTCTTTTACTCCCTCACACTATTTTGGCCAGCCTTGGTAGCCTCCTCTTTTGATTCTTCAAGTGGTTTCTAGAAATTAGTTTTGTTTTTGAAAAATAAAAAGAAAATGAACAAAAGTTGAAAAGACATAAAGAAGGAAATGAATGAAGGAAGTTTCTACACTTGTCTACACAATTTCATTCTCTCCCATTTCCTCCCCACTTTGGCCGGCCACTTCCCCAGGACAGCCCCCCATTTTAGTCTCTTGATTTTGTTTCAAAAATCCTTAAAAATTCATCAAAAATCCACAAAATCCTAATTAATTCCTACCCTCTATTCTTTGCCCATCTTTACATGGATTTTGGAGATGGAAAGCAAGCATTTTGGAGGCTTATTTTCATGTTTGGATTTCTTGTGTGAAGGTATAAATCTTGTTCTTTTGAATTATTGTTATTTAATGTTTCATTCTAGCATAATTTGATTTAATGAATTAATTCTATTTGCAAGTTTTAAAATTCATTTGCAAGTTTTAAAATTCAAGTTAGGGTTTGTAAATTCAAGTTGTGGTTTTATTAATTCATTAGGGTTATAATAACTAGTTTAACACTTTTGGAAAATGGAAAATCATGCATGGTTGTTATATTGTAAATTGTTATTCAAAATTGGTTAAATTAAACCATTTTTTTTGCAAACTAGATTTCTATATATTATATATATTGGTGAGATAAATTCCAATTAATGTTTGTAAGATTAGATTGTTGTTTAAATGAGTATATTGACATGTTTAAGGAATGAAAAACTTAGTTTGGTCGCTAGTTTCTTTTGATAATTGAAAAATACTAATAAGAATGCTATTTTTACTAACTAGTTTTTGGAAATTCTTAAATAAATGAGATTTAAAATATAAATTATGGTTTCATTATATCATTATCATTATAAATTTTAGTTTAATACATTAATTCATGCAAAATCAAGTTTGTTGTGGAATTGTGGAATTTTGCTTGTAAGATATTGAAAATTTATAAAAGTTGCAAACTAGGAATTTTGTATTTATACAAATTTGTGTAATAAAAATATAGTAATGGGTTGTATAGTCTAGTTATGCTATTTAATGAGTTTTATGACCATTGGTTTCATTTAAATGTCAAGTTTTGAAAAAAAACGGTAAATTGGCATTTTTGGGTTTTACGAAATCGGGCGATTTGATGGATTTTAGGGTTTCGATGAATTAAATCGTGTTTTATATTATAAGTAATGAGTTTTAAAACTATGAGTTGTTTGTTGATGTTTATCTCGATTAATCGGAGTTTGTACGCCGATATCGAGCGATATTTGGTTCTTTTGCGTGAACGGGACATAGGTTTTAACCTATGCGCGTTCCGTGTGTCGTTTTGACTTTTGTCCGTGATTTAGTTTACGATACTATATATGTTTGCGTATAGGTACCCCTCACGTGGACCGCGGGCGATGAAGAAGAGGATAGCGACACCGTCTTCGGCAGACATGGACCAGGTGAGTAGATGTATATCTACGGGGGGGAAATCGGGTGGATGACGTTTAACACCCCCGCAACGTAGAATAGGAGCAGTACTTATTGACATTAGGAAGCCAGTTGTGACCCTAGATTCTTAATGAGTAGGACCCTAGTAATGACCCTAGGCTGGACTAGACTGATTTAGGAAGACCATACCAGAGGATGAATACCTTGGAGGAGATTCGTGGGTTTCAGGTAGTTACACACACATGCACACACTGAGACTCGACGTGGTGTATACGTGTATGTGTATATATATAGGATTAGGTGTAGGTATATATATATATATATATATATATATATATATATATATATATATATATATATATATATATACACACACACACAACACGTATATGGGATGCAATGATGTGATATGATACACGGAAATGAAACAGTATAACTGGGCTTGATGCCGTGGTTCTTGGCTACAGTCGTATTAAAATGTTAGCGGATCATTGGAAAATGAGATAGTGAACAGGTATACATAAATTATAATGGGTAGTGATGATATTGAGGTACATGGGACTCTAAAATAGAACCCGGATTGTAACTTGTGACTGATCACGTTATGATGTATGTATGACTTGATGTCGATACCATATAGATGTGACCTGATGTCGATATCATATAGATGTGACCTGATGTCGATGTCATATAGATGTGACTTGATGTCGGTATCATATAGGTGTGACTTTATGACGATATGATATAAGTGTGACTTACTCAATACGATACATATGACATGATATTTCTGAGGATAATTAATGATGTATATCTATGATGGCAAAGATATATGATGGATGTATGAGATTACAGTATAGCACCTTGATCATGACATGTGTTTACGGTGGTATTACGAATGATGAGACACTTAGGTGAGACTTGACCTGTATCCGATTTTGGGATGCCGTACGATGGATTTTACCGTACGAGGTATAGATGCGATGATTGATCCGCACTCTTGATTCGAGGAAGCCGTACTATGTACGTGACGCTATTGAGGCTGGATCGCCGACTATTAGAGATATGGATGCAGACTTTAGGTGTACTCTTATTTCTTATCGACTAATTTCTTAGGTTTAGTTCCTTAGGAGGTTAGATAGACACTAGTTTAGGCTCGAGACATATAGTTATAGTATACTTGTATATCAAATGAGTGGATAGTACACATCCGTTTTTACTTTCACACTGTTATCATCATGGTGCATGTTCATTCATATGTTTCTATAATCGGTATAAAACTCTGCCTGTTAGGACACCAGCACCATTACCGGTGATGCGCATTTTCCACGCACACTTATTTGCCGGCTCACACACATCATCATCGGTAATTGCTATGTCACGTACACTTTAGATCATATTATCTTTTATTGATAGAATCAGCTAATAGCTAGATTGATATAATATTGTGATTACTCTCGGGTGTTAGTATAGACATGGCATTTATTACTTAGACATTTCATGCATTCACATTTTCATGTTATCATGCAGTATTATGGGGCATATGCCGACACTTATCATATACTTACTCATGATTTTGGGATTTTGGTTTTCTATGAGATTTCTGGATTTTGGGGAAAACCGCAAGAATATATAAAAACTTCTCTCTCTCTCCTCCTCTCTTTTTAAAACTTATGATGCGGTTTTCTCGTGATGTATGTGTCGTCCACCATGAGATTTCATGTTTTCTGTTGGATTTCGAGACCCGATTCGAGGAGTGGATGAACCGTCTCGGGTACATGGTGGGCCCGATATAGTACCCCGGGGCAAGAAGATCGAGTTGTAGACGATGAGCCTGGCAGGGGAATGCTACCTACCGGTGATGTCTGGCGCGGCGGATATCCGGAGGATACCGACCGTTGTCGTGAGATTTGATGATATGGGCTGATCCGGACTGACGGAGCCCGAGATATTGAGACTTGAGATTTATATGCTTTGTGTCGATGCTTGACACGGATTTCCATGAATTTCATTGTTGATATTTCAGATTTCTATACACATTTTACTATGATAAAAGCTAAAGATTTCTTATACAGATATACCTAGATTTCAGGACTGGTTATTCTACATTCATGATGCATGCATACTCATTAATATGACATAGTACTATATGAGGCACTGACACGAGCACGGAGAATTTGCATCTACTCGTAGTATTACCCTGCCATTACTAGATGATTAGGATATAGTAGTGTATTATTATGACCTAGGATAGCGTCGTGCATTCGATTTCTTTTCGTAGATATCTTCTACTCACGAGTTGGCAACTCACCCCCGTTGTGCCAAATTTTATTACAGGTTCGATATACAGGGTTCCTTGGCTGTTTGCTGGCACATCATTTCATTCCGGGTGATTTGCACGGTAGGTTGGTTCACTTGTATCTGGACCGCCATTGTATTTTTATTATTTCCTTTGTATCTAGAAAGCTCCATCAACCAAACTTGTATTACTTGTTAGTTACTGGACCAGTTATTTATTTCGAACTTAGAGTCGCGCTTGTATTATTATGATATCTGGTGGTTTTGTTTTCTTTTGAGTTTTGAGCCTCGCCCTTTGGCGTTGTATACTATTGAGCATTTGTGTGGTTGTTTCCGCCTTTTGGCGTAGAGCTAGCTCCCGTTTGGGGATGCTTTTTATTGGTTGCGTATATTATACTTGTTGTACCCGTTTGGGGCCAGTTTTTACAGAGGAGACTCTACCGAATTTTTTTTGAGAAAATTGGATGTTGTTTTAAACTTGTTTTCTACATGTTTTCCTTTACTTCTTCTTCTTTTATATGGTTTAGATTTCTGGGCTTCGGCTTACTTAGGTTACGTCGCGCCTCTAGACATTTCGTAATCTAAGTGCCGGTCATGTTCCGTACTTTCGGGTCGTGACAATCATAAAGAAAACGGTGTCCAGAAATAAAAGGGACTAGCACGAGAGATTGCATGAAGCTCTCTGGGCGTATCGAACCACGTTCAAAATGGCCACGAATACAACGCCATTCACGTTGGTATTCGGCACGGAGGCGGTACTTCCTTTGGAGATAGAGCTACCCTCTTTATGAGTGGCAGTTCGATATGAGCTGATGGATAAAGAAAATGCCCATCTTCGTCTCGAGGAGCTCGATGCCCTCGATGAAACTCGCCTCATAGCGCAGCAAAAACTGGAAGCTTACAAAGCAAGGATGACGCGCTCATATGAAAGACTGATTAGGCTGAGAACATTCCGCCAAGACGAACTCGTATTAGTCGTAAAAAGACCTATGATCCCCAACCGTGCAAAGCGGGGGAAATTCAAGCCGAACTATGAGGGGCCGTACATCATAGACAAGGTCTATCAAGGTGGGGCCGACTTGCTTATGAACATGCATGGCGAATGATCCTTCCGGCCAATAAACGGCTGATTCCTTAAGAAATACTACCCCTGATGAGTCACAACTCAGGTTAACGGTAGATGACGACGCTCATGTCCACTCGCTATCTTCCCGAGTCAAGACTCTGTAAGTAGTATCCGGCAAAACTTTGCCTCAAAATCCCCACGGACCGCAATGACCTTAAACTAGCTGTGGACCGAGATGTCCCTAAACTAACAATAGACCGTAATGTCCGTAAACTAAGTACGTCGCCTCAAACACGGCGACAGTGGAATTCAAGTTCACGAGTCCAAGCGGTGAGGACTGCAACTCAAATCTCACCGGCAAACAGATGGGTCACATGCTGTGAAACTATTTTCGAGGGTTTCATCGTTGTTAAAAAAAGCGGTACGTCCACAAGCGAAATGGGCACAGATGAAAACCCGAAAGGGCTCCGTGAGTAAAAACAGAAGGACTACCGGCGAGTTTGTGAAAACCCGAAAGGGCGCAGACTCGTAAAAAAAGAAGAATTTTTTTTTGCGCACTTGCAAGGTCCTCTCGACCTTGTAAGGAGTAAATACCTACGTGAGATCCTTACGACTCACAAAAAGGAGCAACACACTTAAGGATCCTCACGATTCCTAAGGAGAAATTACACTTACGAGATCCTCACGACTCGTAAGAAGAATTCCCCCTATGAGACCCTCATGGCTTATAAGATTCAAAAGCCTTAAGCTACAGGGATATGAACCTGTTCTTAAGCTATCGCATTCCCCAAATTGCCCTACACGCGGTCCAATATCGGCCCTTGTATACAATCCATGGGCACAAATAAACGTTCCCTCACCTAGTTCCACCAATGGCTTGAAATTTCCTCATTTGGTGAACAACACTTGTAGGTCCTCTCAACTTGCGAGGAGAAAATACTCTTGTGAGATCCTTACGACTTATAAGAGAACACACATTTAGGAATCCCCACGATTCCCTAGGAGAAAATACACCTATGGGATTCTCTCGACTCGTAGGGAGAAATACCTTTATGAGACCCTTATGGCTCGTAAAGTCAAAAAGCCTTAGTCAACGGAACACTAACCATGTTTCTTAAGCCACCTTTGTTTAAATCGACAAAGGCAAATGATGATTCACTCCTGACAATATTCCAGTTGCAGCAATATTGATATCTGAACGGGTGTCAATCCCAAGTCCTTTCACGGCAAATGATGATTCGCTCCTGACAATATTCCAGTCGCAGCAGTGCTGATGCCAAGATTGGTATCAGATCTCTAGTCCCATACTCGCAACAAAAATTAGCGAGAAAAAAATGCATATGAAATAGCCGAAATGATGGGGCAACTCGCAATAAAAATCAGCGAGCAAAATATGTGCATATAAAAACAGCCGAAATGTTTGGGCAACTCGCAATAAAAAGCAACGAGTAAAAAAACAGCCGAAATGATTGGGCGCCGCGATTAAACAGCTGAAATGATTGGGCAATCGCGACTTTCGCGATATAAAAAGCTGAAATGATAGAGCATCGCGGAAACAAAGAAAAAAAATGAAACTTCTGCCCTGCAGGCGAGTCCACATAGACCCCTGTATACAATCCATGGGACGCAAACGAAAAAGGGAACCACATTTTCCCACCAGGCTCCATCAGAAGGAGAGCTAGGTCTCGATGGCAACATCTACAGCCTAGAGATCACCACGGTGTTTCTTCTCACTCCAGCAGGATGCAGACGCGACGTCAACAAAATGGAGCCATGGCAAAGTCCCTAGTTCCAAGACTCGATGGTTCATAGACAACCTAGAGACAACCTCGACATTCATCGCAATATTGCAGACACAATGTCAACAAAAGAAGCAAAGGAAGACTCTTAGCTTCAGGGTCTTGACGGCAACTCAAATGAGACCTGAAAGACTATCGGAGATCACCCCACACCAGCTTGGAGTGGTCATGACTCATTGGGGCTCCCAAACTGAGCCTAACCTCAAGTAAAAACAAATCAGCATAGAATATCCCTAATGCTTGCTCTTCCGACGGTAATATCACCTGGAAGATTACTTGAAGACGTCTTGTCCAGTCCCCGAAGGGATCAGAGACATGACAGTCGCAAAGACACTCGAACAACAAGATTGCGTGTCGGGGAATGCATCAGCCAACACAATGGATACATATGTAACGTCAACAAAATGGAGCCATGGAAAAGTCCCTAGTTCTAAGTCTCGACGGTTCATAGACAGCCCAGAGATCAACAACGACGTTTCTTCTTACTCCAACAGGATGCAGACGCGACATCGACAAACGGAGCCATAGCAAAGTCCCTAGTTCTAAGACTCGACGGTTCAACCCATAGACAACCTCGACATTCGTCGCACTATTGCAGACGCAATGTCAACAAATGAAGCAAAGAAAGATCCCTAGCTTCAGGGTCTTGACGGCAACTTAAATGAGACCTGAAAGACTATCAGAGATCACCCCACACCATCTCGAAGTGGTCATGACTCATTGGGGCTCCCAAATTGAGCCTAACCTCAAGTAAAAAAAGGCATGGAATATCCCTAACGCCTGCTCTTCCGACGGTAATATCACCTGGAAGATTACTTGAAGACGTCTTGTCCAGTCCCCGAAGGGATCAGAGACTTGACAGTCGCAAGGACACTCGAACAGCAAGATTGCGTATCGGGGAATGCATCAGCCTAGAGATCAACAACGACGTTTCTTCTCACTCTAACAGGATGCAGACGTGACATCGACAAATGGAGCCATGGCAAAGTACCTAGTTTCAAGACTCGACGGTTCACAGACAACCTAGAGACAACCTCGACATTCGTCGCAATATTGTCGACGCAATGTCAACAAACGAAGCAAAGAAAGATCCCTAGCTTCAGGGTTTTGACGGCAACTCAAATGAGACCTGAAAGACTATCGGAGATCATCCCACACCAGCGCGGAATGGTCATGACTCATCGGGGCTCCCAAACTAAGCCTAACCTCAAGTAAAAAGCGGCATGGAATATCCCTAACGCTTTCTCTTCCGACGGTAATATCACCTGGAAGATTACTTGAAAACGTCTTGTCCAGCCCCCGAAGGGATCAGAGACATGACAGTCGCGGGGCTGCTCGAACAGCAAGATTGTGTATCGGGGAATACATCGGCCAACGCGACGGTACGACGGATAAAAGCCCTAGTACCATAGAACCTAACGGACTTCTATCAGTAGAGGTTAACAGTGACGTTAGGACATCCTTGCGAGAACTTCTCGATTCGTCTCGACTCGTAGGGAAAACAATGTTCCTGCGAGAACTTTTCAACTCGTCTCGACTCGTAGGGAAAAGCCTTAGGCAACGGTGATATCAACCTATTTCCTAAGCACTGGGGCCCTGCAAGTAGGCCCAAGATGGGCTATTGTATACTATCTACGAGCCACACTCTCCAAAGTCGAATATCGACAAGGAGGGAAAAAACCACTTACGAGTCCTCTCGACTTGTAAAGGGGAAAATTCTCTTGTAAGATCCTGTAACGTTTCAAAATAATAAAATATTATTTTTGGGAATTTTTATAATTTAATATTATTTTAATGAATATTTTAATATTTTGGTATAATTAAATACAAAAAATAGGGGGAAATTATGGAAAATTCTAAAATAGGGTATTTTATGGAATTATGCCATTTTAAAGTTTCTATGATTAGTTATATGCTAATTTAATGTTAATCGCGATTAAAAATCGTTAATTGGATTTTTAGCATTTTTGTGCAAAAATTTGCACATATCATTTTCCACACTTGTTACACTTGTGTTACATTTCTATTGCCATGGTTGTTCATTTGGGTTCACTATTGGAGTGAGAAGAAAGGAAAAGAAAAGAAAGAAAAAGTAAGTGATGATGAGAGAGAGAGAGACCAAGTCAACCCTCACTTTATGAACCATGCTCCCATCATTTTCCCCTTCTCATTCACTCTCCTCTCCTTATCTTTGAGTTGCTGCTGCCCCTCTCCCTCTCTCTCCCTCTTCATGAAACCCTAGATCTACAATGAAATCAACCCCAAAACCCTATTCCCACTTCACAAAACTTGCTCCCAAGCTCGCTAGCTACACTTTGATCCTAGCAAGATTGGATTTGGAGGACTTTGAGCAACTCAAGAATTTTCTTGAGTTGCCAAAGGAGGTAGTTTCTGCACCCTCAAGTAGTATTTCAATTTTCTTGTGCATCAATTCTAGTTTCATATCGATATTGTGTCGTTTTGTGGACTTTGGAGAATTCAAGTTAGGGTTTATGCGAGATCTGAAATCAAAGTGAAATTGAGGGTTGTTTTGACCTTAGAACCCCTTGTGTGATGCTAATTTGGACCCAAACCTGAACTTGAAACCAGAATACGGATTTACGAGACGATATCGGGAAAAACAGTGAATCTGTGATCGTATTTAGGAATCTGCTATCACCCCGAGACCCCAAAAATAAAACTGAGTTGACAGTGAGATGTGCAGGAACCATGGAACAACCACACCAAACCCTAGCCCCCAACTCCAAACCCCGGCCGCCAATTTATTCCTTCTGGCCGCAATTTATGGCCAGAGCAGGAGGAAACCGTCTCGATTTTGGTGCATGGCCTTATTTCCAGTAGTCTTGACCCATGGCATGTGCAATTTTGTCTGATTCCATCTAGGGTAAAATCTGGGTTGATTTCCTTGAGTTGGCGCATGATTTATGACTTGTTTTAGCATGGATTTTGCGATTTGGTGATTCATTCCTGTCGGGTGGCGTTTGGACGTCAACGACAAGTGGATATTGATCGTGTTTACATGCGAAGCGATAGGTTTTTACCTATGCGAGTAGCGTGTGCTGTTTTGGTTTCCGTTGTGATTTTCATGTGCTTTAGCGTTGTGATATACTTGTAGGAACCCTACGTGATGTGGAGGTGAAGAAGATGGAAATGGCGACCTCGGCGTCGGCACAAGAGACGCAAGGTGAGTAGATTTATATCTACGGGGAGAAGTCGGGTGGATGGCGTACAGCACCCCCGCAGTCCGTGGTGATGTATACGAATACGTATACACACATATATTTATTATGTGTTGTTTAAGATTATTGATGGTAATAATGGATTATTGATGATAAGGATGTATTGGTTTAGTATAGTGCGAAACCCTAGAGTAGTGGTTACACCTACACATACACGTACACGTATACTTGCATACATTTTTTATTTATCTGTGCGCATTTGGAGGTGCGTATATCTACACATGGGTATGGGACTATGTGTTCATATACGGGATTTGAGGATGATACGTGAGATTGAGATGAGTCGATGAGGTTTGATTGAGGCCGTGAGATTCGGCGATTTGACAGAGTTCGTATTTGAGATGTGATATGATGGTAGTGATACCTGATACATGATGAGATGAATGTGATATTGACCCGTACCTAGCTATTGGGATGCCGTACGACGATTTACCATACGAGCTTTATATTGATGTTAGATCCGCACTCATGACTCGAGGATGTTATATGATATACTGTATCGTACGTGATACTACTGAGGCGAGATCACCGACTATTGTGTATATATATATGTATATCGACTCAGATGTAGGTGGTTTCATACCCCTCCTGTTTAGATTACTTAGTAGACATTTGACTAGACCTGAGTCATACCTATTTCAAAACTAACGAATCGTGGTTATTTTAAAGATAGGAAAAAGGGATTCTACGGGTATTTTCAAACGAAGCATCCTTTCTTAAAACACCGTAACCCTTATTTTATTAAAAACCCCGATTCGTCTAATTTCAAATGTCAAGGCTGCATGATATATTTATTGAGGCAGGATCTTTACTGTTGCGTTGATTATTCGATTCCGCATATTCATGCTATTTGCATTGCATCGCTTGTATTGTTGATATATTTCAGTCATGCTGCTAGGACACCAGCACCATTATCAATGATGTGTATGTTCCACGTACACTTGTTGCCGGCTCACACACTTCATCATCGATAATTTCCATGTCACTACACTGTAGTACTGTTGCATTCAGGATATGACCCTTGCATGACATACTGATATGCTTACCTTTCTTCTATATGTCGCATAGATGATGCTTCCTGATTATACGCATTAAGATATGTTGTTTCCATGATATTTCTAATTTTAGGAACCGTGGGTGTTTCAAGGAGAATATGTAATTGTTTTAAAAACCCGGTTACCCTTGATATGATATTTCAGTGCGTCCACCATGTGTTTTCTCGGTACTGAGAGCGACATGTGAGACCCGGTTCGAGGAGGCGGATGAGGCCGATTGCGGGTACATGGTGGTTCCGGTATGGTTCCCCGGGGCAAGAAATGTTTTTCGTGGAGTAGACGATGAGCCTGGCAGGGTGGCGAGTACCTACCGGTGATTGGTTGGACCTGGCGGTTATCCGGAGGATACTGACCAGAGTCGATAGATGGATATGAGCGTACTGCCGGGGCCGAGGGCCGATACCGCAGACAGAGCCCGTGGGCCGATCCGGACTGACGGAGCCCGATATATGAGGATTTACGTGCCGATGCTGGGCACAGTTTTCATGATGTTTTCGAGTGTCGATACTGGGCACTCCGGTTCCATGATTTTGACGTGTCGCGAGGGACACGGATGGTTTATATCCTCATATTTTCATGCACATGCTTTATGATATTTACATGCATGATGGTTATTGTCATTGGGTGACGAGTGGACTGTTAGTTATGTGTATGCCCTAGAGGCAATTACTATACATAGGATGTATATTGTAGTGGATGCTTGGACATATATAGGGATGACTTTCTTGCTCGATATGATAGTATGCTATCTGGTTACTCTTTACTTTAACGTGTACACTGATTTTCTCTCTGTTACATGTTGGTAAAGCCCTTAGGATGTGTACTTGACTACCTGGACTATGATGCGGATCATACTAGTGGGGACATGGTAGTCCATAAGTACATCCTTCAAAGTCCCTAGTCGTGGGTGTATCGAGACGAAGCATCGATATACTAGAGTAGACTAGCGTGTAGCTTCTCGACCCATATAGATGGGCGATGGATGATCCCATATCCATTGGTGTTTGACATTTGAGATGATATACGGGTGCTTAGTGGAGACTGGGTACACTGGACGGACTCGCCAAGAACTCCCAGCTGGTATTATACATTACGTCAGATGGCAGTTCTCTGGTGACACTGGTGCAGGTTAGTCTGTAGACCCGAGATCGTCATAGAGTCTTGTGTGATTCCCACTGTGCTTTGATTTCCACCTTACCACGTCCAAGAGGGCGTGCAAAACGGTGGTTTTTGGGTACAGTCCCGAATCACATGGAGGCAATGAGCGATAGGAGGGGTTTCGTCTCTCCCGGTATAGGGAGTTGATGTTGCGCTGTGCTCGATTGGCTATAACAGGAAGTCCTTGGCCAAGGCTGCTTTAGGGATTTACTGGTAAGTGTTACCAGTAGTTTCTCGACCCGTTATGAGCCTCATATCGACACGACTTATCGAGTTATTGGGGTCTAACGTTTACCACCCCTAGACGAGATATGCGACATATCAGACGAATAGACCGGATTGTACGGTAGTGTTACTGGTTGGATTCATAGGAGTGTGAGCGGGATTGCTCGTTGATCTTCTGATCGCTCAATACCCAGGTAGCCGTTATGTTTAGCAGACCGCTTGCGGCTTGTGAGTGTTTGATATGATCATCACCTACTGCCGGCGTATTGACGAGTCTTTAGAGTCCTACACAGGGGTTTCCTGGCTCAAGCGAAACGAAATAGGAGCGCATATGAGATATGTGCGGGACCGAGAATAATACCAGTATGTGATACTGTATTCCATTCTCGCGATTTGTGACATTAATCGGTTGTATGCGATATAGCCGGGTTATCGGATCAAGTGTTGATTCGATAAGTTGTTACTATTGATATTAGTCGGTTATATGCAATATGACCGGATCATTAAATCAAGTGTTGATTTAATGATTTAATGTATAATTATATATTTGATATATTACTTTACATTAACTAGTATTGGTTCACTTAAGATTGATCTTCTCACTTGATGTGCACAAGTTGTATATGTGATATATTTTTGTGCACTAGATTGTATCATGTTTGATGATACATGCAAACTTGGGTGTATGTTTGCTTTAAACCATCTTTAGGTTAATGGTTAGGTTTTAATTTGTTTTATTTATTTTCTTTATTCATTTTGGCAAAAATAAAATGGAGGCTTGCTTTGTTTTATTCATGAAGCTTCATGAAGCTTTGAAAGTCTTTGCCATTTTGTTTTTTTGCCTTAACCTAACCATTACACCTAAACCCTAGTTTATTCTCTACACAAGTTAACTCACCCATGGTTGCTAAATGATAAGATTCACTTGAATTTTCTTTTAAGTTAATTCCTTTTCATTCTTCTTCTTCATCTTCTTCATGAAGAAAAGAAAAGCTTGCTAGAAAATTCTAAGTGATGAAATCAAGTGAGAAATCCAAATCCAAAGTAAACCCACTTCCTATTTCTTCATCCTCTACTACTTGCCATGTAGTATAGGGTGTTCTCTTCACAATGTTTTTGACCAAGTGAAGGAATAGCTTGAGTTTGAGTCTCCCCGACATAGATCATTTTCGGCCTCGAAGTCAACGACCTAGCCCGCTCATTTCTCCGATGAAACCATCGCTAGAGTCCGGGATCCCGATGATCGCAGCGGAGGGACGTCAACACGGAGCTAAAGAAGTGGAGGACCGGATCTACAAAGGTTGTATTTCCATTCACTTGTTAGCAAAGTAGTTTGCTTGCTTCTCTTTTTCGCCTTACCTCTAGTAATCGATCTAGTTTAGGGTTTCTCGGCACCGGAAAATTTGAATTTGGCATGGTTGATACCTTGTGGAACCTCTTGAGTGTGCCTAGTAACCCTACAGTGGTATCAGAGCCTAGCTAGAGTTTTAGGCGAAGTGTAGACGAAGTTAGAAACCCGATCGAACCCCGAAACCCCATACGACACCCCTCTCTGTACAAATTTTAAAACAGCGGATTTTTCCAAATTAAAAATTCTCAAAAATATCAGCAGGCAACTACATGGGTTACTGTGAAGCACGTGATTGTAATACGTCTAAAGTGTCGCGGAACCGCGGCCTTAACATGGTATTGGCGGCGGTTCCGCGGCCGTATGTAAAGATCAGGGAATCCTTTTTGCACAATAACCTCAGTTGGTGCTTGCTGATTCTTCTGGGAATTTTTATGTTTCACTCAAGAGTTGAGTTTTCTGGGGTGTATTGGGGACTCGATAATTCGATCGGATTATTTAACTTTGTTTATTAAGCTTTTCCGGATAATTTTAGAACATGTTAAAAAGTTCGACCGGATATAAATACCCAATTTTTTCCCTGCCGGAAAATTTCCAAGTGTTGGATTTTTCCGTGGTTTAAGAACGTTCTAAGTAGTGCAAGTAACGCGATGGTCCCTCTAGAAGACAACAAACCATAACTCGATTATGTGACCGTCTTGAACTGCCCTTTGAACCTTAGGGTTTGGGGCAGTACGGCGTGCCACATGTGAGGCGTTGGCTTGACCCTTCTACGGCTGGACCGTTGGTACTGAGGCATGAACTGGATGTTTTTAAACTTATTTCATGTGTTGAGCTGTTTCGGGAAAACTTGGATGTTTGATTGTTCGATCGGAAAGTTTTACATTTTCTATTTATCTGGAATGTGATACAATATTTGGAATCCACAAGTAGTTATGAGATAACTGATTTGGATGTTATAAACATAGCACTTTAGTCTCACTTGATCGGTTGCCACGGAATTTTGATGTGATCAAAAGTCCGTCGCGATCACGTAGCGTACGCGGATACTCGCCGGGTAAACTTAATAGATAGCCACGCCCCATAGCCCCGACCAAGTGACTGTAGGAGAACCCCGTCGCCGAAAGCATCCGTTCGGGTGCTCGCGGCAGCTATCACGCCCCACCTCCAATACAGAGAGTATTGTCCGCACTGGCCGAAACCGCACGGTTTTGTCCTTCGGAGCGAACCCGACCCGACCAGGGGCCACTTCCCAAGAGGTCACCCATCCCAGGACTTCCATGGCCCGAGCACGCTTAACTACGGAGTTCTCAAACTCCTGTAGTGCCAGTTCACTTAAAAGGCGCCTCTGTATTGAAGGGTGATATCATTCCATTTATAATACAGATCTGCCCTCTTTCGGAATGTATTCCGAAGAGCCCCCATTGTTCTACAGTGGGTCCCACGGACTCAAGAGGTGGCCCCCACGGATTCAAGAGGTGGCCCCCGCCCACTTAACATGACACTTGGCGTGGCACTTTGTTCCGTGTGGCACTTTGCTCCGTGAGCAAGAACCGGGTCCCGACATTCTCCCCACCTTTGAACAATGGTTCGTCCTCGAACCACAGACCTACTATTGAGGGACCAGCTCTGATACCATTCTGTCACGCCCCACCTCCAATACAGAGAGTATTGTCCGCACTGGCCGAAACCGCACGGTTTTGTCCTTCGGAGCGAACCGGACCCGACCAGGGGCCACTTCCCAGGAGGTCACCCATCCCAGGACTTCCATGGCCCGAGCACGCTTAACTACGGAGTTCTCAAACTCCTGTAGTGCCAGTTCACTTAAAAGGCGCCTCTGTATTGAAGGGTGATATCATTCCATTTATAGTACAGATCTGCCCTCTTTCGGAATGTATTCCGAAGAGTCCCCATTGTTCTACAGTGGGTCCCACGGACTCAAGAGGTGGCCCCCACGGATTCAAGAGGTGGCCCCCGCCCACTTAACACGACACTT
Organism: Agapanthus africanus; assembly: GCA_030015575.1. NCBI lineage: Eukaryota > Viridiplantae > Streptophyta > Magnoliopsida > Asparagales > Amaryllidaceae > Agapanthus > Agapanthus africanus. Next base: position 243,052,021 of record JASDDO010000006.1, on the reverse strand, counting down.
GGCGTGGCACTTTGTTCCGTGTGGCACTTTGCTCCGTGAGCAATGGTGTTCCGCCTTAGTGCACTTCGTCGACGGCATCGGGGGTGCGGCCGCCTACTAAAGTTTGCGACGAGCATTCGATCAAAATGCCGGGAATCTTGTTGAATTGCCCGACTTGATATTGAAAAGTGTTTTCGATATAGAGACTAAAATGCGGGGTTTATAACTGTTAGGCATGCGATGTCTGAGGAGGTTGCGGATTCCAACTGTTGTAGTTTTACACTTTCTTTTCTGTGACCGTAAGTGTAATATGTGATATCGCCGGTTTCGTTGCTATATGTCAACGACAATTGGGATACGTATGTTTACTTACGTTGATGACATGTGATGTTATGTGTTGCTGGATATGTTATATTGGATCGTCGTGTTTGAATAGCCGGGGGTTTTTATGTGAGATGAGTGTTTTTCATTTTCATTCATGTAAAAACTTGTATGTGATATTCTTTTATTGGGGCACTTCCAGGTTGCGGAAGATGTCACTGATTGATCATTTCTTTGTGTGTCGGTTTAGAAAATGAATAGAATTCACAACCAAAAATTATTTGACCGCAATCAATAACGGTATCGGATGTAGCGCGTTAGTAAGTGCGGATCGTCCACAGGGAAAGTGTAATCGTTCGTCTTTCAAATTAGATGAGTCAAAACTTTAAGGAAAAGAAAACAAAACAATTCATGATTTAAAATTGCATTTCAAGAAAGAGAAAATATCTAGATCTAAGAAAGCATTAAAATCAAGAAGTGGTAATTTATGATGATTTCCAACCAACAATCAAGATTCGAAGTGTAGCTCGTAGGAGTAGATCGGATCTATAGATGTGATGAGATCTAAAGATTTCATGTTCTTATCCATTAACTAATTGATACTAGATCGATGATAATTCCTCGAGATTAAGGATTTTGCGAAGAAGCTAGGGTTTCCTCATCTTATCCTTTGACCTTTCAATGAATCTCATTCAAATTCTAGCTTCTAGTCAATCAAATGATCAATCGTTGTTCCCTAGTTTCGAGTGAACACAATCAAGAAAGGATCATCCCGAAACTAGGTCATCGATCATTTGATTCACTAGAATTTACAATCGTTATAGGATTTAAGAATTGTAAAAAGATCTAAATCATCATCATTCTATTGATCGTCACAACTCCTACACGAGCGGAGTTTACTCAAACATCATAATATCAAACGCAATCACAAATTGAGATCGAATCATAATGTTGAATCAAAGATAAGCAAGATATAGAAATTTCACCTTTATTTATCGACAAATTTCGTTACAACTCTCTTGAAATTTACAAAATGTAGGAACTAGATCGTCGATTTCGGCTTCGCTCGGCTCCTTGATGTTGGATATATGTATGCCCTAGAGGCCATTATGTGATAGTGGATGTATCTATACATGTATATATATATTCAGTTTGCATTCTTGCTCGACATGATAGTATGCTATCTGGTTCTTCTTTATCTGACATGTTTATTTGATCATGCTTCTAATCATTCATACATGCTGATAAAGCCCTGAGGATATCGGCTTGACTACTCTGATTATGATGGAGATCATACTAGTGGGACATCTGTAGTCTATAAGCATATCCTGGAACGTCCCTAGTCGTAGGTATATCGAGACGGGGCATTGATATACCAGAGTAGACTAGCGTATATGATACTAGACCCATACGATGGGCGATGAATGTTCCCACATTCATCGATGTTTGACATCAAGATCATATACGGGTGCTCAGTGGTGACTGGGTACACTGGACGGACTCACCGAGAACTCCTATATGGAATTATATCTATCGTCGGATAGCAGTTCTCAGGTGACACTGGTACAGGTTAGTCTGTAGACCCGAGATCGTCATAGAGCCTTGTGTGTTCTCCCACTGTACTTTGATTACCACCCTACCACGGCTCTACTGAGTCGTGCAAGCAGGTGGCCGTTGGGTACAGTCCCGAGACACACGAAGGCAATGAGCGATAGGAGGGGTTTCGTCTCTCCCGATATTGGGAGTTGATACTGTGCTGTGCCCGATTGGTTATATCAGTAAGTCCCTGGCCAGGGCTGCTGAGATTTGCTGATAAGTGTTATCAGTAGTTTCTCGATCTGTTATAGACCATTCACCGGCACGACTTGTTGAGTTATTGGGGTCGACGTGACCATCCCCAGACTCGATATGCAGCATATCTGACGAAGAGACCGGACTGTACGGTAGTGTTTCCGGATGGCTCGACGGGAGTTGTAGCAGGTTCGCTTGTTGTCTTCTGATCGCTCAATACCCGGGTGGCCGTTACGTTTAGCTGACCGCTTGCGGCTTGAGGGTACTTGATATGATCATTACCCTCTGCCGGCGTATTGACGAGTCTTAGAGTCCCACAAAGGAGTTACCCAGTCCAGGCGAGACGTTGTGGTGCGCGTATGCGATATGCGCATGCACCCGATTGAAATGTGCGTATATGATACCGAACATTGATCGGGTGAACTGCTTTTGGTGGGGTCATATGAGATATGACCGGATTGATAAATTAAGTGTTGATTTATCATCTAACCATTAGTTTTCTCACTTGAAACCTTTCTAGGGTTTGATGGATGTATGCATGCATGCATGTGTTTCTTTCTTCCTTTCTAGTTTCATGCACATGTAGATGTGCATACATGTATACATACATACACTCATCCATCATGGTTGATTGCATATGGAAATGGTGGCAATATAAGAATCACACCATAGATTAAATAATAGATTATTATTTAATTTTGGTTTTAAAGTAAAATGAAAAAGGAAAGGATAAACATTCATGCTTCTACATTCTTCTTCTAACCTAACCTATCTCAACTACCACTAACCTAGGGTTATTCTTCTCTTTATCATCCAAAACCCAAGTTAAATTAACTATCTATGATTTAATCATGGTTGAAGTTAAGAAGGAAATAAATATATATAGTGATATATATTTCATTTTGTTTTTAACTCAAGAGTTATCTCTTTACCTCTTGTCAAAATTAGCCACCATCTTCATCTTCCTTCATCTTTTCTTCTCTAGTCTTTTCTAGTGAGTGAAATACAACTAAAGAATGGTTTTTGAAGTGAGATTCCAAACCACAACATCATTCTACTCAAGTCTAGCCAACTTGATTAGAGTGTTTCCTTCGGTTTTCCAAAGTAGCGAGCTTGGACGGGGTACTTCGTGGTGGATCGTCGTGGACGAAAGGGAACTTCAAGAGGACCTCGATTCAACACCCAAGACACCAAGGAGTCTAGCAAAGGGGAGATACAAAGGTTGTAGCCTTCAAACCCTAATCTTTACTAGCTTATAGTTTTATAACCCTAATTTTCTAGGATCGATCCCTTTGCATGTTAGTTTAGCACCTTAAAAATTAAAACTTTGGGTCATGTGATGCTTCAAAACTCTTCATAGGGTGTTAAACAAACCTTTCACTTGAGTCGCGGATCGGCTTGGATCTCTTGCTCCGATGGAATCCGGCATCGCTTGCTAAAGGTTGAAGGCTCTCTTGCTTGAATGGTACTCGGGATCTTGATCTTGATTTTGAATTGAAATTTGGCACAAGTCGTGTCACTCAACTTGTGGGTGGAAGAGGGAGAGATGAAGAATTGAACAACCTTCACCCTAGATCTAGGCTCCTTTTTATAGACCTCAAAACCCTAGATCTAGGATTTCAATTTTGAATTTTCCCTCCACAAGTTTGTTAGCAAAAGATTTGAATTTCCCTCCAAAAGTTTGTTGAGAGAGCCTTCTAGAATTAGTTTGTTAGCCGAGCCTTCTAGATGAGCTACGTGGCGAATCTACAATGTTCTGGAAGCTTAGGCCGTTAGTTGAGAGCATATGAGAAAAATTGAGCAGCTGAAGCCATCAAGCCGCCGCGGTTCCGCGGCTCAAGCAGGCTCCCGCCGCGGAACCGCGGCGCTTTAGAGGCTTCACGGCTTGGGTTTTCTGCTGAGGTCTTGGGCTGATATGTGGGCCTTTTTCTGATATGTTGATTTTTATATTTCTCTCTAAATTGCTACCAGATCTGAAATCATTGAGTTGGCGTATTTTTGATCAGCTCTTCTGAAATTTCCTGCACAATTTCTCGGGACAAGAGTTGCGCAATACAAGGATGATGTGATGCCATGATAAACATACAATTTCCCTAAAAGTGCCGGTTTTAAAGTCTAATACATGCAATCTGGTATTTCAGAGATGTTTTGCTAATATATATAATATGAATACCGAACACTTCTAGATGAGTGCAAATGATAGGGAAATTGCCGTGTTAAAAATGCATTATTTTCGACTGATCAATCACCATTGTATATTATTTACTTTTCTGCATTAGGATAGACCCAAGGAGGAGAGCACAAGTAACCGGGTTCTGGAGTCCAGTGGGAGACCAACTCGAGGAGTCGAGTCTGGGTCTCCTAACTCTAGAATTGGTAGGGTTGCTTGCCGCTCTCGTGGGGGTCTAGGGGTGTGGGTTTGGCTATTCATCGCGACCGTGGAATCCGTGTTTTATACAGGCTCGTATTGAAAATACGGACGTCCTAGTATATCCAATGTTTCATATGTTTCTTCTGCTGCGATATCTTTGATGTGATCATTTGATATGTAATGATAGATACTGTATATAGTATATACGATATATTATATAGACGTTACTTATGTTTTACACCCGCGCTAGCCCTGCCCCGCTCTGCCGTTAGTTACCTAACCTAACGGTGCACGAGGGGACATCGAGGCGAATGCGGATGGCATAAGTGTACATCGTATTTATCTGTGATGTTTAGGTGATTTAAATGATGGGACTTCATTAATATGATTAATGAAAGAAAAGAAACCTAAAAGATGTTGTGGAATCGAATTTTCAAAAACAGGTAGCTGCAGTTCTTGCTTTGCATCGCGGTGTTCCTTGTAGAACATCCTGCACCTTATTCGATAAGGAAAGGGCCGAGATCCCTTCACCGGGAGTGACCCCTTTAGCAATAACTGGCAGATGCTACAACCCTCGGTTTGTCTTTTGATTGCTCCTATAGTTCTTGCTTTGCACAGCGGTATATATGATATATCCTGCACCTTATTCGATGAGGAAAGGGCCGACAATCTCTTCACCGGGAGAGACGCCTTTAGCAAAACTAGAAAAGCCTCAAAAACACTCCATTTCAAAGGTCATTCGATCCTACAACGATATCAAGTTCATTACGCAATAGGTTTTCAGAAAAACCTGTCGTAGCCCTCCGTCATTTCAGATAAGTAGTAGTTAGTATTCGTGCTGCGTTTGTTGGCCTTTCTCATGGCGTAGTGTCCGGTAGCTAACTGGTGCTTATCTGCTTATGCATATAATGCAGATTGGGTTAGGGTAGTCGTGCGACCTTGTTGGCCTTTGTCAAGGGTCGTGCGGGTGGGTTTAATTCAATCAGGAAATGACGGGTTGAACTTGACTAGCATCCTATGGTTTGTTGGCCTTTGTCAAGGTCATAGGAGGTTAGGGGCAAAATTATCGGGAATTTCAAGTGTTGAAATTTGCAATGAGATTGCATACCTTCTATGAGATAGTTGGATCCCGATACCTACTGCGAGTAATTGTTACTCCTGGGAGAGTTTTACACATTACAATTAGCCGATCAAGTAGGTGTCTAGAAAGGTGTCAACGGGGTTACGTCTCTGGGAAAACGAGGTTTACTTTAATTAGGTCCGTGCGAAAGCACGGGGAACCTCCCTCAAAGTACCGACACTGGCCTGGCTGAAAGATTGGCGAACTTGTAGCGTGTAATTAATCTCGGCTAGTCTTTCCTTTTGGGATTTGAAGGAAGATTTGATAAAAACAGTGGGAGCCATCCTGATTAGATAAAATAATAACCAATCCGATCTTGCAAGAGTGCACGCAGAGTGTTTTCTTCTCTCTCTCTCCAAGTAGCGACCATGTCACGCCTTAATCAAGATAATAATACGGATATTTTGACCGAACCCGCTTGTTATACTGTGCTGGGGAACGTTGGTCCCGCTCCAACTTATAATTGTTATAAGACAGAGCAGGAAATTGGGGATTACCAGAATTCCCGTGCCACCCAAACGAAGAAAGTGCATGTTGATGCATCACCTTCGGGTGCGTTCATTACAGAGAACTGTTTCTCAAATGTCATTTACGTCCTGGGTATATGATACCGGATCAAGAACCCACATATGTAATATATTACATGGGCTACAGAAAGGTAGATAACTGAGAACGGGTGATAAGTTTCATGAGGCAGAAAACGGTGCAAGTGTTGCAGCCAAGTCTGTTGGTCACTGTCACCCTGTATTACCAGAATACATTGATTCTGAACAAATGTTATTAGATATCGAACCTGATATACAAAATCATATCAGTTTCTTTATTTAGATAAAGAAGGATATAATTTTGTATTGTTGGATAATGTTTTGAACATTTCCTAAATCAATAGTTGATCGGTTCAGGCACGTTATCTAAAAGTATTAACGTTCTAAATCAAACTACAGTTCTTAGTATACAGAACACACACAAGAGGAAGAGTTCAGAAATGAACGAATCCTTCTTGAGGCATTGTAGGCTAGGTCATATCAATGCGACCCGACCAGCTGAAGTTACATTAAGATGCATATTTAAATTAGTTTGAATTTACATCTTGTGAAACTTGCCAGTCATGTCACAAAGATAAGATGACCACAGCTCTGTTTATTGGAAGCAGAGAAAGAGTTAGTGTACTCTTGGGATGATACATGTTGATGTATGAAGGTCCCCTGTCTACACATGCCAAGACCGGTTCTTTGTACTTCATTAAATTCTCTGATGATCTCTCGAGATTCAGACATATGTTCCTGTTGAAACACAAGTCCGAAGCTTTTGAGATATTCACAGAATATAATTTAGAAGTAGAAAACCAAAAACGGGTATAAGTATTATGTCCTTTGATGTGATCAAGGAGGAGAATACTTGAGCACGGGATTCCTGGACAATTCTAAGAATGAGATTCTCTCTCAGTATTACTCCTCCGTATACACCACAACACGTCGGTGTATCGGGACGGAGCAATCACACCCTATATGATATGGTGCGCTCTATGATGAGTACTACTGAGTTTCCTATTTCCATTTAGGGAGTTATGCACTTATGAAGTTGCATACCTATTGAATAGGGTTCCGATCAAATTAGATGCCTACCATTTCATATGAGATATGGAAAGGGAAGAGCCCATCTCTTAAGTCAGTTAAGATTTGGGGTTGTCCGGCCTATGTCTAAAAGCAAAATCCGGACAAGCTCGAGGCAAAGTCAGATCTGTGGAAGTTTGTTGGATATCCCAAGCATACGCAAGGGAATATCTTCTACCTAACCGAGGAACAAAAAAGTTTTGTTTCTCAGCATGCCACCTTTGTGAAAGGGAATTTCTTGTGAAGAAATTATTGGTCATGAGGTGGAACTGGAAACAGTTCCAGCTATACAAACTGCAGCTGATGATTTGGTAGAACAAAAGATTCAATAGCAACCAACGAACCTCAGCCTCTCCGCCGATCTAGTAGGGTTCCTCACCCACCTGAGAGATACTTTGGTTTCTCTATGACAGTGGAAGCGAGGATTGCATCATGAGATGATGGCCCAACTAGTTTCGAGCTGGCCATCATGAGTGGGACTCTGTAAGAATGGCTGGATGCTTATCGATTTGAGATGGAATCCTTATACACCAACAAAGTATGGACTTTGGTTGCTTTATCTGAAGGGTTAAATCCCCATCAGGAGCAAGTATATCTTGAGAAGATTACTTGGTGTACATGGAAAAGTTGAGACTTTCAAAGCTAGACTTGTTAAAGGTTTACATCATTGACCAGCTATGGATTGTGATGAAACCTTTTCTAAGTACATATGCTTAAGTCCATCCAGATCCTACTTGCCACGGCTGCATACCATGACTACGATATCTGGCGGTTGGGTGTCATGACTGCTTTTCTAAATGATGTTTTAGAAGAGAGAGTCTGTAAATACACAGTCAGAGGGCTTCGTAGACAGTGGGAGCAGCGGAAACGTGTGCAAGAAGTTTTATGTGATAAAGCAGGCATCGCGGAGTTGGAACATCTGTTTTGATGTGGTAGTCCAAGAGTTTGACTTCATCAAAATGGTAGATGGACCTTGTATATACAAAAAGGAAGTAGGGAGTATGGTGGTGATCCTCGTAGAGTACGTGGATGACATACTCATGATAGGGAAGAAGTTTCCTATGCAACGCTCGGTCAATCTCCGCTTAACACAAGGATTCTCCATAAAGGATCAAAGTGATACCTCCTAAATCCTGGGTTTTGGATCTATGAGATAGATCTAATTGGATGTTAAGATACTCACTAGTTGTAGTGAGATGGTATCAGTTGATCCTGGGGAGAATCACTGGAAAGGTTCCAGGGTGATAAGGACGACTGAATGTCAGTCGCAGGCATTGTCTTTACCCTCAGTAAAGGGACGGTATGTTGGAAGAGTTCCAAGGTAGATACCGTGGTATACTAGACGATAAAGGCTGGATACATCGCTACCAAAGATGCTACTGTCACGACCCGAAAGTACGGAACACGACCGGCACTTAGATTACGAAGCGTCTAGAGGCGCAACGTAACCTAAGTAAGCCGAAGCCCAGAAATCTAAACCATAAAAAGAAGAAGAAATAAGGGAAAACATGTAGAAAACAAGTTTAAAAGCAACATCCAATTTTCTCAAAAATTTCGGCAGAGTCTCCTTTGTAAAAACTGGACCCAAACGGGTACAAACAAGAATAATATAAATACAAACAATAAAAAGCATCCCCAAATGGGAGCTAGCTCTACGCCAATAGGCGGAAACAACCACACCAATGCACAATAGTATACAACGCCAAAGGGCGAGGCTCAAAACTTAAAAGAAAACAAATCCACCAGATACCATAATAATACAAGCGCGACTCTAAGGTCGAAATAAATAACTGGTCCAGTAAACTTATCAAGTAATATAAGTATGGTTGATGGAGCTTACTAGATACAAATGAAATAATAAAAAGTACAACGGCGGTCCAGATACAAGTGAACCAATCTACCGTGAAAATCACCCTGAATGAAATAATGTGCCAGCAAGCTGCCAGGGAAACCTGTACATCGAACCAATAATAAAATTTGGCACAATGGGGGTGAGTTACCAACTCGTGAGTAGAAGATATCTGCGAAAAGAAATCGAATGCACGACGCTATCCTAGGTCATAATAATACACTACTATATCACCAGTCATCTAGTAATGGCAGGGTAATAAACTACGTGTAAGTGCAAATGCTCTGTGCTCGTGTCAGTGCCTCAAATAGTAATATGTCATGTGAATGAGTATGCATGCACCATGAATGTAAAATAACCAATCCTGAAATCTGGATATATCTGTATAAGAAATCTTTAGCTTTTATCATGGTAAAATTTGTATAGAAATCTGAAATATCAACGATGAAATCAATGGAAATCCGTGTCAAGCATCGACACAAAACATGTAAATCTCAAGTCTCAATACCTCATAATCTCAATATCTCGGGCTCCATCAGTCCGGATCGGCCAATATCATCAAATCTCACGACAATGGTCGGTATCCTCCGGATATCCGCCGCGCCAAACATCACCGGTAGGTAGTCCTCCCCTGCCAGGCTCATCGTCTACAACTCGATCTTCTTGTCCAGGGGTACCATACCGAGCCCACCATGTACCCGAGACGGTTCATCCACTCCTCGAATCGGGTCTCAAAATCCAACAGAAAACATGAAATCTCACGGTGGACGACACATACATCACGAGAAAACCGCAACTTATATTTTAAAAAGAGAGGAGGAGAGAGAGAAGTTTTTATATATATTATTGCGGTTTTCCCCAAAATCCAGAAATCTCATAGAAATCCAAAATCCCAAAATCATGAATAAGTAAATGATAAATGTCGGCGTAAGCCCCACAATACTGCATGATAACATGGAAATGTGAATGCATGAAATGGCTAAATAATAAATGCCATGTCTAGACTAACACCAGAGAGTAATCACAATATTATATCGATCTAGCTGTTAACTGATTCTATCAATAAAAGATAATATGTTCTAAAGTGTACGTGACATAGCAATTACTGATGATGATGTGTGTGAGCCGGCAAATAAGTGTGCGTGGAATATGCGCATCATCGGTAATGGTGCTGGTGTCATAACAGGCAGAGTTTTATACTGATTATAGAAACATATGTATGAACATGCACCATGATGATTACGGTCTGAATGTAAAGACGGATGTGTATTAACCACTCATTTGATATACAAGTATAACTACAACTATATGACTCGAGCCTAAACTAGTGTCCATCTAACCTCCTATGGAACTAAACCTAAGAAACTAGTCGATAAGAAATAAGAGTCCACCTAATGTCTGAGTCCATATCTCTAATAGTCGGTGATCCAGCCTCAATAGCGTTACGTACGTAGTACGGCTTCCTCAAATCAAGAGTGCGGATCAATCATCACATTTATGTCTCGTACTGTAAAATCCATCGTACGGCATCCCAATATCGGGGTACGGATCAAGTATCACCTACGTGTCTCATCATTCGTATAATATCATCATCAAATCATGTCATGATCAAGGTACTGTACTGTAACCGCATACATCAATCATATATCATTGCCAGCATAAATATACATCGTTAATTTATCCTCAGAAATATCATGTCACATGTATCATATTGTGATTATGTCACACTTATATCATATAGTAATCAAGTCACACCTATATGATATCGTAATCAAGTCACACATATATCATGTCGTAATTTCAGGCACAGGTTACAGCCCGGGTTCTATTTGAGAGTCCCATGTACTTCAATATCATCACCATCCATTATTATTTATGTATACCTATTCATTATCTCATTTTCTAATGATCCGCTAACATCATAACACGACTGTATAGCCAAGAATCACGGTATCAAGCCCAGTAATATTGTTTCATCCCCGTGTATCATATCACATCTTTGTATCACATATACGTGTTGTGTATATATAAACCTACACCTCGTCCAATATATATATACACATACATTCATACACCACGTCAAGTTTCTGTGTGTGTGTGTGTGTGTATCTACCTGAAACCTACGAATCTCCTCCAAGATATTCATCCTCTGGTAAGGTCTTTCTAAATCAATCTAGTCCAACCTAAGCTCATTACTAGGGTCCTACTCACCGAAATTCTAAGGTCACGTCAGGCTTCCTAATGACAATAAGTACTATTCCTATTCTACGTTTGCGGGGGTGCTAAACGTCATCCACCCGACTTTCCCCCGTAGATATACATCTACTCACCTGATCTTTGTCTGCCGAAAACGATATCACCCTCCACTTCTTCCTCGTCCGAAGTCCACGTGAGGGGTACCTATATGCAAACACATATAATATCGTAAACTGAATCACGGACAAAACCAAAACGACGCACGAAACGCGCATAGGTTAAAACCTATGACCCGCTCATGCAAAAGAACCAAATATTGCTCGATATCAGCGTACAAACGCCGATTGATCGAGATAAAACACCAACAAACAACTCGTAGTTTTAAAACTCATTACTTATAATATAAAACATGATTTAATTCATCGAAACCCTAAAAATCGATCAAATCGTCCAATTCCGCAAAAGCTTGAAAATGTCAATTTACCGTTTTACTTCAAAACTTGATGTTTAAAAGAAACTAATGGTCATAATATTCATTAAATAACATAACTAGATTATAGAAACCATTACCATATTTTTCTCACACCATTTTGTCTTACTTTACAATTTCTAGTTTGCAAATTAGCCAAAATTAACACTTGTTAAGCAAAAATTTACAATTCTACTACTAAACTTGATTTTGCATATATTAAAGTGTTAAACCACTCCATGAAACCTTAAGAATGAGCTAAATCCCTAATTAGATTTTTAATACTACATTTTAAATTAATTTCTAAAACCTAGTTTACCGAAATAGCATATTTATCACATTATATTAACTAACAATTTGAAACTAATAATTAGATTAGGCCTTTCATTCATTTAACATGTTAATATTCTCATTAAAACCACAATATAATGATAAAAACCTTAATTAGAATTTTAACACACCAATATATATAATTTATAAAAATCTAGTTAGCAAAATTGCTTAATTTAAACAATTTTGAATGTACAATTTACAATATATCAACCATACAAGATTTTCCGCTTCTAAAAATTTTAAACTACTTATTATAACCCCTCTTAATTAATAAAACCCTAACTTCATTTTAAAACCCTTTCTAGAATTTCCTAGACAATAAATTATAACTAAATTAACACTTTTAGAATTCTAGTTTAGCACCTTAAACTACAAACTAAACATTTAGATTAGAGTTATACCTCCCAAGCTTTGAACCTCTTGCAATTAGCCTCCAAATATGTCTTCTTTCTCCTTGTTTTAAACAAATTAGGGTTTGGGAAGAGGTGGGAAAGGGTTTAGGTTTGAATTTTTGTGAAGAAATTGTTGATTTCGGTGGATTTTTGAGTGAATTTTGAAGCAAAAGAGAGAGAGGAAAATGGGGGAGGCCTGCTGAATTTCGACCAGGGGTAGGGAAGGGGGGAAGTTGTGAGAGAAGTGTAGAAAATTCTAGGAGAAAAGAACCCCTCAAGTGCATTTAATGCTTATCACATCAAATTTTACAAAAAAAACCCTTTTTAATTCATTTTCAAACCATTTTAAACCATAAAACAACTAAACTTGAAATGTTTTGATATAATTTTTGTTACACTATATTTTAGTTTATAATGGTTCCTAATTATGTAATTTACCCAGTTAAATTTGTATTTATCACTAATTAAATGTATTTTTAAAAGCTTAAAATAATATTAAAAATAATTAATTAAGGAAAAAAATTTAATTAACTAGAAAATTTTAAGTGACAATTTAGTGACCAAATATTAGCAATATCTTATCTAAATTTTGTATAATTAGGCCTATATTGAAAATTACTTATTTCGACTTTTTACGGAAAAGACCGATTATTATGCCGATTATCGAAAAACTGCCTAAACGATTTTCGAAGCGTTACAATCTTTCCCCCTTAAAGAAATTCGGTCCCCGAATTTAAATTAAAACTCCCCCCAAATACCAAAACATTCATCCAAAACACTCAAATCGTCGGGGCTCCGAAATCATCAATACATAGAGCACATCTTAGCGCAATGCTTGCGCACGAAAAACGAGTAAATAACTCAAATTCAAAACTCCGTCAACATAACGCAATCATCGGAGGTATGGTGAGAGTAAAATATCAAAGCCCAATACAAAAACCAATATGATATACATCAAAACTATAACTTCTATATAGTGCGCATCGTAATAAAATCGTCTAAGCATCTTAATAAAGAAGCATGCAAAACCCCTTTGAAAATCGCCGTGTGATACACGTGTCACGGCATAAGTAGCGGACGTTTATTTTAAAAAAATAACTATACATATATATCTTTTATTTAACATACACGTCCCGCCTGGTTACTGAATCAAATAGTAATGATTATAAAAACATACCGCTCAAACTGAAATCAATCCCAATTACATCATAAAAATATCATGTGCGTCCGGTGCGCACTGAAATCGAAACCAAATACAGATGCCACGAATACACACAAAAACAAAACTGAGTGCAACATGTGTGCACTAAAAACATCCGTCAAGTGCAACGGGCGTGCACGACTCTTATATCAGGTGCATCTAATCTGCACAAAACCCCGATTTAGTGCATCTGGTGTGCACAAAATCGCATCAAGTGCGCTAAGTGTGCGCAAGAATCTCAATCAAGTGCATATGGTGCACGAAAACATACACCGAATATCAAAATCGAAATCACAATACGAAAAATGCATGAAGACTGGGTCGAAGAATACGTCAAAATCATGTGCAACCCATATGCACGAAACCAAATCAATATCTCAAAAGGTATAAAACCAAATCGAGTGCACTGGGTATGTATAAAACAACATCAATACAACTGACATATGAAACACGAATAGAGTGTAATGAATGTACACATAAGAAATACAAATCGTAGAACAAAATCCTCAAAATACCAAAATCCAAACAACGGAAATATGAAATTTAAATCACCAAATCACAATCATAAACACTATCGTCAATGTGCGCCTTTCTAATGTCAACTGATTCGGACTCGTTTCCTCATCGCGATGCTGACTGCGCTGCAAACGGCTATGCTCATATCGAGAGCCTCCCGCGTAATCTATCCCTTCACCTGATATCCGGACTACGTTAAAATTTTCGATCGATTCATCAAAATCCCATAATTCCCCGAGAGCTCAACACTCAAGTACAGTTTAAAAATATCCAGTACATGCCCCAGCATCTGCGGACCAGCCGTAGAAGGGCAAACCCAAGCCTCACTAATGGCACCGCGGAACTGCCGTAAACCCTAAGGTTCAAGGGCGTTCTCGTGGTCATTATGTCGAGTTAGGGTTTCATTCTTCTAGAGGTTCTATAGAAATACCTGCATGTTCTTCCGAATACTTTAAACTTGGGAAAATGGATTTCTGACAATCGTTCGAATCCTTTAACTTTGTCTGGACGGCATGTGAATATCCTTCTTCCGCACGCTAAACAACGCTTCAATCCTCAAGAATAAATGATACCCTACTGGTCACCACATACGATCCGCAGCTCCCTCTGCCCGTACGACCGTGGTAACAGAAATCACCCTCCGACATCGACGAAGATAGATCAAAGAAACGAATGAAATACGGTGCAAAGAAATGTACATCCTAAGGCTCCTTAAGCAGAGTAGCGTATCGTAAGTATGCCGAGGATCATACCCACGATACGTCACTCTACCTAACTCACCTACTCCATCAACCAAGGGTCACCCTATACTTATACAAGGTTAAACCTAGCGCTCTGATACCAACTTTGTCACGACCCGAAAGTACGGAACGTGACCGGCACTTAGATTACGAAGCGTCTAGAGGCGCAACGTAACCTAAGTAAGCCAAAGCCCAGAAATCTAAATCATAAAAAGAAGAAGAAGTAAAGGAAAACATGTAGAAAACAAGTTTAAAAGCAACATCCAATTTTCTCAAAAATTTCGGCAGAGTCTCCTTTGTAAAAACTGGCCCCAAACGGGTACAAACAAGAATAATATATATACAAACAATAAAAAGCATCCCCAAATGGGAGCTAGCTCTACGTCAATAGGCGGAAACAATCACACCAATGCACAATAGTATACAACGCCAAAGGGCGAGGTTCAAAACTTAAAAGAAAAAAAATCCACCAGATACCATAATAATACAAGCGCGACTCTAAGATCAAAATAAATAACCGGTCCAGTAAACTTATCAAGTAATACAAGTATGGTTGATGGAGCTTACTAGATACAAATGAAATAATAAAAAGTACAACGGCGGTCCAGATACAAGTGAACCAACCTACCGTGCAAATCACCGTGAATGAAATAATGTGCCAGCAAGCTGCCAGGGAAACCTGTACATCGAACCTGTAATAAAATTTGGCACAATGGGGGTGAGTTGCCAACTCGTGAGTAGAAGATATCTGCGAAAAGAAATCGAATGCACGACGCTATCCTAGATCATAATAATACACTACTATATCACCAGCATCTAGTAATGGCAGGGTAATAAACTACGTGTAAGTGCAAATGCACCGTGCTCGTGTCAGTGCCTCAAATAGTAATATGTCATGTGAATGAGTATGCATGCACCATGAATGTAAAATAACCAATCATGAAATCTGGATATATCTATATAAGAAATCTTTAGCTTTTATCATGGTAAAATTTGTATAGAAATCTGAAATATCAACGATGAAATCAATGGAAATCCGTGTCAAGCATCGACACAAAACATGTAGATCTCAAGTCTCAATACCTCATAATCTCAATATCTCGGGCTCCGTCAGTCCGGATCGGCCCATATCATCAAATCTCACGACAATGGTCGGTATCCTCCGAATATCCGCCGCGCCAGACATCACCGGTAGGTAGTCCTCCCCTGCCAGGCTCATCGTCTACAACTCGATCTTCTTGCCCCGGGGTACCATACCGGGCCTACCATGTACCCGAGACGGTTCATCCACTCCTCGAATCGGGTCTCGAAATCCAACAGAAAACATGAAATCTCATGGTGGACGACACATACATCACGAGAAAACCGCAACTTATATTTTAAAAAGAGAGGAGGAGAGAGAGAAGTTTTTATATATATTATTGCGGTTTTCCCCAAAATCCAGAAATCTCATAGAAATCCAAAATCCCAAAATCATGAATAAGTAAATGATAAATGTCGGCGTAAGCCCCACAATACTGCATGATAACATGGAAAGGTGAACGCAAGAAATGGCTAAATAATAAATGCCATGTCTAGACTAACACCAGAGAGTAATCACAATATCATATCGATCTAGCTGTTAGCTGATTCTATCAATAAAAGATAATATGTTCTAAAGTGTACGTGACATAGCAATTACTGATGATGATGTGTGTGAGCCGGCAAATAAGTGTGCGTAGAATATGCGCATCATCGGTAATGGTGCTGGTGTCATAACAGGCAGAGTTTTATATTGATTATAGAAACATATGTATGAACATGCACCATGATGATTACGGTCTGAATGTAAAGACGGATGTGTATTAACCACTCATTTGATATACAAGTATAACTACAACTATATGACTCGAGCCTAAACTAGTGTCCATCTAACCTCCTATGGAACTAAACCTAAGAAACTAGTCGATAAGAAATAAGAGTCCACCTAATGTCTGAGTCCATATCTCTAATAGTCGGTGATCCAGCCTCAATAGCGTCACGTACGTAGTACGGCTTCCTCAAATCAAGAGTGCGGATCAATCATCACATTTATGCCTCGTACGGTAAAATCCATCGTACGGCATCCCAATATCGGGGTACGGATCAAGTATCACCTACGTGTCTCATCATTCATATAATATCATCATCAAATCATATCATGATCAAGGTACTGTACTGTAACCGTATACATCAATCATATATCATTGCCAGCATAAATATACATCGTTAATTTATCCTCAGAAATATCATGTCACATGTATCATATCGTGATTATGCCACACTTATATCATATCGTAATCAAGTCACACCTATATGATATCGTAATCAAGTTACACATATATCATGTCGTAATTTCAGGCACAGGTTACAGTCCGGGTTCTATTTTAGAGTCCCATGTACCTCAATATCATCACCACCCATTATTATTTATGTATACCTATTCATTATCTCATTTTCTAATGATCCGCTAACATCATAACACGACTGTATAGCCAAGAATCACGGTATCAAGCCCAGTTATATTGTTTCATCCCCGTGTATCATATCACATCTTTGTATCACATATACGTGTTGTGTATATATAAACCTACACCTCGTCCTATATATATATACACATACATTCATACACCACGTTGAGTTTCTGTTTGTGCGTGTGTGTATCTAACTGAAACCTACGAATCTCCTCCAAGATATTCATTCTCTGGTAAGGTCTTTCTAAATCAATCTAGTCCAACCTAAGCTCATTACTAGGGTCCTACTCACCGAAATTCTAAGGTCACGTCTGGCTTCCTAATGACAATAAGTACTATTTCTATTCTACGTTTGCGGGGGTGCTAAACGCCATCCACCCGTAGATATACATCTACTCACCTGATCCTTGTCTGCTGAAAACGATATCACCCTCCTCTTCTTCCTCGTCCGAAGTCCACGTGAGGGGTACCTATATGCAAACACATATAATATCGTAAACTGAATCACGGTCAAAACCAAAACGACGCACGAAACGCGCATTGGTTAAAACCTATGACCCGCTCATGCAAAAGAACCAAATATTGCTCGATATCGGCGTACAAACGCCGATTGATCGAGATAAAACACCAACAAACAACTCGTAGTTTTAAAACTCATTACTTATAATATAAAACATGATTTAATTCATCGAAACCCTAAAAATCGATCAAATCGTCCAATTCCGCAAAAGCTTGAAAATGTCAATTTACCGTTTTACTTCAAAACTTGATGTTTAAAAGAAACTAATGGTCATAATATTCATTAAATAACATAACTAGATTATAGAAACCATTACCATATTTTTCTCACACCATTTTGTCTTAATTTACAATTTCTAGTTTGCAAATTAGCCAAAATTAACACTTGTTAAGCAAAAATTTACAATTCCACTACTAAACTTGATTTTGCATATATTAAAGTGTTAAACCACTCCATGAAACCTTAAGAATGAGCTAAAGCCCTAATTAGATTTTTAATACAACATTTTAAATTAATTTCTAAAACCTAGTTTACCGAAATAGCATATTTATCACATTATATTAACTAACAATTTGAAACTAATAATTAGATTAGGCCTTTCATTCATTTAACATGTTAATATTCTCATTAAAACCATAATATAATGATAAAAACCTTAATTAGAATTTTAACACACCAATATATATAATTTATAAAAATCTAGTTAGCAAAATTGCTTAATTTAAACAATTTTGAATGTACAATTTACAATATATCAACCATACAAGATTTTCCGCTTCTAAAAATTTTAAACTACTTATTATAACCCCTCTTAATTAATAAAACCCTAACTTCATTTTAAAACCCTTTCTAGAATTTCCTAGACAATAAATTATAACTAAATTAACACTTTTAGAATTCTAGTTTAGCACCTTAAACTACAAAGTAAACATTTAGATTAGAGTTATACCTCCCAAGCTTTGAACCTCTTGCAATTAGCCTCCAAATATGTCTTCTTTCTCCTTGTTTTAAACAAATTAGGATTTGGGAAGAGGTGGAAAAGGGTTTAGGTTTGAATTTTTGTGAAGAAATTGTTGATTTCGGTGGATTTTTGAGTGAATTTTGAAGCAAGAGAGAGAGAGGAAAATGGGGGAGGCCTGCTGAATTTCGACCAGGGGTAGGGAAGGGGGGAAGTTGTGAGAGAAGTGTAGAAAATTCTAGGAGAAAAGAACCCCTCAAGTGCATTTAATGCTTATCACATCAAATTTTACAAAAAAAACCCTTTTTAATTCATTTTCAAACCATTTTAAACCATAAAACAACTAAACTTGAAATGTTTTGATATAATTTTTGTTACACTATATTTTAGTTTATAATGGTTCCTAATTATGTAATTTACCCAGTTAAATTTGTATTTATCACTAATTAAATGTATTTTTAAAAGCTTAAAATAATATTAAAAATAATTAATTAAGGAAAAAAATTTAATTAACTAGAAAATTTTAAGTGACAATTTAGTGACCAAATATTAGCAATATCTTATCTAAATTTTGTATAATTAGGCCTATATTGAAAATTACTTATTTCGACTTTTTACGGAAAAGACCGATTATTGTGCCGATTATCGAAAAACTGCCTAAACGATTTTCGAAGCGTTACAATCTTTCCCCCTTAAAGAAATTCGGTCCCCGAATTTAAATTAAAACTCCCCCCAAATACCAAAACATTCATCCAAAACACTCAAATCGTCGGGGCTCCGAAATCATCAATACATAGAGCACATCTTAGCGCAATGCTTGCGCACGAAAAACGAGTAAATAACTCAAATTCAAAACTCCGTCAACATAACGCAATCATCGGAGGTATGGTGAGAGTAAAATATCAAAGCCCAATACAAAAACCAATATGATATACATCAAAACTATAACTTCTATATAGTGCGCATCGTAATAAAATCGTCTAAGCATCTTAATAAAGAAGCATGCAAAACCCCTTTGAAAATCGCCGTGTGATACACGTGTCACGGCATAAGTAGCGGACGTTTATTTTAAAAAAATAACTATACATATATATCTTTTATTTAACATACACGTCCCGCCTGGTTACTGGATCAAATAGTAATGATTATAAAAACATACCGCTCAAACTGAAATCAATCTCAATTACATCATAAAAATATCATGTGCGTCCGGTGCGCACTGAAATCGAAACCAAATACAGATGCCACGAATATACACAAAAACAAAACTGAGTGCAACATGTGTGCACTAAAAACATCCGTCAAGTGCAACGGGCGTGCACGACTCTTATATCAGGTGCATCTAATCTGCACAAAACCCCGATTTAGTGCATCTGGTGTGCACAAAATCGCATCAAGTGCGCTAAGTGTGCACAAGAATCTCAATCAAGTGCACATGGTGCACGAAAACATACACCGAATATCAAAATCGAAATCACAATACGAAAAATGCATGAAGACTAGGTCGAAGCATACGTCAAAATCATGTGCAACCCATATGCACGAAACCAAATCAATATCTCAAAAGGTATAAAACCAAATCGAGTGCACTGGGTATGTATAAAACAACATCAATACAACTGACATATGAAACACGAATAGAGTGTAATGAATGTACACATAAGAAATACAAATCGTAGAACAAAATCTTCAAAATACCAAAATCCAAACAACGGAAATATGAAATTTAAATCACCAAATCACAATCGTAAACACTATCGTCAATGTGCGCCTTTCTAATGTCAACTGATTCGGACTCGTTTCCTCATCGCGATGCTGACTGCGCTGCAAACGGCTATGCTCATATCGAGAGCCTCCCGCGTAATCTATCCCTTCACCTGATATCCGGACTACGTTAAAATTTTCGATCGATTCATCAAAATCCCATAATTCCCCGAGAGCTCAACACTCAAGTACAGTTTAAAAATATCCCGTACATGCCCCAGCATCTGCAGACCAGCCGTAGAAGGGCAAACCCAAGCCTCACTAATGGCACCGCGGAACTGCCGTAAACCCTAAGGTTCAAGGGCGTTCTCGTGGTCATTATGTCGAGTTAGGGTTTCATTCTTCTAGAGGTTCCATAGAAATACCCGCATGTTCTTCCGAATACCTTAAACTTGGGAAAATGGATTTCTGACAATCGTTCGAATCCTTTAACTTTGTCTGGACGGCATGTGAATACCCTTCTTCCGCACGCTAAACAACGCTTCAATCCTCAAGAATAAATGATACCCTACTGGTCACCAAATACGATCCGCAGCTCCCTCTGCCCGTGCGACCGTGGTAACAGAAATCACCCTCCGACATCGACGAAGATAGATCAAAGAAACGAATGAAATACGGTGCAAAGAAATGTACATCCTAAGGCTCCTTAAGCAGAGTAGCGTATCGTAAGTATGCCGCGGATCAAACCCACGATACGTCACTCTACCTAAGTCACCTACTCCATCAACCAAGGGTCACCCTAGACTTATACAAGGTTAAACCTAGCGCTCTGATACCAACTTTGTCACGACCCGAAAGTACGGAACGTGACCGGCACTTAGATTACGAAACGTCTAGAGGCGCAACGTAACCTAAGTAAGCCGAAGCCCAGAAATCTAAACCATAAAAAGAAGAAGAAGTAAAGGAAAACATGTAGAAAACAAGTTCAAAAGCAATATCCAATTTTCTTAAAAATTTCGGCAGAGTCTCCTTTGTAAAAACTGGCCCCAAACGGGTACAAACAAGAATAATATATATACAAACAATAAAAAGCATCCCCAAACGGGAGCTAGCTCTACGCCAATAGGCGGAAACAATCACACCAATGCACAATAGTATACAACGCCAAAGGGCGAGGCTCAAAACTGAAAAGAAAACAAATCCACCAGATACCATAATAATACAAGCGCGACTCTAAGGTCGAAATAAATAACCGGTCCAGTAAACTTATCAAGTAATACAAGTACGGTTGATGGAGCTTACTAGATACAAATGAAATAATAAAAAGTACAACGGCGGTCCAGATACAAGTGAACCAACCTACCGTGAAAATCACCCAGAACGAAATAATGTGCCAGCAAGCTGCCAGGGAAACCTGTACATCGAACCTGTAATAAAATTTGGCACAATGGGGGTGAGTTGCCAACTCGTGAGTAGAAGATATCTGCGAAAAGAAATCGAATGCACGACGCTATCCTAGGTCATAATAATACACTACTATATCACCAGTCATCTAGTAATGGCAGGGTAATAAACTACGTGTAAGTGCAAATGCTCCGTGCTCGTGTCAGTGCCTCAAATAGTAATATGTCATGTGAATGAGTATGCATGCACTATGAATGTAAAATAACCAATCATGAAATCTGGATATATCTGTATAAGAAATCTTTAGCTTTTATCATGGTAAAATTTGTATAGAAATCTGAAATATCAACGATGAAATCAATGGAAATCCGTGTCAAGCATCGACACAAAACATGTAAATCTCAAGTCTCATTACCTCATAATCTTAATATCTCGGGCTCCGTCAGTCCGGATCGGCCCACATCATCAAATCTCACGACAATGGTCGGTATCCTCCGGATATCCGCCGCGCCAGACATCACCGGTAGGTAGTCCTCCCCTGCCAGGCTAATCTTCTACAACTCGATCTTCTTGCCCAGGGGTACCATACCGGGCCCACCATGTACCCGAGACGGTTCATCCACTCCTCGAATCGGGTCTCGAAATCCAACAGAAAACATGAAATCTCATGGACGACACATACATCACGAGAAAACCGCAACTTATATTTTAAAAAGAGAGGAGGAGAGAGAGAAGTTTTTATATATATTATTGCGGTTTTCCCCAAAATCCAGAAATCTCATAAAAATCCAAAATACCAAAATCATGAATAAGTAAATGATAAATGTCGGCATAAGCCCCACAATACTGCATGATAACATGGAAATGTGAACGCATGAAATGGCTAAATAATAAATGCCATGTCTAGACTAACACCAGAGAGTAATCACAATATTATATCGATCTAGCTGTTAGCTGATTCTATCAATAAAAGATAATATGTTCTAAAGTGTACGTGACATAGCAATTACTGATGATGATGTGTGTGAGCCGGCAAATAAGTGTGCGTGGAATATGCGCATCATCGGTAATGGTGCTGGTGTCATAACAGGCAGAGTTTTATACTGATTATAGAAACATATGTATGAACATGCACCATGATGATTACGGTCTGAATGTAAAGACGGATGTGTATATGACTCGAGCCTAAACTAGTGTCCATCTAACCTCCTAAGGAACTAAACTTAAGAAACTAGTCGATAAGAAATAAGAGTCCACCTAATGTCTGAGTCCATATCTCTAATAGTCGGTGATCCAGCCTCAATAGCGTCACGTACGTAGTACGGCTTCCTCAAATCAAGAGTGCGGATCAATCATCACATTTATGCCTCGTACGGTAAAATCCATCGTACGGCATCCCAATATCGTGGTACGGATCAAGTATCACCTACGTGTCTCATCATTCGTATAATATCATCATCAAATCATGTCATGATCAAGGTACTGTACTGTAACCGCATACATCAATCATATATCATTGCCAGCATAAATATACATCGTTAATTTATCCTCAGAAATATCATGTCACATGTATCATATTGTGATTATGCCACACTTATATCATATCGTAATCAAGTCACACCTATATGATATCGTAATCAAGTCACACATATATCATGTCGTAATTTCAGGCACAGGTTACAGTCCGGGTTCTATTTTAGAGTCCATGTACCTCAATATCATCACCACCCATTATTATTTATGTATACATATTCATTATCTCATTTTCTAATGATCCGCTAACATCATAACACGACTGTATAGCCAAGAATCACGGTATCAAGCCCAGTTATATTGTTTCATCCCCGTGTATCATATCACATCTTTGTATCACATATACGTGTTGTGTATATATAAACCTACACCTCGTCCTATATATATATACACATACATTCATACACCACGTCGAGTTTCTGTGTGTGCGTGTGTGTATCTACCTGAAACCTACGAATCTCCTCCAAGATATTCATCCTCTGGTAAGGTCTTTCTAAATCAATCTAGTCCAACCTAAGCTCGTTACTAGGGTCCTACTCACCGAAATTCTAAGGTCACGTCAGGCTTCCTAATGACAATAAGTACTATTCCTATTCTACGTTTGCGAGGGTGCTAAACGCCATCCACCCGTAGATATACATCAACTCACCTGATCCTTGTCTGCCGAAAACGATATCACCCTCCTCTTCTTCCTCGTCCGAAGTCCACGTGAGGGGTACCTATATGCAAACACATATAATATCGTAAACTGAATCACGGACAAAACCAAAACGACGCACGAAACGCGCATAGGTTAAAACCTATGACCCGCTCATGCAAAAGAACCAAATATTGCTCGATATCGGCGTACAAACGCCGATTGATCGAGATAAAACACCAACAAATAACTCGTAGTTTTAAAACTCATTACTTATAATATAAAACAAGATTTAATTCATCGAAACCCTAAAAATCGATCAAATCGTCCAATTCCGCAAAAGCTTGAAAATGTCAATTTACCGTTTTACTTCAAAACTTGATGTTTAAAAGAAACCAATGGTCATAATATTCATTAAATAACATAACTAGATTATAGAAACCATTACCATATTTTTCTCACACCATTTTGTCTTAATTTACAATTTCTAGTTTGCAAATTAGCCAAAATCAACACTTGTTAAGCAAAAATTTACAATTCCACTACTGAACTTGATTTTGCATATATTAAAGTGTTAAACCACTCCATGAAACCTTAAGAATGAGCTAAAGCCCTAATTAGATTTTTAATACTACATTTTAAATTAATTTCTAAAACCTAGTTTACCGAAATAGCATATTTATCACATTATATTAACTAACAATTTGAAACTAATAATTAGATTAGGCCTTTCATTCATTTAAAATGTTAATATTCTCATTAAAACCACAATATAATGATAAAAACCTTAATTAGAATTTTAACACACCAATATATATAATTTATAAAAATCTAGTTAGCAAAATTGCTTAATTTAAACAATTTTGAATGTACAATTTACAATATATCAACCATACAAGATTTTCCGCTTCTAAAAGATTTAAACTACTTATTATAACCCCTCTTAATTAATAAAACCCTAACTTCATTTTAAAACCCTTTCTAGAATTTCCTAGACAATAAATTATAACTAAATTAACACTTTTAGAATTCTAGTTTAGCACCTTAAACTACAAACTAAACATTTAGATTAGAGTTATACCTCCCAAGCTTTGAACCTCTTGCAATTAGCCTCCAAATATGTCTTCTTTCTCCTTGTTTTAAACAAATTAGGGTTTGGGAAGAGGTGGAAAAGGGTTTAGGTTCGAATTTTTGTGAAGAAATTGTTGATTTCGGTGGATTTTTGAGTGAATTTTGAAGCAAACGAGAGAGAGGAAAATGGGGGAGGCCTGCTAAATTTCGACCAGGGGTAGGGAAGGGGGGAAGTTGTGAGAGAAGTGTAGAAAATTCTAGGAGAAAAGAACCCCTCAAGTGCATTTAATGCTTATCACATCAAATTTTACAAAAAAAACCCTTTTTAATTCATTTTCAAACCATTTTAAACCATAAAACAACTAAACTTGAAATGTTTTGATATAATTTTTGTTACACTATATTTTAGTTTATAATGGTTCCTAATTATGTAATTTACCCAATTAAATTTGTATTTATCACTAATTAAATGTATTTTTAAAAGCTTAAAATAATATTAAAAATAATTAATTAAGAAAAAAAATTTAATTAACTAGAAAATTTTAAGTGACAATTTAGTGACCAAATATTAGCAATATCTTATCTAAATTTTGTATAATTAGGCCTATATTGAAAATTACTTATTTCGACTTTTTACGGAAAAGACCGATTATTGTGCCGATTATCGAAAAACTGCCTAAACGATTTTCGAAGCGTTACAGCTACCAAAGAGGCAGTCTGGGTGTATATAAGTTCATGAGATGAATTTCGTTCCTCCCATTGTGTGACAATGGAGTTGTGGCTTAGGCCAAGGAACGCCCATCCCATCAGTGATCCAGACATATTCTAAGGCAGTGTCACCTGATCGTGGAGATAGTTGATCTCCAGGGGATCGAGGTTAGGAGAGCAGGCTCAGAGGACAACACGGCGGATCCACTCACAAAGGTCTTTTCCCAGAGAGAGACTTTTATGGGATGGTTGAGTATGAGATACTACAACCACTGCTATCAGATGGCCCTAGTGCAAGTGGGAGATTGTTAGTTATGTGTATGCCCTAGAGGCCATTACTATACATAGGATGTATATTGTAGTGGATGCTTGGACATATATAGGGATGACTTTCTTGCTCGATATGATAGTATGCTATCTGGTTACTCTTTACTTTAACGTGTACATTGATTGTCTCTCTGTTACATGTTGGTAAAGCTCTTAGGATGGGTACTTGACTACCTGGACTATGATGCGGATCATACTAGTGGGAACAAGGTAGTCCATAAGTACATCCTTCAAAGTCCCTAGTCGTGGGTGTATCGAGATGGGGCATCGATATATCAGAGTAGACTAGCGTGTAGCTTCTCGACCCATATAGATGGGCGATGGATGATCCCATATCCATTGGTGTTTGACATCAGAGATGATATACGGGTGCTCAGTGGAGACTTGGTACACTGGACGGACTCGCCGAGAACTCCCAGCTGGTATTATACCTTACGTCAGATGGCAGTTCTCTGGTGACACTGGTGCAGGTTAGTCTGTAGACCCGAGATCGTCATAGAGTCTTGTGTGATTCCCACTGTGCTTTGATTTCCACCTTACCACGTCCAAGAGGGCGTGCAAAACGGTGGTTTTTGGGTACAGTCCCGAATCACATGGAGGCAATGAGCTATAGGAGGGGTTTCGTCTCTCCCGGTATAGAGAGTTGATGTTGCGCTGTGCTCGATTGGCTATAACAGGAAGTCCTTGGCCAAGGATGCTTTAGGGATTTACTGGTAAGTGTTACCAGTAGTTTCTCGACCCGTTATGAGCCTCATATCGACACGACTTATCGAGTTATTGGGGTCTGACGTTTACCGCCCCTAAACGAGATATGCGACATATCAGACGAATAGATCAGACTGTACAGTAGTGTTACTGGTTGGATTCACAGGAGTGTGAGCGGGCTTGCTCGTTGATCTTCTGATCGCTCAATACCCGAGTGGCTGTTACGTTTAGTAGACCGCTTGCGGCTTGTGGGTGTTTGATATGATCATCACCTACTGCCGGCGTATTGACGAGTCTTTAGAGTCCTACACAGGGGTTTCCTGGCTCAAGCGAAACGAAATAGGAGTGCATATGAGATATGTGCGGGACCGAGAATAATACCAGTATGTGATATTGTATTCTATTCTCGCGATTTTTGACATTAATCGGTTGTATGCGATATAGCCGGATTATCGGATCAAGTGTTGATTCGATAAGTTGTTACTATTGATATTAGTCGGTTATATGCAATATGACCGGATCATTAAATCAAGTGTTGATTTAATGATTTAATGTTTAATTATATATTTGATATATTACTTTATATTAACTAGTATTGGTTCACTTAAGATTGATCTTCTCACTTGATGTGCACAAGTTGTATATGTGATATATTTTTGTGCACTAGATTGTATCATGTTTGATGATACATGCAAACTTGGGTGTATGTTTGCTTTAAACCATCTTTAGGTTAATGGTTAGGTTTTAATTTGTTTTATTTATTTTCTTTATTCATTTTGGCAAAAATAAAATGGAGGCTTGCTTTGTTTTATTCATGAAGCTTTGAAAGTCTTTTCCATTTTGTTTTTTGCCTTAACCTAACCATTACACCTAAACCCTAGTTTATTCTCTACACAAGTTAACTCACCCATGGTTGCTAAATGATAAGATTCACTTGAATTTTCTTTTAAGTTAATTCTTTTTCATTCTTCTTCTTCATCTTCATCATGAAGAAAAGAAAAGTTTGCTAGAAAATTCTTAGTGATGAAATCAAGTGAGAAATCCAAATCCAAAGTGAACCCATTTCCTATTTCTTCATCTTCTACTACTTGCCATGTAGTATAGGGTGTTCTCTTCACAAAGTTTTTGACCAAGTGAAGGAATAGCTTGAGTTTGAGTCTCCCCGACGTAGATCATCTTCGGCCTCGAAGTCAACGACCTAGCCCGCTCATTTCTCCGATGAAACCATCGCTAGGGTCCGGGATCCCGATGATTGCAGCGGAGGGACGTCAACACGGCGCTAAAGAAGTGGAGGACCGGATCTACAAAGGTTGTATTTCCATTCACTTGTTAGCAAAGTAGTTTGCTTGCTTCTCTTTTTCGCCTTACCTCTAGTAATCGATCTAGTTTAGGGTTTCTCGGCACCGGAAAATTTGAATTTGGCATGGTTGATGCCTTGTGGAACCTCTTGAGTGTGCCTAGTAACCCTACATGGACGGGATCCACGTACTTGCAGATTTGATTACATTGATCATACCTCATATTTATGATATGCTATTACCTGATTCACTGGCACGAGCACTTGGCACTACACTCATATATAGAGATTACATTGCCACTTTAGTATGCTTCCGACTTATTCACATATGTGCACTTGAATTTTGGCTTGCTGTGGAAATTTGTGATTGCAACAGGTTTTAGGCCAAGACTTGGAAAAAAAAAAAACAAAGAAAAGTGAATCTCTCTGTGGAATTAAAATGGCCATGGAATCAAGTGGCTGATGTAATTTTTTTTTTGAAGTGAGAAAAATGAGCAAAGAAAAATTCCCTGCACTAACAGCCACGAATTTTCCTTCACCCAAAAAATAAAATTTTCCAGCACACTCAATCCCACCACCTTTCCAAGGCCCACTAATTTGCTCACAAAGCCCACGAATTTCCACAGCAAGAAATACTTAGCCCAAAAAAAAATTCAGCCGAGAAAAATTTCCTTCACCCACAAAAACCTAACATTGGTTTTGTTACGGGTTGTTTCGGTTTCAATAATTTAACATTGTCTAAACAAGCTAGTTTACGGTTAATGGGTGACTCTGATACCATGTTGGGGCACGGCGGCGCCCCGGCCGTCAAACCGACGCCAAATGCGGAACAAAAACTTTTTCAAAACTTGGCGCTACCGCAACCAATCATCCGGATCGTAACATTAACCGTTAACTAGCAATCTAAAAAGAGAGTTCAGAGATTATACCGATCGATCCGTGTCCTTCGGTCTTCAATCCCCTCCCCTAGCTTGTTGCGGCTGCCCCGATGAAATCCGCTCTCCGGTCTCCTCGTCAAAGCGGCACCACGTCAACGAATTTTTATACGGGCTCCCGTCTCAGAACCGGGGCAACTCGGACATGAATTTTGCTAGCCGACATGTCCAAGAATAAAGTAGAGAGAGTGTGGAATATTTTGTCCCATGACACCCAATGAATTGGATGAAGGTAAATGAAATTGCCAATTTGGATAGATGAAGTGAGTAATGGATTTTGCAATGGAAAAATCAAATTTTTCCTCCACCAAAAATCAGCTCACACACATGAATGGGGCTCGGCCATAACATGGAAAAATGTTCTCAGGGGAATTTTTTTGGGGTTCTCTGTGGATCACATCTTCAAGTGAATGTGTTGATTTATTTAAATTAATCAACAACCAAAAACTAGCAGCCACCTTGCCACAAAAATCCTAGCAAAGACAAACATGCACATACCCACTCCGGGCCACCTCACCATTAGCCCATCCCTTGGTGGGGCCGGCCACAACAAGGAGAAAATGTCCACTGGCATAAAAGAATGGCCACGAGAAAGCATGCAAGCAATTAAGAAATGGCCAATATAAAACTCACCCAAAAAGGCCACAGCCCAATGAAATGCTCGCTAGAAATTTGGCAAGGAGATGGGCCAAAAGAAAATACAAATATGAACCAATAATTAAACATTAAATCTAATGTTTAATCGGGAAGAGAAAAACTGGCAATTTCAAAAATAATCCCGTAACAAATTACAGGGTTACCCCTTAACTGTATATACATACCCGTATTTGTATTCCGACCGAATACGAATGCAACGAGACAAAATTATTCCTACACAATATAATACTAGGATCCGGGTTAAACCAAAGCCCTAGTATTATCCCTCCGAAACACGACACGTGCACAAGTGCACGTGCATGTTCGAATCCTGCCATAAAACCATACGGACTCTACAACGTTTCGCCCGTACTTGGGAAACTGCCTGTGGGGGACTCTGATGACTCATCAATACACTGGTACTGGGTATAACCACAAGCACGTCAGAGGTACTAGCTGTACGTAACGGTTGCCTATATACTGATCGGAAGGGAAGCTGACGAGCGAACTCATTCAGAAACCCTACTGAGCCTGACAGTGACAATATCCGTACTGTCCGGTCTGTTCGTCTAAGAGTATCGCATATCAAGTCTAGGGGGTGAATGAAGTCAGACCCCTACTAACGCGATAATTCGTGTCGGTATGAAGCCCATCACCACCTGAGAAGCTGCCGATCCTAGATCGGTAATTCCCGACTACCTTGGCCAAGGTTTTCTGGTGATGGCCACCCGTGCACTGCGCGACATCAACCCTCAATACCGGGAGAGACGAATCCCTGACGATCCGCTCACTGCCTTCATGTGGCTCGGGACTGTACCCAACTAAAACCTGTTTGCACGACTCCTTTGAGCCGTGGTAGGTGTTAGTTATATGTATGCCCTAGAGGCCATTACTATACATAGGATGTATATTGTAGTGGATACTTGGACATATATAGGGATGACTTTCTTACTCGATATGATAGTATGCTATCTGGTTGCACTTTACCTTAACGTGTACACTGATTGTCTCTCTGTATACATGTTGGTAAAGCCCTTAGGATGTGTACTTGACTACCTGGACTATGATGCGGATCATACTAGTGGGGACATGATAGTCCATAAGTACATCCTTCAAAGTCCCTAGTCGTGGGTGTATCGAGACGGGGCATCGATATACCAGAATAGACTAACGTGTAGCTTCTCGACCCATATAGATGGGCGACGGATGATCCCATATCCATTGGTGTTTGACATCAGAGATGATATACGGGTGCTCAGTGGAGACTGGGTACACTGGACGGACTCGCCGAGAACTCCCAGATGGTATTATACCTCACGTCAGATGGCAGTTCTCTGGTGACACTGGTACAGGTTAGTCTATAGACCCGAGATCGTCATAGAGTCTTGTGTGATTCCCACTGTGCTTTGATTTCCATCATACCACGTCCAAGAGGGCGTGCAAAAAGGCGGCTTTTGGGTACAGTCCCGAATCACATGGAGGCAATGAGCGATAGGAGGGGTTTCGTCTCTCCCGGTATAGGGAGTTGATGTTGCGCTGTGCTCGATTGGCTATAACAGGAAGTCCTTGGCCAAGGCTGCTTTAGGGATTTACTGGTAAGTGTTACCAGTAGTTTCTCGACCCGTTATGAGCCTCATATCGACACGACTTATCGAGTTATTGGGGTCTGACGTTTACCACCCCTAGACGAGATATGCGACATATCAGACGAAGAAACCGGACTGTACGGTAGTGTTACTGATTGGATTCACAGGAGTGTGAGCAGACTTGCTCGTTGATCTTCTGATCGCTCAATACCCGGGTGGCCGTTACGTTTAGCAGACCGTTTGCGGCTTGTGGGTATTTGATATGATCATCACCTACTGCCGGCGTATTGACGAGTCTTTAGAGTCCTATACAGGGGTTTCCTGGCTCAAGCAAAACGAAATAGGAGTGCATATGAGATATGTGCGGGACCGAGAATAATACCAGTATGTGATACTGTATTCTATTCTCGCGATTTGTGACATTGATCGGTTGTATGCGATATAGCCGGGTTATCGGATCAAGTGTTGATTCGATAAGTTGTTACTATTGATATTAGTCGGTTATATGCAATATGACCGGATCGTTAAATCAAGTGTTGATTTAATGATTTAATATATAATTATATATTTGATATATTACTTTACATTAACTAGTATTGGTTCACTTAAGATTGATTTTCTCACTAGTTTGTGCACATTGTTTATATGTGTATATGCAAGTGTACATGTTTGTATCATGCTTGATGATACAAACAAGTTGTGTGTATGAGACTTATACCAAATCAAGGTTAAATTAGGGTTTACTAATTTCCTAACAAATAACAAAAGAGTGAGACTTTGGTCAAAGTTATCAAGCTTCATGAAGCTTGAAGAAACTTTGACAAAGTCAAATCTTTTGTCATTTCCTTAGGATATTAGTTAACCCAACCTTTAACCTAATACTTTGGTTAATTCTCTACATGAGTTAAGCATGAGGGCTTAACTCAACCATGGTGCCATAATTAAAAGGATAAGTTTCATATTATTCTATTAATTCTTTTCTTCTTATTCTTCATTAAGCTCCAAAAAAGCTTGCTAGCTCCAATGGTGCCATGAGAAAAAGAGTGAGAAATCTAAATCTAAAGTGAACCCACTTCCTATTTCTTCATCCTCTACTACTTGCCATGTAGTAAGGGTGTTCTCTTCACAAAGTTTATGACCAAGTGAAGGAATAGTTTTAGTTTGAGTCTCCCCGACGTAGATCATCTTCGGCCTCGAAGTCAACGACCTAGCCCGCTCATTTCTCCGATGAAACCAACGCTAGAGTCCGGGTTTTTCCGATCGCAGCGAAGGGGACTACTACACGGAGCTATTGAAGTGAAGGAACGGTCTACAAAGGTTGTATTCCCGCTCTTTTAGAAGTAAAGTTGTTTACTTGTTCATAGTTTCGCCTAATCTCTAGTTAACGATCTTGCATAGAGTTGTTAGGCACATAAAAATTTGAATTTGGCATGGTAGATGCCTTGTGGAACCTCTTGAGTGTGCCTAGTGTTAGTGTATATGCCCTAGAGGCCATTACTGTATCATACTAGTTTGTATATTACTTAATGGAAGCTTGGGATATTCACAGTTGTATATACAATCTTGCTCGAAATGGTAGTATGCTACTTGGTTTATCTCTGCTTTAATATGTGCATGTGTTTCTTTTAGCATATTGCTGGTATACATATTAGTAGAGCCCTTAGGATCTTTGCTTGATTACCAGCGTTGTGATGGCGCTCGCACTCGTGGGAGCTGGGTAATCTATAAGCACATCATTATACTGGTCCCTGGTCGTTGGACTATCGAGACAGGGCATCGATACTCCGGAGTAGACTAGCGTATGCGCTTCTCATCCCAGTGTGGGAGACGGTCTGTCCCACAGCCGTTAGTACGTCGTACTTGGGATAGTATGCGGGTGCTCGTTAGGTTACGAGTACACTGGACAGGACTCGTCGGGAACTGTTGGTTGGTAATATACCTATCGTCAGTTATCAGTTCCCAGGTGACATGAGTACAGCTTAGTCCGCTGACTTGACACTGTCACTTCGCCTCGAGTGTGTTCCCACTGCACTTTGATTACTACCCTACCACGGCTCAGAGGAGTCGTGCAAACAGGTAGTTTTTGGGTGCAGTCCCGAAGCACTTGGAGGCAGTGACGGTTAGACAGGATTCGTCTCTCCCGGTATTGGGGGTTGACATCGCGCTGTGTCCAGGAGAGCCATTACACGAGTAGTCCCTGGCCAGGGCAAGCGAGATATACTGGTAGGCTTCCAGTGTTATCTCAGGGTGTTCTGGGCTACACTCCGACACGACTTGTACCTCTATTAGGGGACTGACGTTCACCGCCCCCTAGGCCCGCCATGCGATGTATCAGACGAACACTGTCACATACAGGCTCAGTAGGAGTGCAGATAGGGTTCACCTCGTCAGTCTTCTTATCGACATCTACCTGGGGA
This sequence comes from Agapanthus africanus, assembly GCA_030015575.1. Classification (NCBI taxonomy): domain Eukaryota; kingdom Viridiplantae; phylum Streptophyta; class Magnoliopsida; order Asparagales; family Amaryllidaceae; genus Agapanthus; species Agapanthus africanus. The sequence goes on along the minus strand of JASDDO010000006.1, from coordinate 243,018,200 downwards.
CCGTTACGTACAGCTAGTGCCGCTTGCGGTCTGTGGTTAAACCCACTGCCAGCGTAGTGTCGAGTCTTTAGAGTCCCACACAGCGAGCTATTCGCCTTTAGGCAAAATGAGTAGAGGTCGCATGGTTTTGCGACAGGGTTCGTTCACATTCGCGCACTTGTGCACGTTTGCTGTCCGGACAGTTTATACTAGCGGGCTTTGGTTTAAGCCGGATCCTAGTGTATGGTTTGAGATTGGTTTTTCTCATTGTGTTCGTGTTCCTCGGATCACGAATGCGGGTGCGTATGCACAGTTGCCTGAGATTGAGGGAGAGGACCTTGTTTAGGGTTATTGACTATTGTCATTTTATTAACCCTATTGCTTTTGTGTGTATTATTGTTAATTGATAATTAGCTTAATTATTGTGCATGGTTGTTGTTGTTGACCTTTTGACTTCATTGACTTGTTGACCAAGTTGACAATTTGACCATGATCATTTCATTTGGAAGATGCTCTTTGATCCTTGCAATTTGCATTAATATTGAAATGATAATGGTCACCTCTTGATTAAACCATGACAATTTTCTAGCTAATTAATTAATTAAAATATTACACACATATTAGTGAGAATGGCTCACTAATAATTCATTCTCTCATATCATTTCTCTCTCTTGCTCATCCTCTCCCTCAAGCTCTCTCCCTCTCATGTGTTGAGAAACAAAAAGCTTGAGAAAAACCTTCACTTGATCTTCTCTACTCTCTTCTAGGGTTCAAGTCTTAGCATTTCTTGCACTCTAGTTACTCCTAGCTTGGAGTTGAAGCTAAAGGTCGAGGCTTTCGGGTGGATCGTTCTTTGACGGGAGAAGACAAGCAAGGTGACATCTTTCTACCATTCCGGCGAGCAAGGAGAGAAGGAGTTCGAGCTCAAGGTATAACCTTTCTACAACTTAGCTAGTTGTAAGTTTGCTTTAGCTAGTTTTCGTTTAGCAAAGATCCTCACAAGCAAGGTCCATGTTGCCTAAGTCATTAAAAATCCAATTTTTATTATGTTTTCCGCCTCCCCGCAAGCACCGGGGTGGGCAACGTGGACTTACAGTGGTATCAGAGCCTAACTAAACTCAAACTAGCTAGGTAGTGAAGTGTAACGAAGTTTCGAAACCGGAAAATCCAAAAACCAAACTTTTGCAAAACCCTAGTTTCTGTTAAAATTTTTTCTGCTCTAAATGAAAAACTTTATACTCCTAAATTCGGCTCAGGGTTTTGTGTGAACACCCATGAAAAACGATCCAGTGTTTCATTCGAACCGCCGCCGTTTGTCGTCTTCTCTGCATCGTTTTTCGTGCAGTGTGTGTCTGTGTTGGTTTTGGGATTTTTAAAATATATTATATGTGCCCAGATTTTCCAGAACTAAAATTTACTTTTGGGGGCCTATAAATCCGTATTTTTTTTTCGGAACTTCACTACACTTTGACTACATCGGTTATATCTGTGATGCTTGCATGTATTGAACGTCGGCTAATCGCTATAAGACGATTGGTCGGGGTTATACATGATCTGTGTTTGATATTGGAATGTGTATATGAATGGATTGGATTGTCGCGGGTGAATGGCCGGGGTGGATGTGAGATGAGCGTTGTTTTTCTTTCATTCATTTGTAACATGTAAATTGATGTAATAATATTATTTGTATGGCCGCACAACCGGGTCTGGGTTGTAGCCGTCATTGTATAATTCTTTTTACTGTTTTTGCTCCTAGGATAGACCCATGGAGGGGGTGCACAAACTACCGGGTATCTCGAAGCGCCGAGTGGCCTACTCACGGTGGTGAGGGAGGTTGCTTCGCTTCGGGTGCTTGGCGGGTAGTTTGCCGCACCCGTAGGGGTCTTGGGTGGGGTATTGGCTATTCACCGCGACCGTGTAATCCGCTTTACGTTGCAGGCTCGAACGCATTGCGGATTCCTAGTATATCCAATGTATGCATCTGTGATCTGTAATGTCTATCATTGCTATATATTTATATATAATAACTATTTAGACGTTGCTTATGTTTTACAGCCGCGCTAGCCCAGCCCCCGCTCTGTCGTTAGTTAAGTAACCTAACGGGTGATGACGGGGCCCCGTGGCGAATGCGAATGGCATAAGCGTACGTCATATTTTGGTTGTTTTCTGCAATGGTAGGATTAAATGATGGGACGCATTAAAAGAACTAATGCAAGAAATAAACCAAGTAAAAGTCGATTGGAACACTTTGAAAACCACTCGGTTCTTTTCAAAACTAAACTTTTAAATGCGGAGCTTGAACCACTCCTTTTAAAAGCTATCTCGTTCCTTCGATTATATCAAGTTCACTACGTTCACGGTTTCGCCAAAACCATTTGTAGCCCTCCGTCATTCCACATGAATGGTCAAAAGTATTCAAGCTGTGTATTTTGGCCAAAGTCAAGGCATAGTGATTGGTAGCGTTTGGGCATTCATGTGCAGCATAGATAGATGCGTTGATTTGGGACAGTCGTGCTGCCATTTTGGCCAAAGTCAAGGGTAGGTACGGGTGGGTCCAAATTAACCAGGAGAATGACGGGTAGAACTTGACATGTGACTTATGATATTTTGGCCAAAGTCAAGGTCATAAGAGCATGGGGCAAAAATCCACATCGGGAGTTTCATAAGTACTGAAACTTGCTAGCGTAGCATACCATTTGGAGTGTGATGATTCTGGTAGGATTCCTTCGGTTTTATCACGCGATGATATTTGGATCCCGATCCTACTGTGAGTATATGCTACTCCTCGGGAAAACTCTCACTTAACGATCAATGCTATAAACCTAGTAGGTGCCTAGAAAGGTGTTAGCGGGGCTACGCCCACAGGGAAAAGAGGTTACTTAATTAAGGAACTTCGCGAAAGCGTTGGAAAACCTCCCTCGAAGTACCGACACTGGCCTGGCTGAACGGTTAAGCAAGTATTGTACGGTGAGAATGATCCCGGCTAATCCTTTTCTTTATGGTTTGAGAAGGGATTCGAGAAACAGTGGGAGCCATCCAGTTTAGACAAACTAAAAACCACTCTAAACTTGCAAGAGCATCATGCTAAAGTGTTTCTTTTCTCTCTCCTAATTGCAGCGACCATTCAACATGACCGGACTTAAGTTACTGTTAGATAAAAATATATTGACAGGACCAAACTACAAAGATTGGCTCAGGAATGTCAAGATGGCAATCACTTATGACAAGCTGGGGTATATACTTACCACCAAAGCTCCCCCTGTCCCAGGTCCCACCTCCAGCGTCGCGGATGTAGAAATCCGTAAGACATGGGAGATAGATTGCGCGAGGGCCAGATGCCTCGTACTAGCCTCGATGGACAACGAACATCAGAGGAGGCACGAGAATATGGACCTAGAGTCCATATTTCTCCATACAAAAGAACTGTATGGAGAGCAGTCTCGTATCGCTAGATACGAAGTGTCGAAGAAGCTTTTTTGGGCAAGGTTGGCCGTCGGATCATCGGTAGCGGACCACGTGCTTAAGATGATCGGCTACATAGAGGAGCTCGCGGACCTTGGGACCACGTTGGAGAATGAACTCTATACCGATTTGATTCTCCAGTCCCTTCCTTCCACTTACGCCCAGTTCGTTCTTAACTTCAACATGCAAGGAAAGGAGGTTGAACTTGCCGAACTTCTGAACATGTTGAGGACTGCTGAGGGCACCCTACAGAAGGGTAGGGAGACATCCACTTTGTTTGTAGGAGGATCTTCCTCTTCTAGGTCCAGGGCGAAAGCCAAGGGCAAGAAGAAGAAAGCCCCCGCCAAACCAAGAGGCGGTGTCGGTAAAATGGATACGAAAGGAAAGGGTAAAGCAACAAAAGTAGCGGGGAAGATGGTGGGGAAGGAAGAATGCTTCTATTGTCACAAAAGTGGTCACTGGAAACAGGATTGCAAGGCTTGGAAAGCCAGAACACAGGATTTGAAGCGAATTGCAGCTTCAGCTTCAGGTGTGTATGTTATTGAAAACTGTCTATCAATAAACTCTACATCCTGGGTATTGGATACCGGATCAGGATCTCATATCTGTAATTCTTTGCAGGCGTTGAGAAAGCGTAGAGTTTTGAAGGCAGGTGACATGACCCTCAGAGTTGCGAACGGTGCTAGCATGGATGCAGAGGCCGTGGGGGACTATCACCTGGGAATATCAGATGGACACTTTTTGGTTTTGCGTAGTTGTTATTATGTACCAAATGCAACCTGTAATATCATTTCTGTATCTTTATTATCTAAAGAAGGTTATGAATTTGCATTTGTAAGTAATGTAGTGAACATTCACCTTAATCAAGTTTTGATTGGGTCAGGTACATTGAACAACGGTATATACGTTTTAAACCAACCGCAGGTTTTCAATATCCAGAATACACACAAAAGAAAGTCTCCAGAAATTAATAAAACTTTCTTATGGCATTGTAGACTAGGTCACATCAATGAGAGAAGATTGACTAAGTTACATACTGAAGAATATTTAGATCCGTTCGAATATCAATCGTATGCAACTTGTCAATCCTGTCTCAAAGGAAAGATGACAAAGGCTCCGTTTTCTGGACACGGAGAAAGAGCGAGCGAGCTCTTGGGACTCGTACACAGCGACGTGTGCGGTCCAATGTCTACACATGCGCGAAGCGGTTATTCTTACTTCATTACCTTTACGGATGATTTTTCAAGGTACGGTTATGTCTTCTTAATGAAACATAAATCCGAGGCTTTTGAAAAATTCCAGGAATATAAGAATGAAGTAGAAAAACAAACCGGCAAAAGTATCAAGATTCTAAGATCGGATCGAGGTGGAGAATACTTAAGTGCCGAATTCCTGAACTACTTAAAAGAGAATGGAATTCTCTCTCAGCTTACTCCTCCATACACTCCGCAACATAATGGTGTATCGGAGAGACGGAACCGGACCCTATTGGATATGGTACGGTCCATGATGAGTAACGCTGAGTTACCGCGATCGTTCTGGGGATATGCGCTAGAATCAGCAGAATACCTTTTGAACCGAGTTCCAACTAAGACTGTGCCTACTACACCATATGAAATGTGGTGTGGGAAGAGACCCCATCTTAATCACATTAAGACATGGGGATGTCCAGCTTTTGTAAAAAAGTAGCATGCGGACAAGCTCGAGGCACGCTCAGTATAGTGCAAGTTTGTGGGATATCCGAAGAACTCCAAGGGATATTACTTCTATTGCGAAGAGGAACAAAAAGTCCTTGTTTCTCGCCATGCCCACTTTCTAGAACATCAGTTCATAGAAAAAGAATTAAGTGGGAGCGCGATAGAACTGGAAGAAATTCCAGAACCGCAAGCTATTACTGAAAGCTTAGTAGAACCAGAGGGTTCAAAAGATCAAGACATTCCTACGCCACTCCGCAGGAGTAGTAGGCAGTCTCATCCGCCCGAGGAGGTACTACGGTTTTCTCATTGACGGGAATAGAGAGGACTGCATCATAGATTGTGATGAGCCTACTAGCTTCCAGCAAGCCATTCAGAGCGTCGACTCGGTAAAATGGCTGGATGCAATGCGGACCGAGATGGAGTCCATGTACACCAACAAAGTATGGACGTTGGACATTGCTCCAGACGGGGTAAAACCCGTAGGATGCAAGTGGATCTTCAAAAGGAAGATTGATGTAGATGGACAGGTTGAGACCTATAAAGCTAGACTGGTAGCAAAGGGTTTTCGTCAGCGACCTGGTTTGGACTATGACGAAACCTTTTCTCCAGTAGCTATGCTGAAATCCATTCGGATCCTTCTTGCCATCGCTGCTTTCCGCGATTATGAGATTTGGCAGATGGACGTAAAGACAGCTTTTCTAAATGGTCATTTAGAGGAGTGTGTCTATATGGACCAGCCAGAGGGTTTCATTCAGGGTGGGAGCAGCGGAAAGGTGTGCAAGTTGCTCAAGTCCATTTATGGACTCAAGCAGGCATCGCGGAATTGGAACATCTGTTTTGATGAGACGGTCAAAGAATTTGGCTTTATCAAAAATCCAGATGAACCATGCATCTATTGTAGATTTGTAGCGAGAACTGTAGTATTCCTCGTTTTATACGTGGATGACATTCTCTTAATAGGAAATGACATTCCTATGCTACAATCTGTCAAGGGGTTCTTGTCACACAGGTTCTCCATGAAAGACCTGGGTGATGCCTCATACATTCTGGGTATCCGGATCTACCGTGACAGATCCAAGAGGATATTAGGACTCTCACAGTCCAGGTACATCGACACCATACTGAAGAGATTCAGTATGGAAGATTCCAAGCGCGGTAATCTACCGGCTTGTCACGGGATCACCCTCTCCAAAGAGATGTCTCCCAAGACTGATTTGGAGAGGGATCGCATGTCTATTATACCCTACGCTTCTGCGGTAGGCTTTATAATGTATGCGATGTTGTGTACCAGACCGGATGTGGCTTATGCACTGAGTGTGGTAAGCAGGTATCAGTCAAACCCTGGGGAGAAACATTGGATAGCAGTAAAGAACATTCTCAAGTACCTGAGAAGGACTGAGGAGATGTTCTTGGTGTATGGCGGAAAAGACCTGCAGATTGAGGCCTTTGCTGACTCCAGCTTCCAGAGTGACAAGGATGATTCCAAGTCCATGTCGGGTTTTGTCTTTACCCTCAATGGAGGGGCGGTGTGTTGGAAGAGCTCCAAACAGGAAACCGTTGCTGACTCGACTATGGAAGCGGAATACATCGCTGCATCTGATGCCGCAAAAGAAGCTGTCTGGATGAGGAAGTTCTTGAAAGAACTTCAGGTGATTCCGTCCATTGTTGACCCAATACCTCTGTATTGCGACAACAACGGGGCTATAGCTTTAGCGAAGGAACCCAGGTCCCATCAGAAATCCAGACACATCTTAAGGCGGTATCACCTGATCAGGGAGATTGTGGATCGCCAGGAGATCGAGGTCCGGAGAGTTGCATCAGAGGATAACACAGCAGATCCATTCACCAAGGCCTTGCCCCAGACTCAGTTCGAGCGGCTGATCGAGATGATAGGTCTTCGATACGCCAGTACATGGCCTTAGTGCAAGTGGGAGACTGTTAGTGTATATGCCTTAGAGGCCATTACTGTATCATACTAGTTTGTATATTACTTAATGGAAGCTTGGGATATTCACAGTTGTATATACAATCTTGCTCGAAATGGTAGTATGCTACTTGGTTTATCTCTGCTTTAATATGTGCATGTGTTTCTTTTAGCATATTGCTGGTATACATATTAGTAGAGCCCTTAGGATCTTTGCTTGATTACCAGCGTTGTGATGGCGCTCGCACTCGTGGGAGCTGGGTAATCTATAAGCACATCCTTATACTGGTCCCTGGTCGTTGGACTATCGAGACAGGGCATCGATACTCCGGAGTAGACTAGCGTATGCGCTTCTCATCCCAGTGTGGGAGACGGTCTGTCCCACAGCCGTTAGTACGTCGTACTTGGGATAGTATGCGGGTGCTCGTTAGGTTACGAGTACACTGGACAGGACTCGTCGGGAACTGTTGGTTGGTAATATACCTATCGTCAGTTATCATTTCCCAGGTGACATGAGTACAGCTTAGTCCGCTGACTTGACACTGTCACTTCGCCTCGAGTGTGTTCCCACTGCACTTTGATTACTACCCTACCACGGCTCAGAGGAGTCTTGCAAACAGGTAGTTTTTGGGTGCAGTCCCGAAGCACTTGGAGGCAGTGACGGTTAGACAGGATCGTCTCTCCCGGTATTGGGGGTTGACATCGCGCTGTGTCCAGGAGAGCCATTACACGAGTAGTCCCTGGCCAGGGCAAGCGAGATATACTGGTAAGCTTCCAGTGTTATCTCAGGGTGTTCTGGGCTACACTCCGACACGACTTGTACCGCTATTAGGGGACTGACGTTCACCGCCCCCTAGGCCCGCCATGCGATGTATCAGACGAACAGACCGGACTGTACGGAGACTGTCACATACAGGCTCAGTAGGAGTGCAGATAGGGTTCACCTCGTCAGTCTTCTTATCGACATCTACCTGGGGACCGTTACGTACAGCTAGTGTCGCTTGCGGTCTGTGGTTAAACCCACTGCCAGCGTAGTGTCGAGTCTTTAGAGTCCCACACAGAGAGTTATTCGCCTTTAGGCAAAATGAGTAGAGGTCGCATGGTTTTGCGACAGGGTTCGTTCACATTCGCGCACTTGTGCACGTTTGCTGTCCGGACAGTTTATACTAGCGGGCTTTGGTTTAAGCCGGATCCTAGTGTATGGTTTGAGATTGGTTTTTCTCATTGTGTTCGTGTTCCTCGGATCACGAATGCGGGTGCGTATGCACAGTTGCCTGAGATTGAGGGAGAGGACCTTGTTTAGGGTTATTGACTATTGTCATTTTATTAACCCTATTGCTTTTGTGTGTATTATTGTTAATTGATAATTAGCTTAATTATTGTGCATGGTTGTTGTTGTTGACCTTTTGACTTCATTGACTTGTTGACCAAGTTGACAATTTGACCATGATCATTTCATTTGGAAGATGCTCTTTGATCCTTGCAATTTGCATTAATATTGAAATGATAATGGTCACCTCTTGATTAAACCATGACAATTTTCTAGCTAATTAATTAATTAAAATATTACACACATATTAGTGAGAATGACTCACTAATAATTCATTCTCTCATATCATTTCTCTCTCTTGCTTATCCTCTCCCTCAAGCTCTCTCCCTCTCATGTGTTGAGAAACAAAAAGCTTGAGAAAAACCTTCACTTGATCTTCTCTACTCTCTTCTAGGGTTCAAGTCTTAGCATTTCTTGCACTCTAGTTACTCCTAGCTTGGAGTTGAAGCTAAAGGTCGAGGCTTTCGGGTGGATCGTTCTTTGACGGGAGAAGACAAGCAAGGTGACATCTTTCTACCATTCCGGCGAGCAAGGAGAGAAGGAGTTCGAGCTCAAGGTATAACCTTTCTACAACTTAGCTAGTTGTAAGTTTGCTTTAGCTAGTTTTCGTTTAGCAAAGATCCTCACAAGCAAGGTCCATGTTGCCTAAGTCATTAAAAATCCAATTTTTATTATGTTTTCCGCCTCCCTGCAAGCACCGGGGTGGGCAACTGAGGTTACGCCTCTGGGAAAATGAGGTTTACTTTAATTAGGTCCGTGCGAAAGCACGGGGAACCTCCCTCAAAGTACCAACACTGGCCTGGCTGAAAGATTGGCGAACTTGTAGCGTGTAATTAATTCCGGCTAGTCTTTCATTTTAGGGTTTGAAGGAAGATTTGATAAAAACAGTGGGAGCCATCCTGATTAGATAAAATAATAACCAATCTGATCTTGCAAGAGCATACGCAGAGTGTTTTCTTCTCTCTCTCTCCAGGTAGCGACCATGTCACGCCTTAATCAAGATAATAAAACGGATATATTGACCGAACCCGCTTGTTATACTGAGCTGGGGAACGTTGGTTCCGCTCCAACTTATAATTGTTATAAGACATAGCAGGAAATTAGGGGATTACCAGAATTCCCGTGCCGCCCAAACGAAGAAAGTGCATACTGATGCATCATCTTCGGGTGTGTTCATTACCGAGAACTGTTTCTCAGTGTCCTTTACGTCTTGGGTATTTGATACCGGAACAGGATCCCACATATATAATATATTACATAGGGCTACAGAAAGGTAGAGAACTGAGAACGGGTGATAAGTTTCATGAGAAAGAAAACGGTGCAAGTGTTGCAGCCAGGTCTGTTGGTCATTGTCACCCTGTATTACTTGAATACATTGATTCTGAACAAATGTCATTAGATACTGAACCTGATATACAAAATCATATCAGTCTCTTTATTAGTAAAGAAGGATATAATTTTGTATTGTTGGATAATGTTTGAACATTTCCTATATCAAGAGTTGATCGGTTCAGGCACGTTATCTAAAAGCATTAATGTTCTAAATCAAACTACAGTTCTTAGTATACAGAACACACACAAGAGGAAGAGTTCAGAAATGAACGAATCCTTCTTGAGGCATTGTAGACTAGGTCATATCAATGCGACCCGACTAGCTGAAGTTACATTAAAGATGCATATTTAAATTAGTTTGAATTTACATCTTGTGAAACTTGCCAGTCATGTCACAGAGATAAGATGACCATAGCTCTGTTTATTGGAAACAGAGAAAGAGTTAGTGAACTCTTGGGATTGATACATGCTGATGTATGAAGGTCCCCTGTCTACACATGCCAAGACCGGTTCTTTGTACTTCATTACATTCTCTGATGATCTCTCAAGATTCAGACATATGTTCCTGTTGAAACACAAGTCTGAAGCTTTTGAGATATTCACAGAGTATAAGTTGGAAGTAGAGAACCAAAACGGGTATAAGTATTATGTCCTTTGATGTGATCAGGGAGGAGAATACTTGAGCACGAGATTCCTGGACTATTCTAAGAATGAGATTCTCTCTCAGCATTATTCCTCCGCATACACCACAGCACCTCGGTGTATCGGGGCGGAGCAATCACACCCTATTAGATATGGTGTGCTCTATGATGAGTACTACTGAGTTTCCTATTTCCTTTTAGGGAGTTATGCACTTATGAAGTTGCATATCTATTGAATAGGGTTCCGATCAAATCAACTGCCTACCACTTCATATGAGATATGGAAAGGGAAGAGCCCATATCTTAAGTTTGTTAAGATTTGGGGTTGTCCAGCCTATGTCTAAAAGCATAATCCGGACAAGCTCAAGGCAAAGTCAGATCTGTAGAATTTTGTTGGATATCCTAAGCATACGCAAGGGAATATCTTCTACCTAACCGAGAAACAAAAATGTTTTGTTTCTCAACATGCCACCTTTGTGAAAGGGAATTTCTTGTGAAGAAATTAATGGACATGAGGTAGAACTGGAAAGAGTTCCAGCTATACAAACTGCAGCTGATGATTTGGTAGAACCAACGGAATCAATAGCAACCAATGAACCTCAGCCTCTCCGCCGATCTAGTAGAGTTCCTCACCCACCTGAGAGATATCTCGGTTTCTCTATGACAGTGGGAGCGAGGATTGCATCATGAGATGATGACCCAACTAGTTTCGAGCTGGCCATCAGGAGTGGGACTCTGTAAGAATGGCTGAATGCTTAGCGATCTGAGATGGAATCCTTATACACAACAACGTATGGACTTTGGTTGCTTTATCTGAAGGGTTAAATCCCCATTAGGAGCAAGTATATCTTGAGAAGATTACTTGGTGTACATGGAAAAGTTAAGACTTTCAAAGCTAGACTTGTTAAAGGTTTGCATCATTAACCAGGTATGGATTATGATGAAACCTTTTCTAAGTAGCTATGCTTAAGTCCATCCAGATCCTACTTGCCACGGCTACATACCATGACTACGATATCTGGCGGTTGGGTGTCTTGACTGCTTTTCTAAATGATGATTTGGAAGAAAGCGTCTATAAGTACACAGTCAGAGGGCTTCGTAGACAGTGGGAGCAGTGGAAACGTGTGTAAGATGTTTTATGTGATAAAGCAAGCATCGCAGAGTTGGAACATCTGTTTTGATGAGTTAGTCAAAGAGTTTGACATCATCAAAATGGTAGATGAACCTTGTATATACAAAAAGGTAGTAGGGAGTATGGTGGTGATCCTCATAGAGTACGTGGATGTCATACTCTTGATAGGGAAGGAGTTTCCTATGCTACGCTCGGTCAATCTCCGCTCATCACAAGGATTCTCCATATAGGATCAAAGTGATCCTCCTAAATCCTTAGTTTGGATCTATGAGATAGATCTAAGTGGACCTTAGGATCCTCACTAGCTGTAGTGAGAAGGTATCAATTGATCCTGGGGAGAATCACAGGAAAGGTTCCAGAGTGATAAAGATGACTGAATGTCGGTCACAGGCATTGTCTTTACCCTCAGTAAAGGGAAAGTATGTTGGAAGAGTTCCAAGCTAGATACCGTGGCATACTAGACGATAAAGGCTGGATACATCGCTACCAAAGAGGAAGTTTAGGTGTATATTAGTTCATGAGATGAACTTTGTTCCTTCCATTGTGTGACAATGGAGTTGCGGCTTATGCCAAGGAACGCCCGTCCCATCAGAGATCCAGACATATTCTAAGGCAGTATCACCTGATCATGGAGATGGTTGATCTCCAGGGGATCGAGGTTAGAAGAGTAGACTCAGAGGACAACACGGCGGATCCACTCACAAAGGCCTTTTCCCAGAGAAAGAATTTTATGGGATGGTTGAGTATGAGATACTACAACCACTGCTATCAGATGGCCATAGTGCAAGTGGGAGATTGTTAGTTATATGTATGCCCTAGAGGCCATTACTATACATAGGATATATATTATAGTGGATGCTTGGACATAGATAGGGATGACTTTCTTGCTCGATATGATAGTATGCTATCTGGTTACATTTTACCTTAACATGTACACTGATTGTCTCTCTGTATACATGTTGGTAAAGCCCTTAGGATGTGTACTTGACTACCTGGATTATGATGTGGATCATACTAGTGGGGACATGATAGTCCATAAGTACATCCTTCAAAGTCCCTAGTCGTGGGTGTATCGAGACGGGGCATCGATATACCGGAATAGACTAGCGTGTAGCTTCTCGACCCATATAGATGGGCGATGGATGATCCCATATCCATTAGTGTTTGACATCAGAGATGATATACGGGTGCTCAGTGGAGACTGGGTACACTGGACGGACTCGCCGAGAACTCCCAGATGGTATTATACCTCACGTCAGATGGCAGTTCTCTGGTGACACTGGTACAGGTTAGTCTGTAGACCCGAGATCGTCATAGAGTCTTGTGTGATTCCCACTGTGCTTTGATTTCCATCATACCACGTCCAAGAGGGCGTGCAAAAAGGTGGCTTTTGGGTACAGTTCCGAATCACATGGAGGCAATGAGCGATAGGAGGGGATTTCGTCTCTCCCGGTATAGGGAGTTGATGTTGCGCTGTGCCCGATTGGCTATAACAGGAAGTCCTTGGCCAAGGCTGCTTTAGGGATTTACTGGTAAGTGTTACCAGTAGTTTCTCGACCCGTTATGAGCCTCATATCGACACGACTTATCGAGTTATTGGGGTCTGACATTTACCACCCCTAGACGAGATATGCGACATATCAGACGAAGAGACCTGACTGTACGGTAGTGTTACTGATTGGATTCACAGGAGTGTGAGCAGCCTTGCTCGTTGATCTTCTGATCGCTCAATACCCGGGTGGCCATTACGTTTAGCAGACCGTTTACGGCTTGTGGGTGTTTGATATGATCATCACCTACTGCCGGCGTATTGACGAGTCTTTAGAGTCATACACAGGGGTTTCCTGGCTCAAGCGAAAAGAAATAGGAGCGCATATGAGATATGTGCGGGACCGAGAATAATACCAGTATGTGATACTGTATTCTATTCTCGCGATTTGTGACATTGATCGGTTGTATACGATATAGCCGGGTTATCGGATCAAGTGTTGATTCGATAAGTTGTTACTATTGATATTAGTCGGTTATATGCAATATGACCGGATCGTTAAATCAAGTGTTGATTTAATTATTTAATGTATAATTATATATTTGATATATTATTTTACATTAACTAGTATTGGTTCACTTAAGATTGATTTTCTCACTAGTTTGTGCACATTGTTTATATGTGATATATGCAAGTGTACATGTTTGTATCATGCTTGATGATACAAACAAGTTGTGTGTATGAGACTTATACCAAATCAAGATTAAATTAGGGTTTACTAATTTCCTAACAAATAACAAAAGAGTGATACTTTGGTCAAAGTTATCAAGTTTCATGAAGCTTGAAGAAACTTTGACAAAGTCAAATCTTTTGTCATTTCCTCAAGATATTAGTTAACCTAACCTTTAACCTAATACTTTGGTTAATTCTCTACATGAGTTAAGCATGAGAGCTTAACTCAACCATGGTGCCATAATTAAAAGGATAAGTTTCATATTATTCTATTAATTCTTTTCTTCTTCTTCTTCTTCTTCATCAAGCTCCAAAAAAGCTTGCTAGCTCCAATGGTGCCATGAGAAAAAGAGTGAGAAATCTAAATCTAAAGTGAACCCACTTCCTATTTCTTCATCCTCTACTACTTGCCATGTAGTATAGGGTGTTCTCTTCACAAAGTTTATGACCAAGTGAAGTAATAGCTTGAGTTTGAGTCTCCCCGACGTAGATCATCTTCGGCCTCGAAGTCAACGACCTAGCCCGCTCATTTCTCCGATGAAACCAACGCTAGAGTCTGGGTTTTTCAGATCGCAGCGAAGGGGACTACTACACGGAGCTATTGAAGTGAAGGACCGGTCTACAAAGGTTGTATTCCCGCTCTTTTAGAAGTAAAGTTGTTTACTTGTTCATAGTTTCGCCTAATCTCTAGTTAACGATCTTGCATAGAGTTGTTAGGCACATAAAAATTTGAATTTGGCATGGTAGATGCCTTGTGGAACCTCTTGAGTGTGCCTAGTAACCCTACAGTAGGCTAGTAATCAAAGCACGGTGGGAACTCACACGAGACAAATGACGATCTCAGGTCGACAGACTAACATGTACACATGTCATCTGAGAACTGCTATCTGACAATAGGTATAATACCAACTAGCAGGTTCCCGGTGAGTCCTGTTCAGTGTACTCATAACCCAATGAGTACCTGTATACATCTTAGGTGAATCAACTGACACCAATGGATTGTGAGACCGGCCACCGTCTCTCGTCGGGGTCTCGACTGTATACACTAGTCTACTCTGGAGTATCGATGCCCTGTTTCGAAACTCCCATGACTAGGGACACTTTAAGGATGTGCTTATTGACCCCAGCTCCCACGTATATGATCGCCATCATACTGCTGGCAGTCAAGCAAGAATCCTATGGGCTCTATCAACATGCAATAGTGAACTAAAGCATGTACACGATGATAAAGACAAACCAGATAGCATACTATCATCTCGAGCAAGACTGTACTACCGGTATTGGTCCTCCCTCAATCATTGTAATCACGTACTCACGATCCAATAATTGACTTCGAGGGCACTATATCCAACAAATATAGCAACTATGGGTGAATTAATATCATATACTAACTCATGTAGAGACTAAACCATGGCTAATTTAATGGTTGGGTTAATAAATATCTTCAAGTAAAACAAAATTAGTGGACTTGGTCAATGGTTCCACAAGCTTCTACAAGTTTCAACCATGTGACTAATTTCCATCCAATTTGATTTACTTTAAATAAATAAAACCTTACATTATATTAAGCATGGTGTGAGTCCCATACACCCATGAAGCATGTGGCATCAAGCATGACACAAAAGATATGCATTAATATATATATCACATATATACTAAGTGTACACTAGTGAGAAAAAGAAATCTTAAGTGAGCTAATATTAGTTGATGTAATTTAATATATCAAATATATAATTATAAATTAAATTATTAAATCAACACTTGATTTAATAATCCGGTTATATCACACACAACCGACTCATATCATATGTATCAACTTATCGAATCAACACCTGATCCGATAACCCGGCTATATCACATATAACCGTCCGATATCACATATCGCAAGAATAGAATGCGGTATCACATACGCGCATTAATCTTGGTCCAGCACATATCACATATGTGCTCCTACTTCGTTTCGCTTGAGCTAGGAAACCTCTGTGTAGGACTCTAAAGACTCGTCAATACGCCGGCAGTAGGTGGTGATCATATCAGTCACCCACAAGCCGCAAGCGGTCTGCTAAACGTAACGGCCACCCGGGTATTGGACGATCAGAAGATCAAGAAGCAAGCCTGCTCATAATCATGCGAATCCAATCAGTAACATTACCGTACAGTCCGGTCTCTTCGTCTGATATGTCGCATATCACAGCCTGGGGGTGGTAATCGTTAGACCCCCAATAACCTGATAAGTCATGCCGATGTGAGGCTCATAATGGTTCGAGAAACTACTGATAACTTACTAGTGGATCTCAGCAACTCTGGCCAGGGATTTCATGCTATGGCCAATCAAGCATAGCGCAACATCAACCCCCAATACCGGGAGAGACGAAATCCCCTCCTATCGCTCATTGCCTAAATGTGACTCGGGACTGTACCCAAAATCCACCATTTTGCACGATCTCTTGAACGTGGTAAGGTGGAAATCAAAGCACAGTGGGAATCACACAAGACTCTATGACGATCTCGGGTCGACAGACTAACATGTACCAGTGTCACCAGAGAACTACTATCTGACGATAGGTATAATACCATCTAGGAGTTCTCGGTGAGTCCGTCCAGTATACCCAGTCTCCACTGAGCACCCGTATACCATCTCTGATGTCAAACACCAATGGATATAGGATCATCCATCGCCCATTATATGGGCCGAGAAGCGTATACGCTAGTCTACTCTGGAATATCGATGCCCCGTCTCAATACTCCCACGACTAGGAACAATTGAAGGATGTATTTACCGACTACCAATTCCCCACTAGTATGATCTGCATCATAATCCTGGTAGTCAAGTACTTATTCTAAGGGCTTTATCAACATGTAATAGAGAGACAATAAGTGTACATGTTAAGATAAAGAGCAACCGGATAGCATACTATCATGTCGAGCAAGAAAGTCCATATATATGTCCAAGCATCCACTATAATATACATCACATGTGTAATAATGGCCTCTAGGGCATACATATAACTAACAGCTATGCTGTCTTAAGAAGTGTCTCCGGTCGCTGCTCTAACAGTTGCTGTCCCGTCGCCTTTTTCTGTGCCCTCTCAAATATTGGAAGGTATGGGTTTGTGACTTATTTGTTTTACTGTGGGTACCATCCTTCTTGTATTGACGGTATATTGTCGCAACTCTGCAGGAGTCCTTTTCGACCATTTATATCAGGTGTTGAACCCGCGTTTTTCCTTTCGGTCGGAAATCGTCCCACCTTCTGGTATTAGTTAGTATATTCTTCAGCTAATGTCTCCCCCTTTCTTTTATGGATAGACGTATTGTTGCTAAGTCTTCTTCATATTGATCATAGCGTCACGGGATGGAGGAGGAGACGAGAGAATGGTTGTGCCTCCGGTACTCCCCATCCTGCCGCCTGTCGCGGCTGGTATAATAGACTCCATCCCTCATGTGTTTTCTTTTATCTCCCGAGTCGACATTTGACCATAATTTATTTTGCAGCAATTGCATTGGCTCTAGCTCCTTTTTATTCTCGCATTCCAATGCCCGCAGGGCCCTTCGCTAAACGCATATCTTCCAGGGGCGCCATAAATAGCCGGCGAATGTTGAGCGAATTTATCGAAGATCTCAATGCCGAGGCCCTCAGTTCTGCTACGGATTTTGCCGTTGAATTCAATCCGATGCTGGAGACACTCATGAACTTCCATGATGAAGATCTTGTCCGCTCTTGGGTTGATTACTGCAGAAAGATCGAGGCTTGCCTGCACGAGATTGAGCTCAAGCATCTCGCTCCTGAGGTGATGGCTTCGAACTCCCAGCGGGCTATGTGGGTCGAGCATAGTTTTTCTTTCATTCGCCATTTTGAACAAGAGGCGACCCTGAGACGAAAGGAACATGAGGTGGCTTCGAGCGAATCTGTCCGATTGCGCGCCAAGGTTGAAGTGAATGCTGCGCAGTTAAAAGCTGTTTTCGACAACCTCCAGAGATGTATCTCGGATGGGCTGATGCTGAGGCGGATGCTTGACCTCACCGAACGGGTCATGTAGGATTGCGAAGCTGCCATGCTAGAACCGAAGCTTTCATCCTGATTACGGCAACAGACTCAAGTTGAAGCGGAATTGGCCGCGGCTGCTGACCATAAGAAAGGATTGAGAGGAGCGCGCGAGCGGCTTGCCAATTTGTTGAAGATGCCTCTTTCTTAATAACCGTCATTGTACCCCTTTTTTTTGTACTGACTGTAAACTTGCGATTTATGAATAACATGTATTAATTTTGATTCCTTTATGAAATGTATCTTGTATTCACTTGAATTCATGAATAAAAGATATATTTTATTTCATATTGGCATGTAACTCTGGCAAATGTGGCCCGTAGATAGTCCATCTTGATCTCCTTGCAGGGCAGCGATGGCTTAGGAAGCAGGTTCGGATTTGTCGTCTAAGACTTCAACTTTATGAGCCGTGAGGGTCTCATAAAGACTTTTCTCTCTACGAGTCGTGAGAATCCCGTAGGTGTATTTTCTCCTTAGGAGTCGTGAGGACTCCTAAATGCGTTTTCTCTTGAGAGTCGTAAGGATCTGTCACGACCCGAAAGAGCACGTGACTGGCCCTTGAATCCTATGAAGTCTATAGGACTCCATCTGATCCAAGTAAGCCAAAAGCCCAGAAATCTAAAACCATTTAAGGAGTAAATAAAGAAACTGGTTTTTAATAAGTAAAGGAAGCATGTTTGAAATCAAAGTTTTCAAATAACTAAGCCGAAATGCATTTTAAAAATGTGTAGTCTTTTCTGAAAATTTCGGCAGAGTTTCCTTTGTAAAAACTGGCCCAAAACGGGATACAACAAGAAAATATATATGAAGTGATAAAAGGCATCCCCAAGCGGGAGCTAGCTCTTCGTCAATCGACGGCCACAACCACGCAAGCAATAATATACAACGCCAAAGGGCGAGGATCAAAACCCAAAAAGAAACTCAAAACAGCCAGAAAACCGTAATACTACAAGCGCGACTCTAAGGTCGAAATAATACAACACTGTTTTCTAAGTCTGAAACAATATACAAGTTTTGGTTGATGGAATTTCTAGATACAATGAATAAAACATGTACAATGGCGGTTCTGATACAAAAGAACCCACCTACCCAAGCAAGTCACCCGTATGGAAGCAGAGTGCCAGAAATGCCGCTATGGAATCTGTACGGCAAAAACCTGCAAGGACTGTGGCACAACGGGGGTGAGTTGCCAAATCGTGAATAGAAAATATCTACAAGCAGAGATCGAATGTATGACCCGTCCTAGGTCAATACGATCAGATATAAATAAACCTCAATATGAATAAGTCTGAAGCATACTAAAGTGGCAATGTAATCTCTATACATGAGTATAGTGCCAAGTGCTCGTGCCAGTGCATCAGGTAATAGCATATCATAAATGTGAGGTATGATCAATGTAATCAAATCTGCAAGTACGTGGATCCCGTCCATGTAGGGTTACTAGGCACACTCAAGAGGTTCCACAAAGCATCAACCATGCCAAATTCAAATTTTCCGGTGCCGAGAAACCCTAAACTAGATCGATTACTAGAGGTAAGGCGAAAAAGAGAAGCAAGCAAACTACTTTGCTAACAAGTGAATGGAAATACAACCTTTGTAGATACGGTCCTCCACTTCTTTAGCTCCGTGTTGACGTCCCTACGCTGCAATCATCGGGATCCCGGACCCTTGCGATGGTTTCATCGGAGAAATGAGCGGGCTAGGTCGTTGACTTCGAGGCCGAAGATGATCTACGTCGGGGAGACTCAAACTCAAGCTATTCCTTCACTTGGTCAAAAACTTTGTGAAGAGAACACCCTATACTACATGGCAAGTAGTAGAGGATGAAGAAATAGGAAGTGGGTTCACTTTGGATTTGGATTTCTCACTTGATTTCATCACTTAGAATTTTCTAGCAAGCTTTTCTTTTCTTCATGAAGAAGATGAAGAAGAAGAATGAAAAAGAATTAACTTAAAAGAAAATTCAAGTGAATCTTATCATTTAGCAACCATGGGCGAGTTAACTTGTGTAGAGAATAAACTAGGGTTTAGGTGTAATGGTTAGGTTAAGGCAAAAAACAAAATGGCAAAGACTTTCAAAGCTTCATGAAGCTTCATGAATAAAACAAAGCAAGCCTCCATTTTATTTTTGCCAAAATGAATAAAGAAAATAAATAAAACAAATTAAAACCTAACCATTAACCTAAAGATGGTTTAAAGCAAACATACACCCAAGTTTACATGTATCATCAAACATGATACAATCTAGTGCAAAAAAATATATCAAATATACAACTTGTGCATATCAAGTGAGAAGATCAATCTTAAAAGAACTAATACTAGTTAATGTAAAGTAATATATCAAATATATAATTATATATTAAATCATTAAATCAACACTTGATTTAACGATCCGGTCATATTGCATATAACCGACTAATATCAATAGTAACAACTTATCGAATCAACACTTGATCCGATAACCTGGCTATATCGCATACAACCGATCAATGTCACAAATCGCGAGAATAGAATA
The DNA here is from genome assembly GCA_030015575.1 of Agapanthus africanus. Taxonomy (NCBI): domain Eukaryota; kingdom Viridiplantae; phylum Streptophyta; class Magnoliopsida; order Asparagales; family Amaryllidaceae; genus Agapanthus; species Agapanthus africanus. The sequence continues at coordinate 242,997,922 of JASDDO010000006.1, read as the reverse complement.
CAGTATCACATACTGGTATTATTCTCGGTCCCGCACATATCTCATATGCGCTCCTATTTCGTTTCGCTTGAGCCAGGAAACCCCTGTGTAGGACTCTAAAGACTCGTCAATACGCCGGCAGTAAGTGATGATCATATTAAACACCCACAAGCCGCAAGCGGTCTGCTAAACGTAACGGCCACCCGGGTATTGAGCGATCAGAAGATCAATGAGCAAGTCTGCTCACACTCCTGTGAATCCAATCAGTAACACTACCGTACAGTCCGGTCTCTTCTTCTGATATGTCGCATATCTCGTCTAGGGGTGGTAAACGTCAGACCCCAATAACTCGATAAGTCGTGTCGATATGAGGCTCATAACGGGTCGAGAAACTACTGGTAACACTTACCAGTAAATCCCTAAAGGAGCCTTGGCCAAGGACTTCCTGTTATAGCCAATCGAGCACAGCGCAACATCAACTCCCTATACCGGGAGAGACGAAACCCCTCCTATCGCTTATTGCCTCCATGTGATTCGGGACTGTACCCAAAAGCCACCTTTTTGCACGCCCTCTTGGACGTGGTATGATGGAAATCAAAGCACAGTGGGAATCACACAAGACTCTATGACGATCTCGGGTCTACAGACTAACATGTACCAGTGTCACCAGAGAACTGCCATCTGACGTGAGGTATAATACCATCTGGGAGTTCTCGGCGAGTCCGTCCCGTGTACCCAGTCTCCACTGAGCACCCGTATATCATCTCTGATGTCAAACACCAATGGATATGGGATCATCCATCGCCCATCTATATGGGTCGAGAAGCTACACGCTAGTCTATTCTGGTATATCGATGCCCCGTCTCGATACACCCACGACTAGGGACTTTGAAGGATGTACTTATGGACTATCATGTCCCCACTAGTATGATCCACATCATAATCCAGGTAGTCAAGTACACATCCTAAGGGCTTTACCAACATGTATACAGAGAGACAATCAGTGTACACGTTAAGGTAAAGTGTAACTAGATAGCATACTATCATATCGAGCAAGAAAGTCATCCCTATATATGTCCAAGCATGCACTACAATATACATCCTATGTATAGTAATGACCTCTGGAGCATACATATAACTAAATCCTACCACGGCTCAAAGGAGTCGTGCAAACAGGTTTTAGTTGGGTACAGTCCCGAGCCACATGGAGGCAGTGGGCGGATCGTCGGGGATTCGTCTCTCCCAGTATTGGGGGTTGATGTCGCGCAGTGCACGGGTGGCCATCACCAGAAAACCTTGGCCAAGGTAGTCGGGAATTACCGATCTAGGATCGGTAGCTTCTCAGGTGGTGATGGGCTTCATACCGACACGCATTATCGCGTTAGTAGGGATCTGACTTTATCCACCCCCATAGACTCGATATGCGATACTCTTAGACGAACAGATCGGACAGTACGGATATTGTCACAGTCAGGCTCAGTAGGGTTTCTGGATGGGTTCGCTCGTCGGCTTCCCTTCCGATCAGTATATAGGCAACCGTTACGTACAGCTAGTACCTCTGACGTGCTTGTGGTTATACCCAGTGCCAGTGTATTGATGAGTCATTAGAGTCCCCCACAGACAGTTTCCCAAGTTCGGGCGAAACGTTGTAAAGGCCGTATGGTTTTATGGCAGGATTCGAACATACACGTGCACTTGTGCACGTGTCGTGTTTCGGACGGATAATACTAGGGCTTTGGTTTAAGCCGGATCCTAGTATTATATTGTGTAGGAATAATTTTGTCTCGTTGTATTCGTATTCGGTCGGAATACAAATACGGGTATGTATATACAGTTAAGGGATAGCCCTGTAATTTGTTACGGGATTACTTTTGAAATTGCCAGTTTTTCTCCTCCCGATTAAACATTAGATTTAATGTTTAATTATTGGTTCATATTTGTATTTTCTTTGGGCCCATTTCCTTGCCAAATTTCTAGTGAGCATTTCATTGGGCTGTGGCCTTTTTGGGTGAGTTTTATATTGGCCATTTCTTAATTGCTTGCATGCTTTCTCGTGGCCATTCTTTTATGCCAGTGGACATTTTCTCCTTGTTGTGGCCGGCCCCACCAAGGGATGGGCTAATGGTGAGGTGGCCCGGAGTGGGTATGTGCATTTATTGGTGTTTGTCTTTGCTAGGATTTTTGTGGCAAGGTGGGCGCTAGTTTGTGGTTGATTAATTTAAATAAATCAACACATTCACTTGAAGATGTGATCCACAGAGAACCCCAAAAAAATTCCCCTGAGAACATTTTTCCGTGTTATGGCCGAGCCCCATTCATGTGTGTGAGCTGATTTTTGGTGGATGAAAAATTTGATTTTTCCATTGCAAAATCCATTACTCACTTCATCTATCCAAATTGGCAATTTCATTTACCTTCACCCAATTCATTGGGTGCTATGGGACAAAGTATTCCACACTCTCTCTGCTTCATTCTTGGACATGTCGGCTAGCAAAATTCATGTCCGAGTTGCCTCGATTCTGAGGCGGGAGCCCGTATAAAAATTCGTTGACGTGGTGCCACTTTGACGAGGAGACCGGAGAGCGGATTTCATCGGGACAGCCGTAACAAGCTAATTGATCTCTCCCTCTTGCGGCGGAAACGCGGCACAACTGGGGATCTAGGGCCCCAAACTTCTCTGGTAAGATTCTAACCTCCTTCTCTCTCCTATGAAATCCAATAAAATATCTTTTCTGCAGGATTCTTTGTAAAATACCGCCGCTCAAAAATCTTTTTGCAAAGCTTTGTTTTGCTGTTTGTTTTTGCATATTTTAATACGGATTTTTAAGGGACAAAGACCAAATCAAGAATAGGTGGGGATTTCATCACTCTTCCTAAGCCCCACAAATCACAAACCGAGCATCTGCATCAACCCTACATTAATTTTAAAAATATCTAGACCAGATTCTAAGGACTGTCGCGCTCATTAAGGACAGAGGAAGGTCGTGGGTAATCTATCGCTTATCCGCATTACTTTTGTGGTGTTTAGGCAAGTATGTCAAATGCAAGTGGTTACTTAATTAGGACCACTACTTTCGTAGTGGGGAGCCTCCCACTTACCTGGCACTTATCTGGCTACAAGGGTAGTAAAGAAGCGGTAGAGCATTGATCCTACGGCTTGTCCTTCGGAAGTCTAGGAGCGGTCTAGAGACTGGACCTAGGTAACCATAGTTCTAGGGTTGTTTATGCATTTTTGTGTGATTTGTCAAAATCCGTCATTTTTCAAAACAAACCATTTATTTTCTCCCCTTTTTACCCCTTCCCCCTTCTTCTCTTCTTATAATGGGTGACCTAAACAGAAGAACACCTGCCGAGCTTTGCTGTCCACAACCAGATATCTCTTGTTTTCGTAATCCCTTCGGTATACCGTCCGGCTTTTCTATGTCCTTAAGAGATCATATAGAACAAGAGGGAAGAAACAGTTGGCCACCTCAGTCTAGGTCTTATCAACCGTATCCTAATCCTACACCTGTTTCAGTTGATACCCAGAGTGAGGAAGCCCCTAGACGTATATCCATTGCTGAGCATATAGCTAGGGCTAGAGGCCAAAGTTTCAACCCGGACCAATATCAACCATTACCACCACTGTCCAAAGAAGAGTTTGATATGTAGTTTGTGGCATATAAGATGTCTGTTGAAAATAGCCAGCCAACCAACCCATATCAATATTCTTCTTATCATAATATTGATCCTACTCCTACCCAAGTTCCGCAACCATTCTATTCCTATCAATCCAATCCGACTTTTCGACCTACTCTAGACAGTTCTTCTAATCAGTCATTTGGGAGTTTTAATTATCCACAGGAATTTCAATCTTATACTGAAACCCCTTATCAACCCAAGACTAGTCTGGAGCAGACATTAGATAAATTTCTGGAACTGTCGAACCAAATTAGGAAGGATTTGGGTAGTAAGACAGAACTGTACACCCTTCCTAATCAAACCTCCTGTTTCCAAACTGAAATCCACAACTCCAGTTTCATAGATTCATCAAGTATACCAAATAGAATGTCTGATAAGTTGTGTGACTTTGTAGTGTTTGATTTACCCGACTGTGAAGGGTCCATTTCAAGTGAAATCATACCCAACCCTTGTGATCTCTACACCTCCACTCTTGAACCAAAACTGATTGGAAACCATATTTTTAATGAGGAGTTTGAGAATTTTAACCTTCACTTGAATGAGGTGATTGACGTTGGGGATATATTGATTGATGAACCTGAAATTTTGGATGATTTTGTCCCACCAATTCATCAAATCCTTTCACTTCCTTGTGGTCATCATCTTGAGCCTTTAATTCTTCCCGAACCCCAAATATGTCTTGAAGTTGATGATAATGGTATACCCGAAGATCAAACCGAAATACAGCCTCCATCTTCCACATCTGGTACAGCAACACTCGACACACCAATTTGTTTACCCATTTCACCTTCTATTTTCTCCGGTTCTTCTTCTGTTCCTATAGTTTCAGTGAGTTTTGATGAATCACAATCCGTTAATTCAAGTTCAATAATACCAGAAATTCAACTTGATTTGGATATTTTTGAAAATGAGGTGGATGAGTTTTTCGAGTCCTCTACCTCAATGATTTTTGATGAATCAAGTAGGATAAATTCTAGCACAAAACTCTTTGACAGCAAAATGTTCAATCACACCATTGATAAAAGTTTTGAAGAACTTTTTGCTGACGAACTTGAATTTTTAAACAATACGGATTTTGTGATTAATCAATCTCCACCTATAGAGGTTGAACCGTCACCATTCCTTCTTCCTAATCATTCACATTCATCCTCATTCTTTCTTTTCTCTAATTTCAAACCCTTTCCAGACCACCTCTTATCCCTTCCCTATTTTTTCTTGACTCGATACAACACATTCTTCCACCAACCTATACGCTATACTGATAAAATCTTTGAATGGTTGGTGTTAACTTTTGGTCTTTGTAAAGTCTTACTTTGACCAAATGACTCACCCCCTCTTAAAATGCTTCGTATTGTCTAACTCATGTTTGAGGGGGGGTATATTTTTGGCTCTTGATCATAACTTTTGTCCTCAAATTTGTGAGCCAAAAATAAGTTTTGGGGAGCATTTTCACTTTCATATATTCTTGCCCCCATTAATAATGTCCTCCCAAGCTTACAGGTTTTTGTGATCCAGCAGATAGCAACAGTGAGGACACTGTTGAAAACAAGTTTTGGGGAGGTGTGTGCTTATTTACGCATACTTTGCATTATACTATATATAAGCACAAAAAAATTTTGATAATAAAAGAATAGAAAGTAAAAAATTATATATGATAGATATGAATAGTTTAAGAAAACCAAGAAAATTAGAAGTTTTCTTAAACGAACTGGTAATAAGTAGTTATGAGCTGTTGTCCCAAGGGTTTGTAAGATGAAGGAAGTCACTAATCTGAGGATAAAAATAAGTCTGAAAAATATTTTCTATTCTGGAAGCCAAACATTTGAATGTTGATACCCTACTATATGCACTTACACACGTCTTGAAACTCGGGATAGTAGAGGATACCTTGAAATGCTCTTGTCTAAAAGCCAAAGTACGAAGGAAATAAAAAAAATGAAGAAAATATAAAAATGGTGAAAAGAAAAATGAACACTGGTTTTGTTATCGCCAAGGCAGCAATAAAAAAATATAGCAAGGGTGCCTCTTCACCTAGTGCCCTAAGGCCAACTGGTCTGGGAGTCACTGCTAAGCCTTAGGTGGTGCAAGACGAGGAAAATACTATCACCTAATCAGCAAGCACATCAGTAATCGGTCGGTTAGTACCTCAAGAAGTATTAACGGTCGCATGAAAATGTGTGAGCGAATCCATATAAATATGCATCAAATTAAAAAGTACTGAGATAGATGGATAAGAGTATGATAGCTTGAATTGAATTCTTCGAGTGTAGGGATGTTCTATACACACACGTAGGGATATATGATCAATGTTTGGATGAAAGGTAGGAATGGAGAATAAAGACGATGTTTTATTGAGAGATGATGTGATTTCTAATATCTTTTCATGACTATTAATATAGGGCTCATGAAAACTGAAAAGCTAGTGTAGTTGGAAACTCTAAATTTTCAAAGTATTTCTTTTATGGTTCTTATCTTTATATGTAAGTTTTACCATCTCTCTTTTATTATAAGGATTTTGTGGGTGTAATCCGCTGAAAACCCTCAGGAGACAACACTCTTCCTACTAGGGACATTTAGAGGTTTAACGGCTTGTTGCACGTGCTCAGTGCAATTGTGTTTGCCTACGAAAGTGTGCTTAGTTTTCTCCTTTCTTTTTCTCCTTCTCTTGAATAAGCTAGTTTGCTCGGGATGATCAAAGATAAGTTTGGGGGTATTTGTTCAGTTGATAAAACTGCATATTTAATATGACATTTTTCCTACTATTTCTATATAATAAAAGGTGTTTATTATAATATATGATACATATGAGGGTTTATCTGTAAAAATACTATTTTCATGTGTTTATATATTATAAATAACATTTTGTAGGAAAAAGTAAGCATATAATATCCATGTAACATTTGGCCCATTTAAATATGCTTACCTTATTAATACCTTTGACCAATTCTTAATGGTTAAGTTAATATCTCAATAAAACAAACTCTACTAATATTGTTTGTTGAGTTATTGTGCAGTATTTTCAGGGCTGAAATCAAGGAAATCAAAGTTGGCAAATCAAATTTACCAAAGATATTCAAGAAACTAATTCTGGTAGAAATGTAGAAAAGATTTTCAAAGTCTAGATACTCAAAAGATTACCAAGTGTTACAGATATGAAGCTACAAAAATTAGAGGCCATGATCTCACCAAAAGGGGGCGGATCCGCGGCCAAACCTATCCAATGGCCGCGGTTCCACCGCGGATTTGAAGAGTTGAGATATGGGATTGTGGTGGTTAGGATCCTAACAACTAGTTTCCATATTAGGAAACTAGGGTTCTGGTTCTGTGACTATAAATAAGGACCGAGAGCCTCTTGGAAAAATTATCAAGCCGACGAGATCACGAAGTCCCAGACGGCTCACGCATCCAGGCTGATCATCAACGGTTCATCTACCTCCTTAGAAGAGATCGAGAAGCAAACTAGTATTTGTAATCATTTTCTAAGGGAATCAAAGTGTAATGAATATTGTTGATTAATAAAGGTAGCTTTCTTTTTCTTATTCTATTTCTTCGTAGTTTAATTATGCAATTTCTTTCCATCCCTTTTTCTCTCAACATGCGCGGGTAATTCTCTGCTTGTTAGGGTTCGTAGGATTAGGGTAGGCTAATGGATGATGAACATCCCTAAACCCTTTTTAAGTCCTATAAAGTTTATGAACTTTATCAAAAGAATCATTAACATCCTAATCGGGCGCGCTAACAATTCTTTGTTAGTTCCGACCGCGATTAGAGATTAGATTAATGATTGTTTTGGTAAAGGCTAAATATGAACGGAGTTCCGTGTCGAGATAAGGGTTAAGAGTGGGATTCCTTTTCCCTCCAGAAACCCTAATCTACACGCATCACCGTCGTTCTAGTTTTAAATCTATTAAAGGATAAAAAGGGTAAGTTTTAATTAATCGTCCATAACTACTAAATCCTAACGAACCCTACAAGCCCCTTCTTATATTATCTACATCCATAAATAATCTAGATTTATATTTTGCATTAGTGCTAAACGTAGATCTAGAACCTACAACCAATCTTATTTCTTCCTCCTTTCTTTCTCAACACATCTAAAGTAAGAATAAAAGATTCAACGTTTCCCAAAGGACGACCCGTACTCATCTCGGTCTAGCTACACGCGACACCGTTCTGATTGCGGTTACACTACAAACATAATTTCACACCAATCAACAACCTGGGCAGAAACAAAATATCTCAAAAATCCCAAAACACAAAAATAAGAATTCTGCAACAAATTTGAGACGCGGCCGAGTCAACTCGGCCGCGGATCCGCGGCGGAACGCATGGTTCCGCCGCCCTTCCGCGGCGAGTTGGCCGAGTCGTGGCCACAAATTTCTTGGTTATTCCTAGAAAACCCTGCTTGTATTTTTCAGACATGTTAAATAATTTTTAGAGCGGGTTTCAAAAACGGCAGAAAGCATGGGTTTCAGACGTCTTTTTGGGATTTTTGTCGAATCGAAGTTCTAAAAACCTTGCTAACTGTTAGTTGTTATTTAGTTAGGCTCTGATACCACTGTTAGGTCCACGTTACCTTACCCGGTTCTTTCGGGGTTGCGGAAACGGTGAAAAACGATTTTTAGTATTATGGTAACATGGACTATAAAACCCGGATCTTTGCTAAACTACACACTACCAACTAACAAGAGCTTTACCTACTCGGTTAAGGGGTTATACCTTAACTTGAACTCCTTCTCTTGTACTCCTTGTGGTGGTCGGATGGTTCTCTCCTCGTCGCCTTCTCTTGCCGAAGATGGACCACCTGAGGGTCTCTACCTTGAGCTCCTTCCTCGAACTTGAGGTAACTAAAGTATTCGGCTTGCTAGACCTTCAACCTTAGGATGAGTAGATAGTGGCTTTGGTGTTTTATCTCAAAGGAAATGATTCTCAACTCATGAGAAGGATTTTCCTTGAGCTAGAGGAAGAGGAAGAGGAAAAGATGAGAGAGAATGAGAATGAGCGAATGATAAGAGTTTTGCAACCATATCCAATATATATGAATTCTCAAATTAACAATATTAATCAAAAATGAAAAAGGTGATGATTGGTTTGATAAGACCATTATCATTTCACATTAAATGATTTTGCTAAGATCAAAGAGCATCTTTAGTGTGAAATGATGATGGTCAAAGTTTCAACCTTGGTCAACAAGTCAACAACCCTAACCATAACTCAATTTCCTTTAATTAATATTATTAATTGATATTTCACATATTCATTAGGGTTTGGAAAAAGACAACTGTAACACCCGAGCACAATACTACTAATTTCAGTTACCGTTTGAGTGTAGTGTGACACTTATTTCATTATCTTGCTTGATTGTTACTTATTGTAATTTTATCCCGACAATTCAATTTTGCATATAACATTTTAAAGTATCTAAAATAAAATTAAAAACATTCATCTTGGCCTGCTTGACACCCCTAACCCCGTTGTAGCGTCCGTGCGTCGTGTTCTCGTCCCGTTCAGTGAAACGGGCGAGTTTGGACGGCTACGTGCACGTACGTGTGTCCGTTTTGGGGGTATGCTTTTTGATCATAAAACACTTCATTTTCACTTTTGGATCCCGCTTAAAATTTTATTATTTCAATTTCAAATTTTTGGACCCGATCCGGGCTCGATTTGGAAATGTTTTACTTTGCGCCAAAAATCCCATTTTCTAGTATATTTTTAAAACCATCATATATTTTAAATCAACCGTTTAAATTTTTCGTAAATCTTTATTTAACCTTTTCCTAACCTCTAAATTTCCCCCTCAACCAATCAGAACCCGCATAAACCCATGGGCCCCATCTCTTTCTCTCGCTATCTCTATCTCTCTCTCCCTCTCTCCTTCTCTCTCTCTCTCTTCTCTCCACTAAATCCAAAATTCTCTCTCCCCATATCTCTCTCTGTCATCTCGATCTCTCTCCTCTCTCTCTATCTCTCCTCTCGCTAACTCTCTCTCCCTCCCCCGTCTCTCTCTCTCTCTCTCTCTATCTCTTTCTCTATCTCTCTCTCTATCCCCGTCTCTCTCTCTCTCTCTCTCTCTCTTCTATATATAATCTCTTTTCCCCTCAAATTTCTTTTTCCTTCACAGAACGAACCCAACCCCACGAGAACCCCAGCCGCGTGCCCCTTGCCGCCGCAGCCCCAATGCCGGCACCACCCTCGCCAGCCTCGTCGTCTCATCGCCCTCAACCGAGCCTCCCTCTCCTCGCCACCTCCTTCTTCTTCCTTCGTTTACCCGAGCCCACGCCTGCACCCTCACAACCCATCGCCGGCGGTCTCTCGTCGGCGCCATCCGCACCACCACCAGCACCCTTCTCACCTCCTGCGCACTCCAACACCCCCAACCATCTCCTCTTCCTCTTCGTTTCTCCATTCCCTGCACCAGCGCCGCGGCCACCTGAGCACCCCCTGCACGCGTCTGCGCCACCCCCGGTCGTCGCCAACGATCACCAGACCACCCTTGAACGCCCTGTAAGCACTTTCTCCATCTCATTCTTCCTTTTTCTTCTGTACTTGCTTCCTGGACATTTATGGTTATGGGTTCATGAAGGTGCTACTGTTCACCGCCGGAGCACCGTCGTCGCAACCAACGATCTCGGCCCCTTTACTGATCATCGTGAGCACCCCTTCTCAGATCCTCCTTCCTTCCTTCTTTGTATTTCTTTATATTTCTTTTCTTTCTTGTGCATGTCTTGATGTTTTTCCACTGTTGCATACTTGGCCGGAATCCGGTGTGGCCGACGTCATGTCCCGACGTTCCAGCGTGGTACCCCGACTCGTGTGGTTCCATTGTTCGTCGTTTGGGTTCATTCCGTAAACCGTGCGCCCGTCGCGAGTTTTCCCCGCCGACGGTTAACGTTCCGTTTTCCCGATTCGCGACCCGCCGAGGCAAGTACTCCTTGCTACATGCTAAACAATATTTACATATATATTAATGACATCCTAAACCGATAAATTTAACTTTGGTACGATCATTTCTCTTTTTCATATTCAATATTGTTATATAACATTTTTATCTTTCGAACTTGGAACCTATATATGTAGATATCATTGCATCCATGAAATCTTAACTTGATAACATGATTAAACGGCTATAATTGTCTTACTGCACTCTTGTAATGTTGAAATCATCTCTGTGACACAATTGATAACTGTATTGCAAATCGAATGAATCTGCCTATTGCTTAATTCATTACTTATATTATGTTGTTGATAACCATGCTTGATTATATAACTGATTGTGAGCACACCTATGTATCGTTTACATCTTGACCTGACTTGCTACATGCATATTGATTGACCCGATATGGTACCGTACACTGCTTGACTTGACCTGATGTACCATGACCTGACCCGTTACCTGATCCTGTGTCTAATGCCAACAAACCTGACATGTAGTCCTCATGGACCGTTCCTGTTGTCTATCCAGACAAACCTGTTTACCTGATCCTGTGTTGGCATTAGTTTCTTGATTTCGGAATACCTGACTTGACATACACATATAACTTGGGGGTATGGGGAAATCAAAGGTGAAACCTGACTTGTAACTCGACAGTTCACTACCTGTCCTGAGTGTACACATTCCTGTTTTGTGCGTAGAGGCATGTCTCGGTTTCAGCCGAGAATATTGTGGACATGGTCCCGGGTATGTACGGGATACTATCGAGTGTACACATTCCTGTTTTGTGCCTAGCGGCATGTCTCGGCTGCAGCCGAGAATATTATGGCCGTGGTCCCGGGTATGTACGGGATACTATTGAATTACATCGCTGATTCATCAATTTGGTTCCAAAGACTTTAGAACAGAGAACCTGATAGCACAGTTTATTTTACCCACTGCACACTACCCTGCACTGCTCTGATTCATATTATTGTTACCCTTGCTTTATTCATGTTTATATTCGCATTGCCTGTTTATTATGTTATTACTTGATGACATGACGCGCTGACGTCTGGGTTTTGCATGGCCCAGATTCTTCTACCTTGCTGCAGACTGATTAGGAGTTTTGCCGCTGTTAGACGAGTGGTGAGGTTCCTGTCGGTACGTAGTTTCACTCCAGGTGTTTCATTTATTGTATCTTTTGGCTTCCGCACATTGTTATCTCTTGACTCTTTTACTCTGGCTTATGGACATGCACTAGGTAGTTAGTTTACTTTCCTGTTCTTGATATCTCCACAGCCGTAATGTGACTATGGAAGGATCTTTCCTATCCACAGGTAGCATGGTTGGCTATGTCACGTGCCCACTTTAGTGTACTTTGGGAAGCGGGGCGTGACAACAACTATCAACTGTACATACACACCCGTTCCAAAACCCTAATGAGAATCCTCTGCCTCTGCCTCTGTCAACTGTGCATACACACCCGCATCCATGTTCCGAGGAACACGAATACAATGAGATAAAACAAACCCCAAAACATATACTAGGATCTGGCTTAAACCAAAGCCCGCTAGTAATAACTGTCCGGACACCAAACGTGCACAAGTGCGCGGATGTGAACGAACCCCGTCGCAAAACCATGCGACCTCTACTCTGTTTTGCCCAAAGGAGAATAACCCTCTGTGTGGGACTCTAAAGACTCGACACTACGCTGGCAGTGGGTTTAACCACAGACCGCAAGCGGCACTAGCTGTACGTAACGGTCCCCAGGTAGATGCCGATAAGAAGACTGATGAGGTGAACCCATCCGAACTCCTACTGAGCCTGTATGTGACAATCTCCGTACAGTCCGGTCTGTTCATCTGAGAATATCGCATGGCGGGCCTAGGGGGTGGTAAACGTCAGCCCCCTAATATCGGTACAAGTCGTGTCGGAGTGTAGCCCAGAACACCCTGAGATAACACTGGAAACCTACCAGTATATCTCGCTTGCCCTGGCTAGGGACGACTATGTGTAATGGCTCTCCTAGACACAGCGCGATATCAACCCCCAATACCGGGAGAGACGAATCCTGTCTAACCGTCACTACCTCCAAGTGCTTCGGGACTGCACCCAACTACTACCTGTTTACATGACTCAGTAGAGCCGTGGTAGGGTAGTAATCAAAGAACAGTGGGAACACACTCGAGGCGAAGTGACGGTGTCAAGTCAGCGGACTAAGCTGTACTCATGTCACCTGGGAACTGTTAACTGACGATAGGTATAATACCAACCAACGGTTCCCGACGAGTCCTGTCCAGTGTACTCGTAACCTAACGAGCACCCGCATACTGTCTCCAGTACGACGTACTGATGGCTGTGGGACAGACCATCTCCCATTCTGGGAAGAGAAGCGTATGCACCAGTCTACTCTGGAGAATCGATGCCCTGTCTCGATAATCCTACGACTGGGGACCAAGAATAAGGATGTGCTTATAGACTACCCAGCCCCCACTAGTGTGATCGCCATCACAACGCCGGTAGTCAAGCAAAAATCCTAAGGGCTCCATCAATATGTTTCAGCGATATGTTAAAAGAAACATATACACATATTAAGATAGAAACAAACCAAGTAGCATACTACTATATCGAGCAAGACTGTCTTAAAACCATATATATATATATATCCCAAGCCTCCAAAATGTATTATACAAACTAGTACTATACAATAATGGCCTCTAGGGCATACATATCTAACAAGTACGACTGTCCCAAACCAACGCATCTATCTATGCTGCAGAAAAGTAACAAATAGCTACCATACACTATGCCTTAACTTTGGCCAACAAACATAGCATGAATACTAAGTGCTACCCGTCTGAAATGACGGAGGCCTACGAATGGTTTTTGGCGAAAAACCTTTAACGTAATGAACATTGATATCGTTGAAGGAACCGGATAGCTTTTATAAAAATATAGTGGCGAAAACCTTTGCTAAAGAGGTCACTCCCGGTGAAGGGATCTCGGCTCTTTCCCCGTAGAATGAGGTGTGGGATATTCCAACTGAATACCACGATGCAAAGCAAAAGTAATCGGCTATAGTGAAGTTATTGCCCTGACGCACACTTCTGTCTAAGGGGTCACTCCCGGTGAAGGGATCTCGGTCCTTGCCTCGTCGACTGAGGTGCTGGATATTCATAACCGAATACCACTGTGCAAAATAAAAGAGAACGTCCTTGCAATAACAGCTTTTTGAAAAATGTTCCAACAACATCAGAATAGGTTTGTTTAGCTTGCATTGATCCGAATCAATGCAGTCCCATCAATTGATCACACCAATAAAGAACGAAAATAATGATGTACGTATATGTCGTCCGCATTCGCCACTGGGTCCCGTCATCACCCGTTAGGTTACTTAACTAACGACAGAGCGGAGACTGGACTAGCGCGGATGCAAAACATATACAACATCTACTAGTATATATATCAATATATAATAATCGCTCAAGAAGTGATAAAATGCAACATCACAGAAATGTAATAAGCATCACAGAACAATACAGATATTTGGGATCCCCGGGTTTCATAGAGCCGCTACCGAAACCCGACATTCCCCTGGTCGTGTGGATAGCCTGTGTAATGAAACCCTAAACCCCTACGGGCATGGCAAGTTACCCGCCAAAACCTGAAGCGAGGCAGCCCCTTTCAACAACGTGAATGGACCACCCAGCACTTCACGAAATCCGGTAACTTGGGCACCCCTCCTTGGGTCAACCTGTACCCCCTACGAGTGCGGCGAATAGCCCTCCAATTCTAGAGTGAAGCCCCCTCCGTCTCAACGCCATGAGATGCGGGCCCGTTGCCCTCTAGAACCCGGCTACCCGTGCACCCCTCCGCGGGGCAATCCTAGTACAGAAAGTAAAATATATACAACGGATATATCGACCTCAGCCCGGTCGTGCCCCAAAAGAATAATATACAAACAGGCAGTGACGGCAGTCCACATGTCGGACACTCGCCCCGCAATAACAAATGTATATATACAACCAAACTGTACTACCATTGCATCCAGGCTATCCACCACGACAAATCCACAACATCACAGCACAACACAGAACATCAACGTGAATGTCACGTTCGCAAATCCGTCTAAAAGGACTATAGCAATTAGACAGGATTTACCGATCAAATGACATTCACGGTCACAGATATAATGTAAATACTGTGAACTAACATGTTTAAAATTTTCGATCGACAAACTTTCCCGAAGTGGGCCCCCAAGCACAATACCCAGTACTCAAACAAATCTGAGCCCAAACAGAATATACCAAAACCCCCAATTCCAACACAAAGACCTGCTGAAGAAATTTGGTGCATTGTGGCTACAGTACGGCGGCGGATCCGCGGCCAAAACGTGGTTTTGGCCGCTGATCTGCCGCGCTATAGGAAAATCAGCCGACCAAATTTCTTTAGTTCTCTTGAAAATGCCTGCACATGTTTCTGCAATATACCAAATATTTTTTTGACAACTAAAATTTTTCGACAGAAACTGATGCATTTGAAAATGCGGTTTTTGATATTTTCGTTCGATCGAAGTTCTAAACACATTAGAGAAAACTGGTAAAGGTTAATGGCGTGGCTCTGATACCAATGTAAGTGCACGGAAGCGCCCCGGCCGTCTAATCGAGGCCAAAATGCGGAAAGAAAAACTTTTCTTTAAACAAAAACCGGTGCTACCACGGACTATAAACCCGGGTCGGGCCATTAACCTACCACTAGCAAACTAGAGAATGGGTAGAAAGCTATACCGAGCGATCCGTGTCCTTCGGTCTTCGGCCTCCATCCCGATCTCCTCGCGGAATCTCCGGTCTTCATCTCCTCGTCAGAAAGGGCACCACATCGCCGTGTTCTTTTACGGGCTCTCACCTCTGGACCGAGGCAACTCGGGCACGAAGTTGGCGAGTCGACGTGTCCAAGAATGCTGTAGGCTAAGTGTAGAATGGTTTGTCTCTAGGGGTTGTTGAAGTTGCCATTTGGAAGTTGGAAAGGAGATGTGAAATTTTGTGATGAACTAGAGAACTTTTTCAAGCCAAATGAGAGCCAAATCCTCTCCAAAAATTTAACAGCCCCACCCCAAGAGAAGTGGCCGGCCCAAGCATAATAGAGGGGAGAGAAAGAAAATGTCATCATGAGCAAAAAGGAAATGAATGATAACCATGATAATGATTCACAACCAAGTCCAAACAAAGACCCATCACTAAGCCCATCATATCTCAAAAGTCAAGTGATGATGAACAAAGAAGTCAAATGATGGTTGAACCATCATGAAGCAACAACTTACAAAAACCACCATCCACATTGCTAATTTGCACATTTGCAAATAAGCCCCTCCCATCAAAGGAATTTCAGCCAAGAATGAACAAAGGAAAAATGGCCGAAACGGAATGCAAACTGGCAACTTCAGAAAAACGATCCCGTAATAAATTATAGGAAAACCCTGCTACTGTATATACATACCCGTATTTGTATTCCGACCGAATACAAATGCAATGAGACAAAATCTACACTGTACAATATTAGGATCCGGCTTAAACCAAAGCCCGCTAGTATTATCCGTCCGATCATGATCCATGTAATATCGCACGTACATGATCGAACCCTTCCATATATCCATACGGCCTCTACAGCGTTTCGTCCGAAACTTGAGAAACTGTCTGTGGGGGACTCTAAAGACTCGTCAATACTTTGGCTATAGATTTAACCACTAGCACGTCAGAGGTATTAGCCGTACGTAACGGGCTACCAAGCATTGACCAAAAGGGAGGTCGATGAGCGAACTCATCCTGACACCCTACTGAGCCTGTCAGTGACAATATCCGTACAGTCTGGTCCGTTCGTCTATGAGCATCGCATGGCGGGCCTAGGGGGTTGGTAAAAGTCAAACCCCCAAAAGTGGTACAAGTCGTGTCGGAGTGTAGCCCAGAACACCCTGAAATATTACTGGAATACCTACCAGTAAATCTCCTGCCTTGGCTAAGGACTTCGTGTAATGGCTCTCCTAGACACAGCGTGACCTCACCCCCAATACCGGGAGAGACGAACCCCTGCAGATCCGCTCACTGCCTCCATGTAGCTCGGGACTGTACCCAACTAAAACCTGTTTGCACGACTCCTTTGAGCCGTGGTAGGGTAGTAATCAAAGTACAGTGGGAACTCACATGAGACAAATGACGATCTCAGGTCAATGAACTAACCTGTACACATGTCACCAGGGAACTGCTATCTGACGTCAGGTATAAGACCAACTAGCATGTTCCCGGCGAGTCCTGTCCGGTGTACTCATAACCCAATGAGCACCTGTATACATCTTAGGTGAACCAACTGACACCAGTGGCTTGTGAGACCGACCACCGCCCCTCATCGGGGTCTCGACTGTATACACTAGTCTACTCTGGAGTATCGATGCCCTGTCTCGAAAACTCCCACGACTGGGGACCTTTTAAGGATGTGCTTATGGACCCCAGCTCCTATGTATATGATCGCCATCATACTGCTGGCCGTCAAGCAAGAATCCAAAAGGCTCTATCAACGCGCAATAGTGACCTGTAAGGTCACCTAAAGCAGTACACGATGATAAAGATAAACCGGATAGCATACTATCATCTTGAGTAAGACTGTCCTACCGGCATAGGTCCTCCCTCAATCATTGCAATCACGTCCCTGTGATCCAATAATTGACTCGGAGGGCACTATCTCCAACAATCTCCCACTTGCACTCAAGGCTAATTATTGCGATGTCGCATACTCATAGCCCGTGTGACACCGAACACCCAACTCCTCTACTAATCAGTCTCACAAAACCCGTTTGCGAAACTATTGCGTTCGAGGAATAGCCTCAGTGAGTGGATCCGTTCTGATGTTTCTCTCTATGTCTCTCATTATCTCAAGTTCGCGGAGAAAGCCATCTCCCGAAATGAGCAATACCTATCTTAGAATATGTCTGGATATCTGATGAGACCTAGCTCATAAATGAACTCCAAATCCAAACTTCTTAGACTGTATCGTCAACTGAACGTAATCAGTATCCTGCGTAATGCCTCCCTCAGTGTCCGCTTGGATCACCTGTCCAAAACACCGCCCCTCGTCAGAGGGAAAACTATAACTCTGACAGTCAGTCTGTCATCCAGGTCACCTTGGAAGCCTGGAATGATAACTGTCTCCCGAAGGAGGATGTCGTTATCATATCCCTAGAACATCCACTTATGTTCTAAAACTGCTTCCGAATGCTTCTCCAGGATTGGATCAATATCAACTTATTGCATCTAGTGCAAGAACAATATCTGGTGTGGTACTTGACATCTCATGATTAACTCAATTGCCTAAGCAAGTGATCTGCCAATCATGCACATCCCTCTCCTCTTTAGTCTGTCATGCACCTTTAGAGAGTGTGACTCCATCACCTGCAGGTACACTACCGTGTTAGGAGTCGTCCATTCTAAAACACCTTTAGAATGCTGTCTAAGTACCCAGATTGGGAAACTACCCAAATCTAGATCTAAAACCATAGATCTAGTAACCAGAATGTTTGATATAATATCCAAGTCCTATGTGGAGAAAACACTGTGTGACAACCAAAGTATAACCGACCGTAATATAGGAATTTCACTTCCTACTCTGTGTATGTCATCCAAATACCGGGACATCACACCCTACTACCATCTTAACAGATCCATCCCCTATTCTGATGAAGTCAAACCCATGACTGTCACATCAGAAATAGATGATCTATCTCCGCTATATCTGCTTTAGTCTATAAGTAGACATAAGCCACTTGTCCGCTATGCTTCCGCTGCTCCCACTGACTACGGCAACCCTGTGGCAGAGTTATATACACGTGCACTTCTAAAGCCAGTTCAGAACGACGCTATACTCATCCTCCTGCCGGGTCTCATAGCCTGGAACAACAGTAGTGTCAACTCTGGGTAAACAAGAACCTCCCTGTCACCGTCCTTGAGGCTACCGGAGTACCTCTCGGGTGCCTGAGGTTACCCACCATATCTGCGGAGTGGCCAATGGAATGTCAAACCAGATTGAATCTTTAGGTTCTTATCAAATTTTCAGTAATCGCTTGCGGTTCTGGAATCACTTCCGGTTCTACCATACTCCCACTTCTGTTTTCTGAAAAAAATCCATTTTTATTAAAATTGTGGCGAGTCAAGAACAATATCACTATTGATCTTCCAGATGGTAGAAAGTCAACACTCGTCATAGCCTGGGTCAACCCACAAACTGCCATTACAGAAACGTGCCTTGAGTTATCCGGAGTCTGGTTTTAAGCATAAGCCTGACAACTCCCCGTACCTTAACATCGTTAAGATATGAACTGTTCTATATCCAATATAGAAACAGAGACACTGATTTAATTGGAACCTGATTCAAATCATGCAGCTGTCTCCAGTGCATGTCAACTAAATGGAAGGAGGCCTATCATCGTTACTCAACTTCGGAATGCATCCAGATATGAGTAACCTGAAAGAGAAATAAGTTTCTCATAATCATTACTATCAACTGAATACCATACACAAGTATCTACATCTTCGATCACCTTGAAGAATCCTGATATTTGCAATACCTGGTTCTCTACTTTATTCATATACCTATAACTTCTCAAAATCCGGACCTTGCGTTTCTACGAAACACTTATCTAAAAACTAGATAAGTCATAAGTAAACCGAATATAGTACGAGGACCAACCCCTCTGTCCTAATGGACACTGAAAAATATACAATACTCTGTATAAGTCCCTTGAGTCTAATAACTCATTCTCTGTGTGTCATAGGTTGAAAACTGTACTTATGGTTAAGAAGAATTACACCGCTGTTCAATGCTCCTTACCTAACCATCCACTGATATAGGTAAATGTCATAGAAATAATTTCAAAAATTTATATCTCACTCTATAAAAATAGACGTACAGATATATCAATTTGAAATTGGTGCATAACAGCGAATATTCAAAACCAAATATTTGCCGTCCGGCAAACAACCCAGGTGACTTCCTCAAATATCACCAATTACTACGAATCCCGATATAATGAGGACAATCACCTAATTCCCAATAACTTACTCCCACTCATCATCTGTAAAACCATACAGATGTGAGAATCATACCTGGTAAATACATACCCTGGAGCAAGTGTCTAATTGGGAAATCAGTTTTCTATTAACAATGCATAGTGAAACTGAAACATGAAAATGTTTCGAAGAGGTTTCCGGGTATTCCTAGTAATGCCTCTTCCATTATCAGATTCACAACTGTGACCGTATATTTCTTTTCCATCTCTCCAAATCCCTTTATATGTCTTTAGTCATTACCTTCTGTACACCTCCTTAGGCTAAATGGTTTTCTTCCTTCCCTACCGTTCGGCACCAGCCTGTGGTTTGGAAGAAGACTATCCAATAAGCATAATGGGTGTACTGTCCTAATCCAAGGAGGACTCGCAACCTGAGAGAAGGTGAGGATAAAAGACAACTGAATAAAACCTTATTCCTATTTCACCTGAACCAGAATCCATCCCCGAACTGGAACAAGTTCCTTTCGAGTTCGTATATAACCATACGATGGAGTATCCAATAAACTGTGGATCTTCATAGTGATACGGGGTGTCCTAGAGAAATACAAAGATGAAGTAGGAGTAGCGATGAAATACTTGGTTTTTTCATGAATAGCAGTCGCAATTTACTTTGCCCTCTTACTAATCCCTTTATTTGTCTTTACTTAATACCTTCTGTACACCTTTGTTAGGCTAATTGGTTTTCTTCATTCCCTACCGTTCGGCACCTGCCTATGGTTTAGAAGAAGACTATCCAATAAGCGTAATAGGTGTGCTATCATAATCCAAGGAACACTCGCAACCTGAGAGAAGGTAAAAGAAAAGACAACTGAATAGTCCTATCCGTTTTCTCCAGAACCGGAAACCATCCTCGAATAAATTCCTTCGAGTTCGTATATAACCATACGATGGTTTTATCGAATGGAAGTGGATGTTCGTAATAATACGGGGTGTCCTGGAGAAAAGGGCAAAAGTAGGAGTGGCAATGAGGTATGCAACTCTGACAATCCAAAAGCCAGTGTTTTAAAAAGGTTCGGTTAACTTGGTCACTGAGTCATAGTCAAAGGTCGGGCCATGGTCGCTGCCAAAGAGAGAGAGAAAAGAAACACTCAGCGTGCACTCTAACCTAGATCAGAATGGTTACCAATTTATCTAATCAGGAAACCTCCCACTGTAACCTCAAATTCTCCTCCAAACCTGAAAGAAGAATTGGTCGGGATCACCCGAGGAGTAAACCAACTCATCAGTGGGAATCGGGATCAACTATCATCGCATGATAACGTGATGGAATCCACTCACGTTATCACACTCCAGAGGGTATGCGCATGCCTGGCAAGTTTCAGTTTCTTTAGAAACTCCCGATGTTATTTTTACCCCATGCTCTTATGACCTTGACTTTGGCCAACAAATCATAAGTCACATGTCAAGTTCTACCCGTCATTATCCAGGTTAATTTGAATCCACCCGTATCTACCCTTGACTTTGGCCAACAAGGCAGTACTATTAGGTCCACGTTACCTTACCCGGTTCTTTCGGGGTTGCAGAAACGGTGAAAAACGATTTTTAGTATTATGGTAACATGGACTATAAAACCCGGATCTTTGCTAAACTACACACTAGCAACTAACAAGAGCTTTACCTACTCGGTTAGGGGGTTATACCTTAACTTGAACTCCTTCTCTTGGACTCCTTGTGGTGGTCGGATGGTTCTCTCCTCGTCGTCTTCTCTTGCCGAAGATGGATCCACCTGAGGGTCTCTACCTTGAGCTCCTTCCTCGAACTTGAGGTAACTAAAGTATTCGGCTTGCTAGACCTTCAACCTTAGGATGAGTAGAGAGTGACTTTGGTGTTTTATCTCAAAGGAAATGATTCTCAACTCATGAGAAGGATTTTCCTTGAGCTAGAGGAAGAGGAAGAGGAAAAGATGAGAGAGAATGAGAATGAGAGAATGATAAGAGTTTTGCAACCATATCCAATATATGTGAATTCTCAAATTAACAATATTAATCAAAAATGAAAAAGGTGATGGTTGGTTTGATAAGACCATTATCATTTCACATTAAATGATTTTGCTAAGATCAAAGAGCATCTTTGGTGTGAAATGATGATGGTCAAAGTTTCAACCTTGGTCAACAAGTCATCCTTGTTCAAAAAGTCAACAACCCTAACCATAACTCAATTTCCTTTAATTAATATTATTAATTGATATTTCACATATTCGTTAGGGTTTGGAAAAAGACAACTGTCAACTGAGCATACACACCCGTTCCAAAACCCTAATGAGAATCCTCTGCCTCTGCCTCGTCCTCAATCAACTATGCATACACACCCGCATCCATGTTCCGAGGAACACGAATACAATGAGATAAAACTAACCCCAAAACATATACTAGGATCTGGGTTAAACCAAAGCCCGCTAGTAATAACTGTCCGGACACCAAACGTGCACAAGTGCGCGGATGTGAACGAACCCCGTCGCAAAACCATGCGACCTCTACTCTGTTTTGCCCAAAGGCGATTAACCCTCTGTATGGGACTCTAAAGACTCGACACTACGCTGGCAGTGGGTTTAACCACAGACCGCAAGTGGCACTATCTGTACGTAACGGTCCCCAGGTAGATGCCGATAAGAAAACTGATGAGGTGAACCCATCCGAACTCCTACCGAGCCTGTATGTGACAATCTCCGTACAGTCCGGTCTATTTGTCTGAGAATATCGCATGGCGGGCCTAGGGGTGGCAAACGGCAGTCCTCTAATAGCGGTACAAGTCGTGTCGGAGTGTAGCCCAGACACCCTAAGATAACACTGGAAACCTACCAGTATATCTCGCTTGCCCTGGCCAGGGACAACTATGTGTAATGGCTCTCCTAGACACAGCGCGATATCAACCCCCAATACCAGGAGAAACGAATCCTGTCTAACCGTCACTACCTCCAAGTGCTTCGGGACTACACCCAACTACTACCTATTTGCACGACTCGGTAGAGCAGTGGTAGGGTAGTAATCAAAGAACAGTGGGAACACACTCGATGCGAAGTGACAGTGTCAAGTCAGCGGACTAAGCTGTACTCATGTCACCTGGGAACTGTTAACTGACGATAGGTATAATACCAACCAACAGTTCCCAACGAGTCATGTCCAGTGTACTCGTAACCTAACGAGCACCCGCATACTATCTCCAGTACGACGTACTGATGGCTGTGGGATAGACCATCTCCCATACTGGGAAGAGAAGCGTATGCACCAGTCTACTCTGGAGTATCGATGCCCTGTCTCGATAATCTTACGACTGGGGACCAAAAATAAGGATGTGCTTATAGACTACCCAGCCCCCACTAGTGTGATCGCCATCACAACGCCGGTAGTCAAGCAAAAATCCTAAGGGCTCCATCAATATGTTTCAGCGATATGTTAAAAGAAACATATACACAAATTAAGATAGAAACAAACCAAGTAGCATACTACTATATCGAGTAAGACTGTCATAAAACCGTATATATATATATATATATATATATATATCCCAAGCCTCCAAAATGTATTATACAAACTAGTACTATACAATAATGGCCTCTAGGGCATACATATATAACAATCTCCCACCTGCACTAAAGGCCAGTAATTGGTGTACCGCATACCCAACGTCTGCACTAGGGCCAGCTGCTGCCGTACCGCATACCCAATAGCTCAAAAAGTCGCTCGAACTGTGTTTGAGGGAGGGACTTTGTGAATGGATCCGCCGTGTTGTCTTTTGTGTCCACTCTCCGTACTTCGATCTCCTGGCGATCAATGATCTCCCTGATCAGGTGATACCGCCTTAAGATGTGTCTGGATTTCTGATGGAACCTTGGTTCCTTCGCTAAAGCTATAGCCCTATTGTTACCGTAATACAAAGGTATCGGGTCAACAATGGACGGAACCACCTGAAGTTCACTAATGAACTTCTTCATCCAGACCGTCTCTTTTGCGGCGTCGCTTGCAGCAATGTATTCAGCCTCCATCGTCGAGTCTATGACGGTATCCTGTTTGGAACTCCTCCAACATACCGCCCCTCCGTTGAGGGTAAACACAAAACCCGAGACAGACTTTCTGTCATCTTTGTCACTCTGGAAGCTTGAATCGGTAAAGGACTCGACCCTGAGGTCTCTATTACCGTAAACCAGGAACATCTCCTTAGTCCTTCTTAGGTACTTGAGAATGTTCTTCACTGCCGTCCAGTGGTCCTCACCTGGGTCTGACTGATACCGGCTCACCACGCTCAGCGCGTAAGCTACATCTGGTCTTGTACATAGCATCGCATACATTATAGATCCTACCGCCGAAGCGTAGGGTATAGTGCTCATGCGAACCCTTTCCTCGTCAGTCTTAGGAGACATCTTCTTGGAGAGGGTAATTCCGTGCAATGCGGGTATGTTACCACGCTTGGAATCCTCCATACTAAATCTCTTTAGTACGGTCTCTATGTACCTGGACTGCGAAAGTCCCAGTAGTCTCTTAGATCTATCTCTGTAGATCTTGATCCCCAGAATGTACGAGGCATCACCCAGGTCCTTCATGGAGAACCGTTGTGACAAAAATAGCTTGACCGATTGTAGTATAGGAATGCCATTTCCTATCAAAAGAATGTCATCCACGTACAAGACTAGGAACACGACAGTTCGTCCTACAATCTTCTTATAGACACAAGGTTCATCTTCGTTCTTGATGAAATCAAATTCCTTGATTGCCTCATCAAAACAGATGTTCCAGCTCCGCGATGCCTGCTTTAATCCATAAATGGATTTAAGCAACTTGCACTCCTTCCCGCTGCTTCCACAGTCTACGAAACCTTCTGGCTGATCCATGTAAACGCACTCTTCCAAACAGCCGTTTAGAAAAGCCGTTTTAACGTCCATCTGCCAGATTTCATAGTCATGGAAGGCAGCAATGGCAAGTAGGATCCAAATGGATTTGAGCATAGCCACCGGAGAAAAAGTTTCGTCAAGGTCCACACCAGGTCTTTGATGAAAACCTTTTGCAACGAGTCTAGCCTTATAGGTTTCCACCTGCCCATCTACACCAAGTTTCCTTTTGTAGATCCATTTGCATCCAACGGGTTTTACCCTAGGTGGAGCAATATCCAAGGTCCACACTTTATTGGCGTACATGGACTCCATTTCGGATTGCATTGCTTCCTGCCACTTATCAGAGTCCCTACTGATAATGGCCTCCCTAAAACTGGTAGGGTCATCTTCTTCCAAGATGCAATCCTCTCGATCCCCATCTATGAGAAAACCGTAGTATCTCTAGGGCGGACGAGAAATCCTACCAGATCTGCGGAGTGGCTGAGGTTCGTCTGGGACTATTGAATTTTCTGGTTCTGCTAAATCCTCAGTTTGAGTTTGTGGATCAGATTTTTCATCCAGTTCTACCGTGCTCCCACTTATTTCTTTTGCAAGAACTTGCCACTCTAAAAAAGTGGCGCGGCGAGCAACGAACACCTTCTGTTCCTCAGTGTGGTAGAACAGATATCCCAGAGAATTTCTAGGATATCCCACAAACTTGCATAAAACTGACCGTGCCTCAATCTTTTCCGGACTTTGTACTTTTACATAGGCCGGACAACCCCATATCTTAATACATTCAAGATATGGTTTTTTACCACTCCATATTTCATATGGAGTCTTAGGCACAGATTTAGACGGAACCTGATTCGGTAAGTATGCCGCTGTTTCTAGCACAAGTCCCCAGAATGAAAGAGGAAACTCAGCATTACTCATCATGGATCGAACCATATCCAATAGGGTACGATTCCTTCTCTCCGATACACCGTTGTGCTGTGGTGTATAAGGAGGAGTAAGCTGAGAGAGAATACCATTCTCTTTTAAGTAATCTCGGAATTCCGTGCTTAAGTACTCCCCTCCTCTATCAGACCGGAGAATCTTGATACTTTTGCCTGTCTGGTTCTCTACTTCGTTTCTGAATTCCTTGAATTTCTCAAAAGTTTCAGATTTGTGTTTCATAAGATACACATATCCGAATCTAGAGAGATCGCCAGTGAATGTGATGAAGTATGAGAACCCACCCCTTGCATGTATAGACATCGGACCACATACATCACTGTGTATGAGTCTCAAGAGCTCTGTTGCTCTTTCTCCATGTCCGGTGAACGGAGATTTGGTCATTTTCCCTTTGAGACAAGACTGACAAGTTTCATAAGATGAAAACTCGAACGTATTCAAGAGTCCATCTTTATGCAACTTACTTAGTCTTTTCTCTCCGATATGACCAAGTCTACAATGCCACAAGTAGGATTCATTTGTATCTGAATTCTTCCTCTTGCATGTGTTTTGTACATTGAGAATTGTATTCTGATTTAGAACGTAGATACCATTACACAGTGTACCTTCTGCAACCAGTACCTTATGAAGGTAAATGTTCATGATATTTCTATCAAGAACAAAGTTATATCCATCTTTATCGAGTAAAGAAACTGATATGATGTTGCAAACCATGGAAGGTACATAGTAGCAATCGTTCAAAATCATAGTATTGCCATTTGACAACACTAGGTGATATTCACCGACGGCTGCAGCATTAACTTGTACTCCGTTCGCTACCCTGAGCGACATATCACCAGGTGCAACTTTCCTACTTTTTCTCAGTCCCTGCAATAAATTACAGATATGAGATCCTGATCCGGTATCAAGTACCCAGGAGGTAGGGCTGACCGTAAAGCAGTTCTCAATTACAAGAACACCTGAAGTAGATGTAAAACCATGCTTCTTCTTCAACTGGGTATCCTTAGAATCCATACAATCCTCTTTCCCTTGCTCATACTTATGACTGTTGTCACAAGTTAGAGCCGAACCAACGTTCCCCAGCCCCGAATAAGAATTCGGATCGGTCAAGCGATACATTTTACTATCTTGATTAGGGCGTGAAATGGTTGCTACCTGGAGAGAGAGAAAAGAAACACTCAGTGTGCGCTCTTGTAAGATTAGATTGGTTTATTAGTTTATCTAACCAGGATGGCTCCCATTGTTTTCTCAAATTCTTCTTCAAACCTTTAAAAGAAGAACTAGTCGGGATTAATTGCACGTCACAATACTTGCTTAACCTTTCAGCCAGGCTAGTGTTGGTACTTCGAGGGAGGTTTTCCAATGCTTTCGCGAAGTTCCTTAATTAAGTAACCTCTTTTCCCTGGAGGCGTAGCCCCGCTAACACCGTTCTAGACACCTACATGGTTTATAGCATTGATTGTTAAGTGAAATAATCTCCCGAGAGTAATCCAACTCATCAGTGGGATCGGGATCCAACTATCATTCTGTGATGACCTAGATGGAATCCACTCTAGTCACCACACTCGAGAAGGTATGCTAAATCTGCAAGTTTCAATTTCTTTAGAAACTCCCGATGTGGATTTTTGCCCCTAACGGTTTATGACCTTGACAATGCCAACATATCATAAACCGCTAGTCAAGTTCGGCCCGTTATTATCTTGATTAATTTAGACCCACCCGCATATCTCTTGACAATGCCAACATAGCTATGCGACTGTCCTAAATAATCCGTAAAATAAAACTGCAAACAAGCAATACTTAGCTACCGATCACTACGCCTTGACAATGCCAAAATACGCAGCTCGAATACTAAGTAGTACTTGTAGGAAATGACGGAGGGCTACGGCTGGGTTTTTGGCGAAAAACCCGTTAACGTAACGAACTTGATATCGTTGAAGGAACCTGATAACCTTTTTGAAAATATAGTGGCGAAAACTTTTGCTAAAAAGGTCACTCCTTGTGAAGGGATCTCGGCTCTTTCCTCGTCGAATGAGGTGCTGGGCATTCATAACCGAATACCTCTATGCAAAGCAAGAATAATCGATTATAGTGAAGTTATGTAACACCTTAGGATGTGCTTAGTGGCTAACTATATTTATATAAAGGGTTTTTAATAAAAAGTTTACCAAATTGGGTTTCAAATAATTTTCCAAATTTAATAAATATTTTCCTAGAATTTTTCCTAGGCTTGCACACACATGTGCATGTAAATTAGGGTTTAAATTGAGGTTATACCATGATTAACAACCATGGTGGGTTTAATAATGAGGATTAAGTCTTTTGGGTTTTAATTAAGTTATTTAGTTAATTGTTTGGGTGTTTTAATTTGAATATTTGTTTTGTGTTGACTTGAGAGAATGAGAGAGAGAGAATGCATCATGGCAAGCCCATGCTTGCATTTAATGAAGAGAGAGAGAGGAGGGGTTGACATTGGGAGTTATCATTTTTGCCTCTCATTCTTGTGCTCATTTTCTCTCTAACTCTCACTCTCACTCATACACTCACACCCACACACCCTCACAGCAAACCCAGCAGCAGCAGCAGAAGACACAACAGCAGCAGCAGCTGCAAACTCAGCAGCAGCAGCTCCAGCTTCAGCAACAGCAGCTCAGGCAACAGCAGCAGCAGCAGCTACAGGCAGCAGCAGCAGCTCCAGGCAGCAGCAACAGCACCCCAGCAGCTCCATCCTCTCTTCCTACTTCCTTGAGGGTATGATCTCTAAACTTATTCCTACTTTCGCTTAATTGTGTAGTTAGCTTCGATTAGCAATAGTTATGTGTTTTTAGTGCTTTATGTGGTGATTAGTGGGAACTTTGATCAAGTGAAGTGTGTTGTGGTTAAACTAAGTTGTTTGAGTGTTGTTAGGGCCATGTTAACCTAGCTTAGCCCCCAATTTCACTAAAATACCACCAGATTTCTGTTTGATGCAAAATTCATCGTTTTTATGCAATTCTAGCTTCCTGTGATCTGCTATCGACCCAGTGAGTTCAGAATAAATCTGAGTTGACTGCAGTATAGTTGTTAGGTGCTGATCCCATGTGTAGAACACGACCCCCATTCTCCTTGTTTAGGCCGCCGAAATATTGGTTCTGGCCGCAATTTGCGGCCAGATGGGAGGGCATGGGTTTGGGTTTTGCTCTATAGGTGTCTGCTGCTATCCTGAGACTCATGGTATGTGCAATTTTAATTGATTCTTGCTGTAGAAAAATCTGGAGTTGAATACCCTATTTCTCGTATTTTAAACCTTCGCGACACGCGTGATACAGGTGTGGGTTTGGGGTTTCTGCGTATCGCGACGCGTCGGGTAGCTTCAGGCGCATAATCACACGTTTTAGCGCATCGCGCACACGCGCGCTTGGTTCGCAACGTGGTTCCTAGTTTGACGTTAACGTTGCATTTTTGTGGATTGAGCTTATGTGTGATATATGGTGTAATTCTAGGTTCGCAGGCGAGTGCGACGGACGCCGCGCAGAAGGGGAAACAAGTCGTCGGCTATACCTAGCACGAGACTACGGTGAGTAAATTTAACATCTACGGGGATATCGCCCGCATGGCGTTCTACGTCAGGGATGATAGGACCTTATAGCTATATTTCCATACATTGACTGTTCATGGCTACTAATTAGTGCATACCGTATTCCCTGCTATATGTATATAAACTAGAATTGATAGAACACCGCACCATTACTAACGGTTCATGTTGCACGAACACTATCCTGCATGTTACACACACACCGTTAGTAATTGCCATGACACTCACACTGTAGAATTTCCATGATCATTATGCTGTAGCTCATCTTTTATGTGACTTGACATGATATTTATACTTGATGCATATATCACATCGCATTGACTTGCATATTGGTTTGGATTACATGTGATTTCTGGATTTGAGAACCGTGGCAATCTCAAAGAGAATATGTAATCATTTAAAAACCCGGTTTCCCTTGATATGATATTTCAGTGCGTCCACCATCTGTTTTCTCGGTGCTAGAGCGATATATGAGAGAGAGGGTTGACCCGGACTGACGGATGCCCGATATATGAGAGAGAGGGCTGACCCGGACTGACGGATGCCCGATATATTAGAGAGGGGGCTGACCCGGACTGACGGATGCCTGATATATTAGAGAGGGGGCTGACCCGGATTGACGGATGCCCGATATATTAGAGAGAGGGCTGACCCGGACTAACGGATGCCCGATATATTAGAGAGGGGGCTGACCCGGACTGACGGATGCCCGATATAGGAGGTTTTGCGTGTCAATGCTAGACACGAGCATTTATGATATTTGGGTGCCGATGTTGGGCACTCATGATTCTCAGTAATGTACAGGATTTGAGGGCCGATGGGAGTGCCGGCGTCTGGGTTGTTGGGATTTAGGGTGCATTGGTGGGTACCGATTATCTTTCCACGTTGACATTCCGCATAGATGTTATTTCATCCCATGCTTAGCATTTATTATTTTGCATCTCATCCTGTAGTTACTTTACTTGACAGAGCACTTGCACGATTATGCACATACTGCTTATTGCATATAGATTTATCTGTTGGCATTTGATAGAGTAGCGCAGCACGTGCATGCTCGCGATTACCTTTATATGTTATCTCTATTCACGAGTTGGCAACTCACCCCCCGTTGTGCCACAGTATTTGCAGGTTGCCCTTCAGAGTAGTCGCGGCAGGCTGCCTTCGTACATCTTTTTGCTACAGATACCACTACAGTTGGTGCGCGAGCTGTTTTGCTGTTAGGTGGGTTATGGTATCTGGTTACTTTTATTGTACCCACTTTTGTATCTAGTATTCTCCATCTACCTTATATGTATTTGACTTAGAGACAGCGTGAGGACGATGATGTATATTTTTTTTGTTTTCTGGTGTCGGGCTTGTGGGAGCCGACTTTATATATATATATATATGCAGTTTGAGTATTCTGTGATGTTTTCACTTATTGCTCTAATTATTTCACATGTTACTTTTGCTATATCTTGCCCCTTTTCCCCGATTTTCGGGACAAATTTTGATAAAGGAAACGTTGCCAAAATTGTTAAAATAATAACTTGAACCTTAATGGCTTTCTACTAAACAACTTAAGTTTTCTAAAGGTTTTAACAAGTATTCTAATAAACGTTTCAAACACTCATTACTTTTATGGTTTTGATTTCTGGGTTTTGGCTTACTTAGTCGCGTTACGCCTGTAGACGTTGCGTGGTTAAGTGCCGGTCACGAGTCGAATTCCGGGTCGTGACAAAGTTGGTATCAGAGCGTAGGTTTTACCTTTTGGAGTGTAGGATGACCCTGGTATGATGGAGTAGGTAGCTGAAGCAGGGTGGCGTAGCGTTCGTATGTTCCGCGGCATACTCACGACACGGTACTCCTCCAAAGCGACCTTAGGACTTGTTGATTTAAAATTCCTTCTTGAATACATACATTCTTGCGATTCGATTTCCGTATCCTTATCGAATCCTGCTTTTCCTTTCAGCCATTATGCCGCCAAAGACTACGAGGGCGCAGAGAGCGGCCGCGAGGGCCGAGATTCGAGTTGACTCGTCCGAGACTAGGACTGACCCGGGTAGTGCACCGGTTGTGCCCAAGCAGGCTGTTCCTCCCGTGACTGATCAGATTGCCATGTTAGGGGTTGGTATGCAGGAGATGCGTCAGACGGTAGGATCCAGTATGCAGGAGATGCGCCAGATGATGGGATCTCTAGTTGAGACACTTCGAGCGCAGCGACCAGAAATAGTTCCACCCATTGCAAAGACCGCGGTGGTACCCACAGTACAGGCAGTTACCCCTGCAGCTACGGAGGTTATTACAGTATCGCTGTCAGAGTTTATGAGGCTGAAGCCTCCGGTCTTCACAGGCACCGATACAGCCGAGGACCTACAGTCTTTCATTGATAGGATGGCTCGGATATGACGTTCCCTCAGATGCGCAGATGCGAGATGGGTTGAGTTCGCGAGCTTTCGCCTGGAAGGTCTCGTGCAGAAATGGTGCGAATCAGTCGAGAAGGGTAGAGCAGCGGGTCTTCCTCCTATGACCTGGACAGAGTTCGTGGCGCTATTCCTTGCCCGCTTTCTTCCACTGAGCATCAGAGATGCTAGAGCACGCAGGTTTGAGTCCCTACGCCAGACTCCGGAGATGTCAGTGGCAGAGTATGACGTGATGTTCACAGAGCTATCTATCTATGCCCCGTATTTAGTGGCTACCGAGGAGATGCGAGTCAAGAGATTTGTCCGAGGCTTGCTCACACCACTGTTCCTTGCGATCAGCGCGCAGCATTACGAGACCTACGCAGCAGCTGTAGATGCAGCCTTATTGGTTGAGGAGCGCCTTGCTGAGACTTCGGCAGTCCCAGAGCCGAAGAGAGTTTGTGCGGATACATCAGCGCAGAAACAACCTTTTCAGCGCCGTGATAGACGTCTTGCAGGTAGCAGAGATTCAGGGCGGGGCCGGTTGTTCAGTTCCTATCCCCAGGAGGGTCAGCGGTCATCGTCGGGATGTTTTCGCTGCGGGAGTTCTTATCATCGTGTACGGGATTGTCCTGAGATACCCCGGAGGGAGGCAGCAGCACCGCACGTCATATTACCACCTTCACCACCCCAGACGGCGTTGCCTATTGTACCTAATGTTACTCCGCGTCAGACGCATGCACAGAGAGGTCGTGGTCGCGGAGGATTTGTTCATAGAGGACGAGGTGACCGAGGCAGAGGGCGGCCAGCGGCCGGCAGGGGACAGCCAGTCACAGGTGGAGGGCAGGCATGAGTTTTTGCCTTGACGCATCAGGACGCACAGGCGTCCAATGCGGAGGTCTCAGGTATCCTTCCAGTATGTTCTGTTGATGCACACGTGTTGTTCAATCCCGGATCCACGCACTCGTACGTATCCACACACTTTGTGCCGAGTTTGGGTAGAGAGTCCGGTTTGCTTGATCAGCCGCTTGTTGTGACTACTCCTGTGGGAGAGTCGTTTGTTGCTAGGCACGCGTTCCGATCCTGTACCGTCCGTTTTGGCGAGAGAGAGTTGCCGGTTGATTTGATCCTTCTTGAGATGTTGGACTTCGACGTTCTTTTGGGCATGGATTGGTTATCCACGTGTTATGCTTCTGTTGACTGCCGCGAGAAGACAGTTAGATTTTGTTTTCCCGGCGAGTCGGTTTTTGTTGTGTTGGGGGACCGTGGTGCCACCCCTCACGGTGTGATTTCTTCTTTTCGCGCTGGACAGCTTTTGAGGAAGGGATGTCAGGGATTTCTCGCCTATGTTTGCGATACTAGCGCTATAGAGGTTCCGTTGGATCAGGTTCCGGTTGTTTGCGAGTTTCCTGATGTGTTCCCTGACGAGCTTCCTGGGCTACCGCCCGAGCGTGATATTTCTTTCTGTATTGATTTGGTTCCTGGCACGGGGCCTATTTCCATACCGCCTTATCGGATGGCCCTGGCGGAACTTAAAGAATTGAAGGGTCAGTTGCAAGATTTGCTGGATAAGGGACTTATTCGACCCAGTGTTTCTCCTTGGGGTGCTCCAGTCCTGTTCGTCAAGAAGAAGGACGGCAGTATGCGTTTGTGTATCGACTACCGCCAGCTGAACAGGGTTACAGTGCGGAACAGGTATCCTTTGCCACGCATCGACGATTTGTTCGACCAGCTTCAGGGGGCAGGATACTTTTCGAGGATCGATTTGCGATCAGGCTACCATCAGCTGCGGGTTCGACAGGAGGACATTCCTAGGACAGCTTTCCGCACGCGTTACGGCCATTATGAGTTTTTGGTGATGTCGTTCGAACTCACCAACGCGCCAGCATCATTTATGGACATGATGAACCGTATTTTCCGGACGTATCTTGATCTGTTCATCATAGTATTCATTGATGATATCTTGGTGTATTCTCGGAGTAGAGAGGAGCACGAGCAGCACCTGTGGATTACACTGCAGACCTTGAGGGAGCATCAACTTTTCGCCAAATTCTCTAAGTGTGCTTTCTGGCTGGACAGCGTAGACTTCTTGGGGCACGTGATTACACGAGATGGTATATGTGTAGACCCGAGGAAGATCGAGGCCGTTCGGAGTTGGCCCAGACCTATGTCAGTTACTGAGGTTCGCAGCTTTCTAGGACTGGCAGGCTACTACAGGCGATTCGTGCAGGACTTCTCCCGTATTGCTACACCCTTGACCGGGTTGACCCGGAAGGGAGTTCCTTTCATTTGGACGGAGGAATGTGAGCACAGTTTTCAGCAGCTACGGGCTCTACTGACTATGACCCAGTGTTATCATTGCCTTCAGGATCAGGCGGATTTGTGGTCTATTGTGATGCTTCACGAGTGGGGCTATGGTGCGTATTGATGCAGCATGACAGGGTGATCGCGTATGCTTCGCGGCAATTGAAGAAACATGAACAGAACTACCCCACTCACGATTTGGAGATGGCTGCAGTGGTTTTTGCACTTAAGATCTTGCGACATTACCTATATAGCGAGTCGTGCCAGGTATTCACTGATCATAAGAGCTTAAAGTATATATTCCAGCAGCGAGACCTGAACCTTAGACATCGCCGATGGATGGAGTTAGTGAAGGACTACGATTGTGAGATCTTGTATCACCCGGACAGGGCTAATATAGTGGCGGATGCTTTGAGCAGGAGGCCCGGGGGTAGTCTATCTTGTTTGAGCACAGTACAGAGGCAGTCGTCGACAGATTGGCAGATTTTATGCGACAGCCAGGTACAGTTCGAATTTACGCCGATCGGAGGACAGATTGCGCATGTTCGTGCACGCCCACAGTTGCTTGACCGTATACATGAGGCACAGCACAGTGATGACCGATGCTCAGAGATCAGGGCACAGATTGGACAGGGCAGATTTTCCGAGTTCGTGATCGATGATCAGGGGATACTACGATTTGGGGCTAGACTATGCGTACCAGATGCCGAGGGACTGCGACGTGAGATTCTTGAGGAGGCTCATCGATCGGTATATAGTGTTCATCCCGGTTCCACCAAGATGTACTATGACATGAGAGGTGTTTACTGGTAGGACGGAATGAAGAGAGACATTGCAGATTTTGTGTCGAGATGCCTGACTTGTTAGCAGGTCAAGGTGGAGCACCAGAGGCCCGCGGGAGAGCTACAGCCGTTACCCATTCCGGAGTGGAAATGGAAGTAGATTTCTATGGACTTCATTGTGGGTCTACCCAGGACTAGTCGAGGGTATGACTCCATCTGGGTGATCGTGGATCGTTTGACGAAAGCGGCTCACTTCCTACCGGTGAAGAAGACTTTTGGATTTGCTCAGTATGCCCAGATTTACGTCGATGAGATTGTATGACTGCACAGAGTCCCGACGTGTATAGTGTCCGACAGAGGCACCCAGTTTACCAGCCGACTATGGCAGAGGCTTCAGGAGGCTTTGGGCACTCGCTTGAGTTTCAGCACAGCATTTCATCCGCAGACCGACGGACAATCAGAGCGGACTATTCAGACTCTCGAGGACATGCTCCGAGCGTGTGTATTAGATTTCGGAGGTAGCTGGGATCATCATTTACCCTTAGTAGAATTCTCCTACAATAACAGCTACCAGGAGACTATTCAGATAGCACCATTTGAGGCTCTTTATGGGAGGAGATGCAGATTGCCCACCTGTTGGACAGACCTCAGTGAGAGCAGTATCTTAGGGCCACAAATTGTTGAGGAGCGACCGCGAAGATCCAGTTGATTCGCGATAGGATGAGAGCAGCCCAGAGTAGGCAGAGATCTTATGCGGACCGTCGGCGGCGCAGACTTGAGTTTTCTGTTGGTGATCATGTTTTCTTGAGGGTCTCCCCAATGAAAGGTGTGATGAGGTTTGGGAAGAAGGGGAAGCTTAGTCCCAGATATGTGGGCCCCTTCGAGATCCTCGAGCGTGTTGGTGCAGTTGCGTACCGGTTAGCCCTTCCGCCCAGTTTTCCCGATGTGCACCCCGTATTTCACGTTTCGATGCTCCGCAGATATCTTCATGATCCTTCGCATGCGATTCAGCACCCGACGATCCAGCTTGAGAGCGACCTTTCCTATGCAGAGCGGCCGGTGATTATCTTGGATCGACAAGTGAAGAAATTGAGATCGAAAGACATCCCATCAGTCAAGGTACTTTGGCGTGGTCAGAGCAGCGAGGAGGTTACTTGGGAGACCGAAAGCGAGATGAGGAAGAAGTATCCCCGTCTTTTCGAAGGTACGTGTAGTTAGATTTTGAAATTCGGGGACGAATTTCTTTAAGGGGGAGAGATTGTAACACCTTAGGATGTGTTTAGTGGCTAACTATATTTATATAAAGGGTTTTTAATAAAAAAAAGTTTACCAAATTGGGTTTCAAATATTTTTCCAAATTTAATAAATATTTTCCTAGAATTTTTCCTAGGCTTGCACACACATGTGCATGTAAACTAGGGTTTAAATTAAGGTTATACCATGATTAGCAACCATGGTGGGTTTAATAATGAGGATTAAGTCTTTTGGGTTTTAATTAAGTTATTTAGTTAATTGTTTGGGTGTTTTAATTTGAATATTTGTTTTGTGTTGACTTGAGAGAATGAGAGAGAGAGAGAATGCATCATGGCAAGCCCATGCTTGCATTTAATGAAGAGAGAGAGAGGAGGGGTTGACATTGGGAGTTATCATTTTTGCCTCTCATTCTTGTGCTCATTTTCTCTCCAACTCTCACTCTCACTCATACACTCATACCCATACACCCTCACAGCAAACCCAGCAGCAGCAGCAGAAGACACAGCAGCAGCAGCAAACTCAGCAGCAGCAGCTCCAGCTTCAGCAACAGCAGCTCAGGCAACAGCAGCAGCAGCTACAGGCAGCAGCAACAGCACCCCAGCAGCTCCATCCTCTCTTCTTCTTCTCCTTCTACTTACTTGTGAGATTCCTTGAGGGTATAATCTCTAAACTTATTCCTACTTTCGCTTAATTGTGTAGTTAGCTTCGATTAGCAATAGTTATGTGTTTTTAGTGCTTTATGTGGTGATTAGTAGGAACTTTGATCAAGTGAAGTGTGTTGTGGTTAAACTAAGTTGTTTGAGTGTTGTTAGGGCCATGTTAACCTAGCTTAGCCCCCAATTTCACTAAAATACCACCAGATTTCTGTTTGATGCAAAATTCATCGTTTTTATGCAATTCTAGCTTCCTGTGATCTGCTATCGACCCAGTGAGTTCAGAATAAATCTGAGTTGACTGCAGTATAGTTGTTAGGTGCTGATCCCATGTGTAGAACACGACCCCCATTCTCCTTGTTTAGGCCGCCGAAATATTGGTTCTGGCCGCAATTTGCGGCCAGATGGGAGGGCATGGGTTTGGGTTTTGCTCTATAGGTGTCTGCTGCATCCTGAGACTCATAGTATGTGCAATTTTAATTGATTCTTACTGTAGAAAAATCTGGAGTTGAATACCCTATTTCTCGTATTTTAAACCTTCGCGACACGCGTGATACGTGTGTGGGTTTGGGGTTTCTGCGTATCGCGACGCGTCGGGGTAGCTTCAGGAGCGTAATCACACGTTTTAGCGTATCGCGCACACGCGCGCTTGGTTCGCAACGCGGTTCCTAGTTTGACGTTAACGTTGCATTTTTGTGGATTGAGCTTATGTGTGATATATGGTGTAATTCTAGGTTCGCAGGAGAGTGCGACGGACGCCGCACAGAAGGGGAAACAAGTCGTCGGCTATACCTAACACGAGACTACGGTGAGTAGATTTAACATCTACGGGGTATCGCCCGCATGGCGTTCTACGTCAGGGATGATAGGACCTTATAGCTATATTTCCATACATTGACTGTTCATGGCTACTAATTAGTGCAGACCGTATTCCCTGCTATATGTATATAAACTAGAATTGATAGAACACCGCACCATTACTAACGGTTCATGTTGCACGAACACTATCCTGCATGTTACACACACACCGTTAGTAATTGCCATGATACTCACACTGTAAAATTTCCATGATCATTATGCTGTAGCTCATCTTTTATGTGACTTGACATGATATTCATACTTGATGCATATATCACATCGCATTTGTAAGTGCACGGCGGCGCCCCGGCCGTCGATCCGACGCCGGAAACGCGGAAACGAAAAACTTTGCGAACTAGCAAACCGGCACCACCGCGCACTTTTAACCCGGATCGGGCCATTAACCTAGCTACTAGCAAACTAAAAGACGGGTAGAGAGTTATACAAAGCGATCCGTGTCCTTCGGTCTTCGTCTCCACTCCGATCTCCCGCGGAATCTCCGTCCGTCACGTCCTCGTCGGAAAGGGCACCATGTAGCCGATTTCTTTTACGGGCTCCCACCTCTGGACCGAGGCAACTCGGGCGCGAAGTTGGCTAGCCGACGCGTCCAAGATTTGCTGTAGATGTAGTGTAGAATACTATGTCTCTTTTGGGGTTTATGTTGCCATGGATGTGGAGGAAAAGATAAGGAAAAATGGTGCTTTCATTTTTCCTAGAATGAAAATGAGATGAAGAAAAATGCCACCACTCAAAAATGAACCTCTCTCTTTTTCTCTCCAAGATGTGGTCGGCCTCTCATAGAAAATGGGTGGAGGAAAATTGCAAAACAATGCAAGTGGAGAAAAGAATATGAATAATGATAAATATAAGTCACACCAACCTCTCATCTCATCTAATCAAAGCACCATCACAAAAAAGCAAAGGAATGGACTCAAAAAGCATCTCATCATGATGAAGCCACAATGATGCCACCAAATTACAAAGGACCCCTCCACAAATAAGTTATTTGCAAACTGCAAATAACCCCCTCCAACGATAAAGTCCGGCCGTAAAGGAACAAAGGAAAACTGGCCGGAACGGAATACAAACTGGCAACTTCAGAAAACTGATCCCGTAATAAATTACAGGAAAACCCCGCTACTGCATATACATGCCCTCATTTGTATTCCCACTGAACACAAATGCAAAGAGACAAAACTATACTGTCAAATACTAGGATCCGGCTTAAACCAAAGCCGGCTAGTAAAAACCGTCCGATCACGATCCGTGCAATACCGCACGTATCTGATCGAACCCTGCCATATCTCCATACGGCCTCTACAGCGTTTCGCCCGAAACTTGAGTA
Organism: Agapanthus africanus; assembly: GCA_030015575.1. Taxonomy (NCBI): domain Eukaryota; kingdom Viridiplantae; phylum Streptophyta; class Magnoliopsida; order Asparagales; family Amaryllidaceae; genus Agapanthus; species Agapanthus africanus. The sequence goes on along the minus strand of JASDDO010000006.1, from coordinate 242,959,325 downwards.
ACTGTGTGTGGTGGACTCTAAAGACTCGTCAATACTATGGCTATGGATTTAACCACTAGCACGTCAGAGGTATTAGCCATACGTGACGGGCTACCAGCTATTGACTAAAAGAGACGTCGATGAGCGAACTCATCCTGACACTCTACTGAGCCTGTCAGTGACAATATCCGTACAGTCCGGTCCGTTCGTCTATGAGCATCGCATGGCGGGCCTAGGGGTTAGTAAAAGTCAGACCCCCAATAGCGGTACAAGTCGTGTCGGAGTGTAGCCCAGAACACCCTGAGATACTACTGGAATACCTACCAGCAAATCTCCTGCCTTGGCCAAGGACTTTTCATGTACTGGCTCTCCTAGACACAGCGCGAACTCACCCCCAATATCGGGAGAGACGAACCCCTGCAGATCCGCTCACTGCCTCCATGTGGCTCGGGACTGTACCCAACTAAAACCTGTTTGCACGTCTCCTTTGAGCGTGGTAGGGTAGTAATCAAAGCACAGTGGGAACTCACACAAGACAAATGACGATCTCAGGTCGATGAACTAACCTGCACACATGTCACCAGGGTACTGCTATCTGACGTCTCGTATAATCCCAACTAGCAGGTTCCCGGCGAGTCCTGTCCGGTGTACTCATAACCCAATGAGCACCTGTTTACATCTTAGGTGAACCAATTGACACCGGTGGCTTGTGAGACCGGCCACCGCCCCTCGTCGGGGTCTTGACTGTATACACTAGTCTACTCTGGAGAATCGATGCCCTGTCTCGAAACTCCCACGACTAGGGACCTTTTAAGGATGTGCTTATAGACTCCAGCTCTCACGTATATGATCGCCCTCATACTGCTGGCAGTCAAGCAAGAATCCTAGGGGCTCTATCAACGTGTAATAGCGACTGGTAAGGTTACCTAAAGCAGTACACGATGATAAAGATAAACCAGATAGCATACTATCATCTTGAGTAAGACTGTCCTACCGGGATAGGTCCTCCCTCAATCATTGCAATCACGTGCCTGTGATCCAATAATTGACTCTGAGGGCACTATCTCCAACAATCTCCCACTTGCACTCAAGGCTAATTATTGCGATGTCGCATACGCACTGCCCGTGTGATACCGAACACCCAACTCCTCTACTAGTCAGTCTCACAAAGCTCGTTTGCGAAACTATTGCGTTCGAAGAATAGCCTCAGTGAGTGGATCCGCTCTGATGTTTCTTTCTATGTCTCTCTTTATCTCAAGTTCGCAGAAAAAGCCATCTCCCGAAATGAGCAATACCTGTCTTAGAATATGTCTAGATGTCTGATGGGACCTAGCTCATAAATGAACTCCAAATCCAAACTTCTTAGACTGTATCGTCAACTGAACTTAATCAGTATCCTGCGCCATGCCTCCCTCAGTATCCGCTTGGACCTCTTGTCCAAACTACTACCCCTCGTCAGAGGGAAAACTATAACTCTGACAGCCACTCTGCCATCCAGGTCACCTTGGAAGCCTGGAATGATAACCGTCTCCTAAAGGAGGCTGCCGTTATCAATTCCCTAGAACATCAACTTATGTTCTAAAACTGCTTCCGAATGTTTCTCCAGGATTGGATCAATATCAACTTATTGCATTTACTGCAAGTGCAACATCTGGTGTGGTACTTGACATCTCATGATTGACTCAATTGCCTAAGCAAGTGATCTGCCAATCATGCAATCCCTCTCCCCTTTAGTCTGTAAGACACTTTTAGAGAGGGTGACTCCATTACCTGCAGGTACACCACCATGCCAGGAGTCGTCCATTCTAAATACTCTTAGAATGTTGTCTAAGTACCCAGATTGGGAAACTACCCAAATCTAGATCTAAAACCATAGATCTAGTAACCAGAATGTCTGATATAAGATCTAATTCCTATGTGGAGAAACTACTGTGTGACAACCAAAGTATAACCGATCGTAGTTTAGGAATATCACTTCCTACTTTGTGTATGTCATCAAATACCAGGACATCACACCCCACTACCTTCTTAACAGATCCATCCCTTATTCTGATGAAGTCAAACCTATGACTGTCACATCAGAAATAGATGATCTATCTCCGCTATATCTGCTTTAGTCTATAAATAGACACAAGCCACTTGTCCACCAATGCTTTCGCTGCTCCCACTGACTACGACAACCCTCTGGCAGAGTCATATAGACGTACCTTCTAAAGCCAGTTTAGAACGACGCTATACTCATCCTCCTGCCGGGTCTCACAGTCTGGAACAACAGAAATAGCAAGTCTGGGTAAACAAGAACCTCCCTGTCACCGTCCTTGAGCATACCGAAGTACCTCTCGAGTGCCTGAGGTTACCCACCATATCTGCGGAATGGCCAATGGAATGTCAAACCAGATTGAATCTTTATGTTCTTGTCAAATCTTCAGTAATCGTTTGCGGTTCTGGAATCACTTCCAGTTCTACCATACCCCCACTACTGTTTTCTGAAAAAATCCATTTTTATTAAAACTGTGGCGAGTCAAGAACAATATCACTATTGATCTTCCAGATGGTAGAAAATCAACCCTCGTCATAGCCCGGGTCAACCCACAAACAGCCATTACAGAAACGTGCCTTGAGTTATCCAGAGTCTGGTTTTAAGCATAAGCTGGACAACTCCCCGTACCTTAATAATGTCAAGATATGAACTGTTCTATATCCAATATAGAAACAGAGGAACTGATTTAATTGAACCAGATTCAAATCATGCAGCTGTCTCCAGTGCATGTCAACTAAATGGAAGGAGGTCGATCAGCGTTACTCAACTTAGGAATGCTTCCACTTATGAGTAACCTGAAAGAGAAGCAAGTTCTCTTAAACATTATTATCAACTGAATACCATACATAAGTATCTACATCTTCGATCACCTTGAAGAATCCCGATACTTGCAATACCTGGTTCTCTACTTTACTCTTATACCTATAACTTCTCAAAACTTGGACCCTGTATTTCTACGAAACACATGTCTAAGAACTAGAGAAGTCACAAGTAAACAGAATATAGTACGAGGACCAACCCCTCTGTCCTAATGGAAACTGGACAATATACAATACTCTGTACAAGTCCTCTGAGTCTAATAACTCATTCACTGTGTGTCGTAGGTTGAAAACTGTACTTATGGTTAAGAAGAATTACACCGTTGTTCAATGCTCCTTACCTAACCATCCACTGATATAGGTAAATGTCATAGACATAATTTCAAAAAGGTATATCTCACTCTATAAAAATAGAGGTACAGATATATCAATTTGAAATTGGTGCATAACAACGGATATTCAAAACCAAATATTCGCCGTCCGGCAAACAACCCAGGTGACTTCCTCAAATATCACCAATTTCAACGAATTCTGATATAATGAGGATGATCACCTAATTCCCAATAACTTACTCCCACTCATCATCTGTAAAACCATACAGATGTGAGAATCATACCTGGTAAATACATACCCTGGAGCAAGTGTCTAATCGGGAAATCAGTTTTCTTTTAACAGTACACAGTGAAACTGAAACATTGAAATGTTTCGATGCGGTATCCTGGTATTCCTAGTAATGCCTCTTCCATTATCCAGATTCACAACTGTAACCGTATAATTCTTTGCCATCTCTCCAAACCCCTTTATATGTCTTTAGTCATTACTTTCTGCACACCCCTTTAGGCCAAATGGTTTTCTTCCTTCCCTACCGTTCGGCACCAGCCTAAGGTTTGGAAGAAGACTATCCAATAAGCATAATGGGTGTACTGTCCTAATCCTAGGAGCACTCGCAATGCGAGAGAAAGACAACCGAATAAACCTTATTCCTATTTCTCCTGAACCAGGATCCATCCCCGAACTGGAACAAGTTCCTTTCGAGTTCGTATATAACCATACGATGGATTATCCAATAAACTGGGATCTTCGTAGTGATACGGAGTGTCCAGGAGAAATACAAAGGTGATTTAGGATTGGCGAAGAAATACTTGGTTTGGTCGTGAATAGCAGTCGCAATTTACTTTGCCCTCTTACTAATCCCTTTCTTTGTCTTAACTTAATACCTTCTGTACACCGTTTAGGCTAATTGGTTTTCTTCATTCCCTAACGGTCGGCACCTGCCTATGGTTTGGAAGAAGACTATCCAATTTGCGTAATAGGTGTACTATCTCCTAAACCAAGGAGTACTGCAACCTGAGAGAAGGTAAAAGGAAAAGACAACTGAATAATCCTATTCGTCTTCTCCAGAACCAGAAACCATCCTCGAATTCCTTCGAGTTCGTATATAACCATACGATGGTTTTGTCCAATGGAAGTGGACATTCGTAGTAATACGGGGTGTCCTGGAGAAAAGGGTAAAAGTAGGAGTGGAAATGAGGTTTGCAACTCTGACAATCCAAAAGCCAGTGTTAAGAAGGTTCGGTCAACTTGGTCACTGAGTCATAGTCTAGGGTCGGGTCAATGGTCGCTGCCAAAGAGAGAGAGAAAAGAAACACTCAGCGTGCACTCTAGCCTAGATCTGAATGGTTGTCACTTTATCTAATCTGGAAACCTCCCACTGTAACGTCAAATTCTTCCCCAAACCTGAAAGAAGAATTAGCCGGGATCACCCGAGGAGTAAACCAACTCATCAGTGGGAATCGGGATCCAACTATCATCGCATGATAACGTGACGGAATCCGCTCACGTTATCACACTCCAGAAGGTATGCGCATATCTGGTAAGTTTCAGTTTCTTTAGAAACTCCCGATGTGATTTTTTGCCCCATGCTCTTATGACCTTGACGAAGGTCAACAAATCATAAGTCACATGTCAAGTTCTACCCGTCATTGTCCAGGTTAATTTGAACCCACCCGTACAAGCCCTTGACGAAGGTCAACAAGGCTATACGACTGTCCCAAACCAACGCATCTATCTATGCAGCAGAAAGGTAACAAGCAGCTACCATACACTATGCCTTGACGAAGGCCAAAAAACATAGCATGAATACTACGTGCTACTCGTATGAAACGACGGAGGGCTACGAATGGTTTCTGGCGAAAACCTTTAATGTAATGAACTTGATATCGTTGAAGGAACCGGATAGCTTTGTAAAAATATAGTGACGAAAACCTTTGCTAAAGAGGTCACTCCCGGTGAAGGGATCTCGGCACTTTCCCCGTGGAATGAGGTGCAGGATGTTCCAACTGAATACCACAATGCAAAGCAAAAGTAATCGGCTATAGTGAAGTTATTACCCTGACGCAAACTTTTTGTCCAAGGGGTCACTCCCGGTAAAGGGATCTCGGCCCTTGCCTCGTCGACTGAGGAGCTGGATATTCACAACCGAATACCACTGTGCAAAACAAAAGAGAACGCCCTTGCAATAACAGCCTTTTGAAAAATGTTCCAACAACATCAGAATAGGTTTGTTTAGCTTGCATTGATCCGAATCAACGCAGTCCCAGCAACTGATCACACCACAAAAGAACGAAAATAATGATGTACGTATATGCCATCCGCTTTCGCCACTGGGTCCCGTCATCACCCGTTAGGTTACTTAACTAACGACAGAGCGGGGACTGGACTAGCGCGGATGCAAAACATATACAACATCTACTAGTATATATATAAATATATAATATTTCGCTCAAGGCGTGATAAAATGCAACATCACAGAAATGTACAGCATCACAGAACAATACAGATATCTGGGATCCTCGGGTTTCACAGAGCCGCTACTGAAACCCGACGTTCCCCTGATCGTGTGGATAGCCTGTGCAATGAAATCCTAGACCCCTACGGGTGCGGCAAGTTACCCGCCAAAACCTGAAGCGAGGCAGCCCCCTTCAGCAATGTGAATGGACCACCCAGCACTTCACGGAATCCGGTAACTTGGGCACCCCTCCTGGGTCAACCTATACCCCCTACGAGTGCGGCGAATAGCCCGCCAATTCTAGAGTAAAGCCCTTCCGTCTCAATGCCATGAGATGCGGGCCCGTTGCCCTCTAGAACCCAGCTATCCGTGCACCCCTCCGCAGGGTAATCCTAGTACAGAAAGTAAAATATACATACAACGGGTACATCGACCTCGACCCGGTCGTGCCCCAAAAGAATAATATACAAACAGGTAGTGACGGTAGTCCACATGTCGGACGCTCATCCCGCAATATCAAATGTACATATAAAACAAAACTGTACTACCATTGCATCCAGGCTATCCCCCACGATCGATCCGCAACATCACAGCACAACACAGAACATCCACGTGAATGTCACGTTCGCAAATCCGTCTAAAAGGGCTATAGCAGTTAGACAGGATTTACCAATCAAATGACATTCACGGTCGCAGATATAATGTAAATACTGTGAACTAGCATGTTTAAAATATCCGATCGAACAATTTTACCCAAGTGGGCCCCAAGCAGTACTGTAGCACTCACAGAAAATCTGGGCCCAAAAAGAATATCCCAAAACCCCTATTTCTAAGTAAAAAGCCTTCTGGAAAAATTTCGCACAGCACGGAGTTCTTTCCACCGCGGAACCGCGGCCAAACCAGGGGTTTGGCCGCGTTTCCTCGGTCATCCTGAAGCATCACAAGACGAAAATTTTCCAGAGTTCTTATAATTCCATGTACATGTTTCTGCAACAACCTGAAAAATTTTTAGAGCTAAAAAATTTTCGACAGAGAACATATGTGCACACGAAATACGGTTTTTGGGGATTTTTGTTCGATCGAGTTCTAAACATACTAGAGCAAGCTAGGCTAGGTTAACGGCGTGGCTCTGATACTAATGTAAGTGCACGGCGGCGCCCCGGCCGTCGATCCGACGCCGGAAACGCGGAAACGAAAAACTTTGCGAACTAGCAAACCGGCACCACCGCGCACTTTTAACCCGGATCGGGCCATTAACCTAGCTACTAGCAAACTAAAAGACGGGTAGAGAGTTATACCAAGCGATCCGTGTCCTTCGGTCTTCATCTCCACTCCGATCTCCCGCGGAATCTCCGTCCGTCACGTCCTCGTCGGAAAGGGCACCACGTAGCCGATTTCTTTTACGGGCTCCCACCTCTGGACCGAGGCAACTCGGGCGCGAAGTTGGCTAGCCGACGCGTCCAAGATTTGCTGTAGATGTAGTGTAGAATACTATGTCTCTTTTGGGGTTTATGTTGCCATGGATGTGGAGGAATGAAGATAAGGAAAAATGGTGCTTTCATTTTTCCGAGCATGAAAATGAGATGAAGAAAAATGCCACCACTCAAAAATGAACCTCTCTCTTTTTCTCTCCAAGATGTGGCCGGACTCTCATAGAAAATGGGTGGAGGAAAATTGCAAAACAATGCAAGTGGAGAAAAGAATATGAATAATGATAAATATTGTAAGTCCACGTTGCCCACCACGGTGCTTACAGGGAGGCGGAAAACGGAATAAAAATTGAATTTTTATCATACTAGGCAGCATGGACTAGACAAAGGAGGATCTTTGCTAAACAAAAACAAGCTAAAGCTAACTAGAAACTAGCTAAAGGTTGGAATGGTTATACCTAGGGCTTTATGTCCTTCTCTCCTTGCTCCTTGGAGTAGTAAAAAGGGATCACCTTTGTCGTCTTCTCACGTCGAAGAAGGATCCACCCGAAAGCTTCAACCTTTGGCTTCAACTCCAAGCTAGAAGTAACTAGGGTGCTAGAAGTGCTAATCCTAGAATCCTAGATGAGAGTAGAGATTACTATGGAATGGTTTTTCTCAAGCTCAAGTGTTTCTCACCACATGAGAGGGGAGAGCTTGAGGAAGAGGAAGAGCAAGAGAGAGAAAGTAAAATAATAGAATGAGAGAAATATGAAGCATTCTCACATATATGTGTGATTTATTGTAAATAGATAATCAGTGAGATAATTGTCATGGCTTAATCAAGACATGACCATTATCATTTCATTTTTAATGCAAATTGCAAGGATCAAAGAGCATCTTCCAAATGAAATGATGATGGTCAAAGTGTCAACCTAGGTCAACAAGTCAAGAATGCCAAATGGTCAACAACCATAACCATGCACAATTATATTAAACTAATATCAATTAACCATAATACACACATAAGCATTAGGTTTAATAAAATGACAATGGTCATTAACCCTAATCAAAGTCCTCTCCCTCTGTCTCAAGCAACTGTGCATACGCACCCGTATTCGTGATCCGGGGAACACGAATACAAAGAGATAAAACCAATCCCAAATCATATACTAGGATCCGGCTTTAACCAAAGCCCGCTAGTATAAGCTGTCCGGACAGCAAACGTGCACAAGTGCACGGATGTGAACGAACCCTGTTGCAAAACCATGCGACCTCTACTCATTTTGCCTAAAGGCGAATAGCTCTCTGTGTGGGACTCTAAAGACTCGACACTACGCTGGCAGTGGGTTTAACCACAGACCGCAAGCGGCACTAGCTGTACGTAACGGTCCCCAGGTAGATGCCGATAAGAAGACTGACGAGGTGACCCCATCTGAACTCCTACTGAGCCTGTATGTGACAGTCTCCGTACAGTCCGGTCTGTTCGTCTGATACATCGCATGGCGGGCCTAGGGGGCGGTGAACGTCAGTCCCCTAATAGCGGTACAAGTCGTGTCGGAGTGTAGCCCAGAACACCCTGAGATAACACTGGAAACATACCAGTATATCTCGCTTGCCCTGGCCAGGGACGACTTGTGTAATGGCTCTCCTGGACACAGCGCGATGTCAACCCCCAATACCGGGAGAGACGAATCCTGTCTAACCGTCACTGCCTCCAACTGCTTCGGGACTGCACCCAAAAACTACCTGTTTGCACGACTCCTTTGAGCCGTGGTAGGGTAGTAATCAAAGTGCAGTGGGAACACACTCGAGGCGAAGTGACAGTGTCAAGTCAGCGGACTAAGCTGTACTCATGTCACCTGGGAACTGATAACTGACGACAGGTATAATACCAACCAACAGTTCCCGACGAGTCCTGTCCAGTGTACTCGTAACCTAACGAGCACCCGTATACTATCTCAAGTACGACGTACTGACGGCTGTGGGACAGACCGTCTCCCACACTGGGATGAGAAGCGCATACGCTAGTCTACTCCGGAGTATCGATGCCCTATCTCGATAGTCCAACGACTAGGGACCTGTATAAGGATGTGTTTATGGATTACCCAGCCCCCACGAGTGTGAGCGCCATCACAACGCTGGTAATCAAGCAAAAATCCTAAGGGCTCTACTAATATGTATATCAGCGATATGCTAAAAGAAACACATGCACATATTAAAGCAGAGACAAACCAAGTAGCATACTACCATTTCGAGCAAGATTGTATATACAAATGTGAATATCCCAAGCTTCCATCAAGTAATATACAAACTAGTATGATACAGTAATGGCCTCTAGGGCATATACACTAACAATCTCCCACTTGCACTGAGGCCATGTACTGGCGTATCGAAGACCTATCATCTCGATCAGCCGCTCGAACTGAGTCTGGGGCAAGGCCTTGGTGAATGGATCTGCAGTGTTATCTTCTGAAGCAACCCTCCGAACCTCAATCTCCTGGCGATCCACGATCTCCCTGATCAGGTGATACCGCCTCAAGATGTGTCTGGATTTCTGATGGGACCTGGGTTCCTTCGCTAAAGCTATAGCCCCGTTGTTGTCGCAATACAGAGGTATTGGGTCAACAATGGACGGAACCACCTGAAGTTCTTTCAAGAACTTCCTGCTCCAGACAGCTTCTTTTGCGGCATCAGATGCAGCGATGTATTCCGCTTCCATAGTCGAGTCAGCAACGGTTTCCTGTTTGGAGCTCTTCCAACACACCGCCCCTCCATTGAGGTTAAAGACAAAACCCGACATGGACTTGGAATCATCCTTGTCACTCTGGAAGCTGGAGTCAGCAAAGGCCTCAATCTGGAGGTCTTTTCCGCCATACACCAAGAACATCTCCTTAGTCCTTCTCAGGTACTTGAGAATGTTCTTTACCGCTATCCAATGTTTCTCCCCAGGGTTTGACTGATACCTGCTTACCACACTCAGTGCATAAGCCACATCCGGCTGGTACACAACATCGCATACATTATAGAACCTACCGCAGAAGCGTATGGTATAATAGACATGCGATCCTTCTCCAAATCAGTCTTGGGAGACATCTCTTTTGAGAGGGTGATCCCGTGACAAGCCGGTAGATTACCGCGCTTGGAATCTTCCATACTGAATCTCTTCAGTATGGTGTCGATGTACCTGGACTGTGAAAGTCCTAATATCCTCTTGGATCTGTTACGGTAGATCCGGATACCCAGAATGTATGAGGCATCACCCAGGTCTTTCATGGAGAACCTGTGTGACAAGAACCCCTTGACAGATTGTAGCATAGGAATGTCCTTTCCTATTAAGAGAATGTCATCCACGTATAAAACGAGGAATACTACAGTTCTCGCTACAAATCTACAATAGATGCATGGTTCATCTGGATTTTTGATAAAGCCAAATTCCTTGACCGTCTCATCAAAACAGATGTTCCAACTCCGCGATGCCTGCTTTAGTCCATAAATGGATTTAAGCAACTTGCACACCTTTCCGCTGCTCCCACTCTGAATGAAACCCTCTGGCTGGTCCATATAGACACACTCCTCTAAATGTCCATTTAGAAAAGCTGTCTTTACATCCATCTGCCAAATCTCATAATCGTGGAAGGCAGCAATGGCAAGAAGGATCCGAATGGATTTCAGCATAGCTACTGGAGAAAAGGTTTCGTCATAGTCCAAACCAGGTCTTTGACGAAAACCCTTTGCAACCAGTCTAGCTTTATAGGTCTCAACCTGTCCATCTACACCAATCTTCCTTTTGAAGATCCACTTGCATCCTACGGGTTTTACCCCATCTGGAGCAATGTCCAACGTCCATACTTTGTTGGTGTACATGGACTCCATTTCGGTCCGCATTGCATCCAGCCATTTTACCGAGTCGAGGCTCTCAATGGCTTGCTGGAAGCTAGTAGGCTCATCACAATCTATGATGCAATCCTCTCTATCCCCGTCAATGAGAAAACCGTAGTATCTCTCGGACGGATGAGACTGCCTACTACTCCTGCGGAGTGGCGTGGGAATGTCTTGATCTTTCGAACCCTCTGGTTCTATTAAGCTTTCAGTAATAGCTTGTGGTTCTGGAATTTCTTCCAGTTCTATTGCGCTCCCACTTATTTCTTTTTCTAAGAACTGATGTTCCAGAAAATGGGCATTTCGAGAAACAAGGACTTTTTGTTCCCCTGCGTAATAGAAAAGATACCCCCTGGAGTTCTTTGGGTATCCCACAAACTTGCACAGTACTGAGCGTGCCTCTGGTTTGTCCGCATGCTGCTTTTTGACATAAGCTGGACATCCCCAAATCTTCAAGTATTGAATATAGGGTTTCTTCCCACTCCATAACTCATATGGTGTGGTAGGCACAGTCTTAGTGGGAACTCAGTTCAAAAGGTATGCAGCTGATTCTAGCGCATATCCCTAGAACGACCGCGGCAACTCAGCGTTACTCATCATGGACCGTACCATATCCAATAGGGTTCGGTTCCGTCTCTCCGATATACCGTTGTGTTGCGGAGTGTATGGAGGAGTAAGCTGAGAGAGAATTCCATTCTCTTTTAAGTAACCCAGGAACTCGGCACTCAAGTATTCACCACCTCGATCAGATCTCAGTGTCTTGATACTTTTGCCTGTTTGTTTTTCTACTTCATTCTTATATTCCTGGAACTTTTCAAAAGCTTCGGATTTATGCTTCATCAATAAGACATGTCCGAACCTTGAGAAATCATCCGTAAAAGTAATGAAGTAAGAATAACCGCTTCGTGCATGTGTAGACATTGGACCGCACACGTCGCTGTGTATGAGTCCCAAGAGCTCGCTCGCTCTTACTCCGTGCCCAGTGAACGGAGTCTTTGTCATCTTTCCTTTGAGACAGGTGATTGGTAGAGATTCTGCGTGTTCAAATTTAGTTAATTACCGCAATCAAGACGGTTTCGCTTGTAGCTAGCCGGTTGAGTACGGGTCGTCCGCAGGGAGATGGGAATCTTTTTCTATGTGCTTTAACGAGTTAAGTCCAATTTTCCAGAGTTGTTCGTGATTAACTAAGTGTTAAAATGAGTGTAAAGAGAGCTTGTTAGGGTTAGGATTAGATTAGTTTGAGTTAGGAGTCGCTCACTTCTTTCGTTGCCACTCTTAATATCGGTGTTACGGTAATCGGCAACAACGGGGATTAGCACGACTAGGAAGGAACTTGCGAGTATAAGCTAGGCTTTCCAACGCATAAGTTCTTCCTTTTGGTGCTTGTCCGTCCGTTCTTGGCTCTTAGCCATAACCTCCGGTTAATTCAACCACAACCGGTCTCACTACGGAATCACCGCTATCATGTAGGATAGGGTGCCGTAAGGAGCGGATTGTGGTTCAATTAACGGGAGTCGATTTAAGATGTTGGGCAAGGAAAGAGTGAGAGAGATTTCCTTCTCTCAAACTTCCCTTATCCTACCCTAACAAGTATGAAACTACTCACACATCATAATGAAAAGAAAATAAAACAAAAGAGGAAGATAGAAAGAAGGAGATTAGAAGATAACAACTAGCTATTTGTGATCTCACCTCGGCAAGGATCAAGCGTAAGCATCATGGTTGTTTAAGGATAAAGGAAAAGAGAAAAGAAAGAAATAACAACAACTAAGTTAACAAATGAAAATTACAAGCAATAATAATTTAACTAAAGAACAAGAAAAGTGTAATAACAAAAGGAACTTCTTTATTCATCATTCTTCACTCACAAAAGCTCACTATAAGTTTTTCAATGGAGAAAAGATGAGAAGAGGAAGAAGAACAAGTATTCTAAACCCTAGGAAAATACAAGATTAAGCACCCTTGGCATTGGCAAGTTTTGGACTATTTATAGGCAGGCAACTGAAAACCTAGGGCAAAAATCTGTCCCTACATGAAAAGACAAAACTACCCCTGAAACATCAGCAGATGAGGATGCCGTACGGCCGCGGTTCCGCGGCCTAAGCATGCTTATGCTGCGGAACCGCGGCACTCTAGTGGAGTTGGCTTCTCGGGCTTTGTGGGGTTCCCTGGTCTTTTATGTACTTCAGTCTGGTATATGATTTTTCTGATAATCTTTCCACATTTCTTCCAGAATTTTAGTAGACCAAAAGGTGATTGGATGTGGATCTTTTTGCCATGATTTTCTTGAGCTCCGCGTAGATTTCTTGGATCTTGTGTTGCCATTTGAGCCTTGTGCATGAAAACGACATTGATTTGCCATTTTGTCTCTTAAACTGGTGTGTGGCAACAGACCGATAAAGAGCGGAGACCCGTGTTTTATCTGTGGTTGGCAGGAACCCGGATTTTGTCGTGTTTTTCCATGAATTTCGCCGTTTTAGAGCCGAGAACCTGTATCCTGCAATTGACTAGCAAACACGTCTCAAGAGTACCTACCGATATGCAATGTGATAAAAATTGGGCGGTATAAAAATGCAAAAATCTGATATGAACAACAGGATTGACAAGTTGCATACGATTGATATTCGAACGGATCCAAATATCCTTCTGCATGTAACTTAGTCAACCTTCTCTCATTGATGTGACCCAGTCTACAATGCCATAAGAAAGTTTTATTGATTTCTGGAGACTTTCTTTTGTGTGTATTCTGGACATTGAAAATCTGTGGTTGGTTTAAAACGTATATACCGTTGTTCAATGTACCTGACCCAATCAAAACTTGATTAAGGTGAATGTTCACTACATTACTTACAAATGCAAATTCATAACCTTCTTTAGATAATAAAGATACAGAAATGATATTACAGGTTGCATTTGGTACATAATAACAACTACGCAAAACCAAAAAGTGTCCATCCGACAATCCCAGGTGATAGTCCCCCACGGCCTCAGCATCCATGCTAGCACCGTTTGCAACTCTGAGGGTCATGTCACCTGCCTTCAAAACTCTACGCTTTCTCAACGCCTGCAAAGAATTACAGATATGAGATCCTGATCCGGTATCCAATACCCAGGATGTAGAGTTTATTGATAGACGGTTTTCAATAACATACACACCTGAAGCTGAAGCCGCAACTCACTTTAAATCCTGTGTTCTGGCCTTCCAAGCCTTGCAATCCTGTTTCCAGTGACCACTTTTGTGACAGTAGAAGCATTCTTCCTTTCCCACCAGCTTTCCCGCTACCTTTATTGCCTTTCCCTTTCCCTTTGTATCCACTTTACTGACACCGCCTCTTGGTTTGGCGGGGGCTTTCTTCTTCTTACCCTTGGCTTTCGCCCTGGATCTAGAAGAGGAAGATCCTCCTACAAACAAAGTGGATGTCTCCCTACCTTTCTGTAGGGTGCCCTCAGTACTCCTCAACATGTTCAGAAGTTCGGAAAGTTCAACCTCCTTTCCTTGCATGTTGAAGTTAAGGATAAACTGGGCGTAAGTGGAAAGAAGGGACTGGAGAATCAAATCAGTATAGAGTTCATTCTCCAACGTGGTCCCAAGGTCTGCGAGCTCCTCTATGTAGCCAATCATCTTAAGCACGTGTTCCGCTACCGATGATCCGACGGCCAATCTTGCCGAAAATAGCTTCTTCGACACTTCGTATCTTGCGATACGAGACTGCTCTCCATACAGTTCTTTTGTATGGAGAAATATGGACTCCATGTCCATATTCTCATGCCTCCTCTGATGTTCGTTGTCCATCGAGGCAAGCACGAGGCATTTGGCCTTCGCGCAATCGATCTCCCATGTCTTACGGATTTCTTTATCCGCGACGCTGGAGGTGGGACCTGGGACAGGGGGAGCTTTGGTGGTAAGGACATACCCCAACTTGTCGTAAGTGATTGCCATCTTGACATTCCTGAGCCAATGTCACGACCCGAAAGAGCACGTGACTGGCCCTTGAACCATATGAAGCCTATAGGACCCCATCTGATTCAAGTAAGCCAAAAGCCCAGAAATCTAAAACCATTTTGAAGAATAAGTAAAGAAACTGGTTTAAAGAAGTGAAGAAAACATGTTTGAAATCAAGGTTTTTAAATAACTAAGCCGAATGTGCATTTTAAAAAAAACAGTACAATCGTTTCCAGAAATTTCGGCAGAGTTTCCTTTGTAAAAATGGCCCCGAATGGGGTAAAACAAGAATAACGATATATATATGCAATGATAAAGGCATCCCCAAGCGGGAGCTAGCTCTTCGTCAATCGACGGTCACAACCACGCAATGATATGATAATATACAACGCCAAGTGGCGATGATCAAATCCAAAGAAAGCTCAAAACAACAAGAAAACTGCAATACTACTAAGCGCGACTCTAAGGTCGAAATAATACAACACTGTCTCTAAGTCTGAAAGAATATACAAGTTTTGGTTGATGGACAATTTCTAGATACAATGAAATAAATAAATACAAAGGTGATTCCTGATACGAAAGAATCCACCTACCAAAGCAAATCACCCGCAAGAAGGTAGTGTGCCAGAAATACCGCAATAGGACCTGTACGGCAAAACCTGCAAGAACTGTGGCACAACGGGGGTGAGTTGCCAACTCGTGAATAGAAACATCTACAAGCAGAAACCGAATGCAAGACATAAACCTAAGTCAACGATCAGTAATATAATCCACAAGAGTACATCTGAGTGTAATAGGGTGGCAAGGTAACATCTAATCATGTATGTGGTGCCAGGTACTCAGGTAATCACATGTCATCAGTGTAAGGTATGTCTGCATGAGGTAAATATGATGAAATATCAATGATATCAATACACATATATTAGCGTCCCATACCACTAATATTGGTGTACGGGTATATATATAACAGCGCCCTCATACCCTGTTATATATACAAATAAAGTATGATCAATGTAAAACCAGTCTGTCTATGATCCAAGTCTATATAAAATCCATGTCTGTATGTATGTGGAACCCGTCCACCCGTCACCCAATGACAATAAGCATCATGTATGCAATGTGAGGATATAAACAAAATCATGGAAAAACATCATGAAACCCATGCCTAGCATCGACACGTAAATCCTCCTGTATCGGGCATCCGTCATTCCGGATCATGCCCTATATCAAAGTACATATCGGGAATCCGTCAGTCCGGGTCATCCCTCTCTCAATGCATCGGGCATCCGTCATTCCGGATCATGCCCTATATCAATCCATCGGGCATCCGTCATTCCGGATCATGCCCTATCTCAAAGTATATATCGGGAATCCGTCAGTCCGGGTCATCCCACTCTCAATACATCGGGCATCCGTCATTCCGGATCATGCCCTATATCAATCCATCGGGCATCCGTCATTCCGGGTCAGCCCTCTATCAAAGTATATATCGGGAATCCGTCAGTCCGGGTCATCCCTCTCTCAATACATCGGGCATCCGTCAGTCCGGGTCAGCCCTCTATCAATCCATCGGGCTTCCGTCAGTCCGGGTCAGCCCTCTATCAATCCCTCGGGCTTCCGTCAGTCCGGGTCAGCCCTCTCTCAGTACATCCTCTAGCACCGAGAAAACACGGGGCGACGCCCCAAATATCATATCAAGGGAACCGGGTTTTTAAATGATTGCTATTGAAAAGGACACGGTTCCCAAATCCAGAAATCCCATGAAAATCCAACATCAAGAAGTACATCCAATGCGATGTGCTATGCAATCAATCCATGATGTATGCGACATGTAAAGAAAAGTAATCATATCGGAAATCATGCAACATGGAATAGTAATGTGCATATGTCGAAGGAAGAATCATCTCAGGAATGCAATAGTACTACAGTGTAGTGGCATGGCAATTATCGATGATGAAGTGTGTGAGCCGGCAAATAGTGTACGTGAAACATACGCATCATCGATAATTGTGTTGGTGTCCTATCAGCATAATAATAATATAGCCATGAATGTATGCCAGCAATGCGAATAGCATGAGACTGCAGAAATCTAGTAGTCAACACCACAGTGAAGTATCTACTATGCAAACTACATCTAAGTATCAGGTCGATCAGGAGGGGTAGGTGTGGAAACCACCTAAATCTGAGTCGGTATATATATAAAGATATATAGTCGGTGATCTCGCCTCAATGTCATATCATAAGATATCCTCGAGTTATGAGTGCGGATCTATCCTCAATATCGGCTCGTACGGTAAATCGTCGTACGGCATCCCCAATAGCTGGGTAGGGTCAACATCTCACTGTCTCATCACATAACAGATATCACCATCATCAGATCGTAGTCTGGAGTACTACTCTATGTCTAGTACAAAACGGTAAAATCAGTAAATATGCATGCGGGGGTAAACACATATCCCAAGCCCGCAAGAAGCACAAGTCATATCCCACATATGAGTCGTATCAAATCACCGATCCCAGGGCACCAAGCCCACATCATCGACTCATCTCCAAAGTCATCACATATCATCAATCACAGTGCAAGTACAAGTGATAAGCAAGGGTGTGTGTATAGGTGTAATTCTATCCTAGGGTTCGCGACTATGAACTACACTAGTCACTGCTAACCCTATACTATCCACAATACACCTAAAATCACAATAAGCTACATAGTAATCTATCTACGGACTGCGGGGGTGCTATACGCCATCCACCCGACTTCCCCCTGTAGATATAATCTACTCACCTTGCATCACCAATTGCGGACGTCACCAGGTATGCTTGTCGTCCCGAAGTCTTCATGGGTACCTACACATCAAAATATCGTATATGCGCATTAAAACCAAATCCAATCTAAAACGGCGCATGAAATCCAAAACGATACGATAAGGGGCCTATAGGTGAAAACCTATGGCACGCCTTCAAAACCATCAATAACTCCTCTATATCGTCGTATAAACGACAAATAGTCGAGGCAAAACACAATCCACCATTTCAGAAATGAAAATACGGAATACGGAAATACGAATCCAAAACAACAACTTAGGATATATGTCCCAGATTTCATCCTAGAAAGAATCTGTCAAAACTAGAAGTACCCAGGGCCAAGAATTGAGGTAATGGGGCTATGCACAGAAAACGAGGAATTTCCTCACTGGTCTGGCCGCAATTTGCGGCCAGAATGGAGGTTTTGGCGGCCAGAAGGTGGAGTGGGGAGCTAGGGTTTTGGGTGTTGCCTCTATGTTGCCTGCACATCTCAATTCCCACTCAAAATTATTTTAGGGTTCTCGGGGTGTTAGCAGATTCCAAATAACAGTGACAGATTACACAATTTCCCCGATATCGGTTTCTAAAATCCGTATTTCTGGTGTTTGCTTCAGGTTTTGGGTTTCAATTCAAACACTAGGGTGTTGGTGTATCCTCAATTGAACTCAAGTTCACAATACAACCCAAGTTCCTCTCAAACCCTAACTAGGTTTTCATCGAATCCATAATATCACACAATATCGATTAAATCTTAACATGGGGTTCTAGGAAAAGCTATAATTAAGCTAATGGTTTCAGAAATTACCTTTATTAGCAACTCAAGAATTTTCTTGAGTTGCCCTCTAGTGGCCAAATCCATGCTTCTTTAGCTCCATGTGTAGATCTAGGGATTTTGCACATTTTTAATGAAGTGAGTGTGAGGTTTTGGG
This sequence comes from Agapanthus africanus, assembly GCA_030015575.1. Taxonomy (NCBI): domain Eukaryota; kingdom Viridiplantae; phylum Streptophyta; class Magnoliopsida; order Asparagales; family Amaryllidaceae; genus Agapanthus; species Agapanthus africanus. The sequence continues at coordinate 242,940,731 of JASDDO010000006.1, read as the reverse complement.
GTGTTTTTAGAGATGATATGAGGAGTTGAAGAGGGGGAGGAAGGGGCTAGGCAGCAGCAGCAGCAACTATGGGAGAGAGGGAAAGAAATGAGAGTGAAGGAATGATGGAAGCATGGTGCAAAAAGGTAGGGTTGACCTTGTCCCTCTCTCTCTCATCATTACCTACTCTTTCCTTTTCTTTTCCCTTTTCTTTTAATCCCTAAACCTTCTCACAAGAATAGTGATCCCAAATGAAAAACCATGGCAAGAAAAGTGTACAAGTGTAGAAAAAGTGATATGTGCAAGTTTTGCACAAAATTACCAAAAAACCCGATTAGCGATTTTAATCGCGATTAGCACTAAATTAGTGTCAAAATGATCACAACAACTTAAAAATAGCATAATTTCAATAATTAACCCATTTTAGAATTTTCCATAATTTTTCATAATTTTTCTAACATTTTTCCTATTTATTTGCATTAAATATTAAAATAATCAATAAAAAAATATTAAATTATAAAAATTCCCAAAATTAATATTTTATATTTTTGAAAATGTTACAATCTACCCCCCTTAAAGAAATTCGGTCCCCGAATTTAAATTTAAACCCCCACTACTAAAAACAATTTCTGTAATAATCCATTTGGCGGGGCTCCGAAAATATCAACACATAAAACATCACAGCGCAATGCATGCGCAAGGGTACTGAGCAGATAACTCGAAAACAAAACTCCGTCAAGCATCTCGCAATCATCGGAGTCGAGGTAAAAACACAATGTCAAATCCAATACAAAACCGATGTGATATGGATCAATACTACACATGTAGACATCTAATCCATACATAACACCATCCTGTGCGCCTGGTGCGCACTGAAATCAAAAATCCATATATGTGCTAAACAGGTGCACAAAACAACATCTACGTGCAACGGGTGTGCACGAAGCATCTGTCATGGGTAACGTATGTGCCTGACAGCAAAATAAATCAGGTGCACGTGACATGCACGAAGAATCCCGATTTAGCACATCTGGCGTGCACCAAATCGTATCTAAAAACACTAAAGGTGCATGAAAACTTTGCTGGAAGTGCAATCAAATCACTGAATGCGATAGGCATGAAATCTCAATCAATATCTCAAATGTAATAACTCTACGCAAAATATATAAATATCCAGTGGGTGCATGAAATCAATATCATGAAACTCAATCGCCAAAACTAAATCATGCAAACAGAACGCCCAAAATACCGAAATCCAAAATGACGGATACGTGATAATCGAATCACAAAATCACAAATCATAAATACCGTCTTCGGTAGATCCTCCTTCAAGGTCGAGAAGGAGTCGGCGCAATCCACTGCTAGTAGCGCAGGATATCTACCTGCCTCTTGCTCACGATCTGGCGTCCTCTGGCTCTCTGGGTCCTTATCTTCTCTGTGGATTTCCAATCTCACAGTCAACCGGCTCGTCGGCCCTGTCAGATGTGCTAACGGGGGCGATTCCGTTCTGGCACTTCTCTGGTCGCCTCTCGGTCAAACCTCACGACCACTCGTAAGGCAGCATATCACTGGCATCGGCCTCTAGCTCTCTGAATGCACGTCACACATCTGATCCTGGGTGCAAACATCATTGCAGCAACGTCCTGGAAGGAATTCTGCTCAAGGTCTCTTCCAATCCTGCCTATGCCGATCTGTACAGAGGCTGGCTCTCCTGCACAACCTCTTCTCACTCAAAAGATACTTGTGTCCTCAGAACAACATTTCTCAGAAACTGGTCACATCCCAACGTCTCTGTAAGCAAAACAGGTCTCTAGTCTCGACGGGAAGCAATGACAGCTCGTCAGTGTCTTACACGAACCTCTGGTTCCAACTGTCTCTATCGTCGTCCACTATGACGCCACGCAAGTTACTACGCACTGCACTGTCTTCGGCTTCGGCCAATCTGAAGTCTCTCACACGGACTCGAAGTCGCGTATTCTGTAGCTTCATCATTCCGTAGCAGATGTCAGGCTGAACTGGTCCTCGGGAATACGTCCCAACCATCGGAGGAATACTCATCACTCGTCCGTCCTTGATCAATTCGCAACGCATCTGGGTAAGTTCCCCTATCCGACCCTGGTCAACTATCTTGTCGACAATGCCGAACTCTGGCCTGCTGGGTGCGCGCAATACGACCACTCCTGGTCTAGGTCTTCTTGTATCGTACTCCAGAAAGGTCCTGCCGAGATTCCTTTCTCAAATCTCATTCCTGCCGAAATGCCCGGAAGTCGTCATCCAATGCTGAAGCTAAAGCTTATTCCGGAACGGCTGCATACTTATCGCACTTCTTTCTGGAAGATATATCCATATACCACGCCTCGGGGTGCATATCACATCTCTAATGTCAGCGGAGGGGGACATCATCTCGTCGAAATCTCGTACGAACTCTTTTCTTCACTCTGCTCAAATGTCGACTGGTTCGGGCTCGTCTCATCGTGGCTACACGAACTGCGCTCCGACGGCTATGCTCGCATCTGGAGTCTCCCAAGCAGTGTCCCATCACGATATCCGAAAGATGTCGAACCATCCGATCGACTCGTCAGATCCTCATAATCCCCCAAGAGCTCACATCTCGGGTACAGTTTAATAGTATCGAGTACATGCCACAGCGTCGGTGGTCCAGCCGTAGAAGGGCAAACCCAAGCCTCACTAATGGCGCCGCGGAACCGCCGTAAACCCTAAGGTTCAAAGGCTGTCACACGGTCATTAAGTCGAGTTAGGGTTTCATTCTTCTAGAGGGTCCATAGAATCACCTGCATGTCTTTCCGTATACTTTAAACTTGGAAAATAGGCTCCTGACATTCGATCGCCTCTATCGACTCTCAACGAACCTGCGTGAAGTCGTCTCTATCTGGAATCGATCCACCTGATGACTCGCATCGGGTAAGCAAACTCACCACACGTCCTAGTCATTCATCCTCGGTGACTAGCGACTCGCTATCATATCTCCAAGAACATGCTCATGCTGCAGTAGCTCCAACCATCTGGGCGATATCTCATCATTTGCAGCAGCAACTGGCTCATACGCCTGTACGCCGAACAACGCCTCAATCCTCCAGGAAAGGCAACACATAAGCGGTCATCTCTGAGTCGGTCTGCTCTAGATCTGAGTAAGACTCTCCACACTGGAAATCTTCAACTCAACTGGGCCCGCTCTGGCGCAAAATCGGACGAATCACCTTCGTCTCTCAAATCGGGTAGACTAGCTATCATCTGACTCATATCTGCCTGAAAGCTCCGGCAATCTCAGCTCGTAAGCTCCGAAAGCAACATCCTGTCAATCTCAGCAACAGCTGGTCCATCTGTCTGCACGATAGGCGACATCACATCTCTGAGGTATGCTGTACATCAACAGTCATCTCTCAACTGGCAGCTCTAACAATGGCCCGATCATCCGGTGCAAGACCAAGCACTCGCCTCCACCAGAGGTCACAATCACCAACACTAACTCGAGACGTTCCCATGTCACCAGAAAACACAATGGTCGGCCCTCGTACCAAACGAGCTCACACCGGCCGTAACCCTAGCAGCAGCCCAAACTGCGCTCAAACATGGTGACAGGAATCTCAATCGAGTATCGAGTATCAAAGAGAGTACATCAGTGGCAAGAAGGGAAACAACAGATCCAAGGTGGATACATGATCATAGGAAGGAACAGCATCAATGGAGGTATGATCATGAAACTAGTAGAAGCGGGAATCTCAAATGGACGTATAATCCAGGATATAAAGAGAATCACTGATCTCGAAAAACATGCACATCCTAAGGTTCCTTAAGCGGAGTGGCGTGTCGTAAGTATGCCGCGGAACATACCAACGGTACGTCACTCTACTTTAGTCACCTAATCCATCAACCAAGGGTCATCCTAATACGACGAATGTTCGGGTCGAATACCCCCTCGACCAAGTCTAAGTTCCGTAAGGTCAAGCCTAAGTTCCGTATATAAATAACTCCCTAGGCTCCACATAGTCAAACTTAGACTCGAACCAAGGTCAACCTAGCGCTCTGATACCAACTTTGTCACGACCCGAAAGAGCACGTGACTGGCCCTTGAACCATATGAAGCCTATAGGACTCCATCTGATTCAAGTAAGCCAAAAGCCCAGAAATCTAAAACCATTTTGAAGAATAAGTAAAGAAACTGGTTTAAAGAAGTGAAGAAAACATGTTTGAAATTAAGGTTTTTAAATAACTAAGCCGAATGTGCATTTTAAAAAAAACAGTACAATCGTTTCCAGAAATTTCGGCAGAGTTTCCTTTGTAAAAATGGCCCCGAATGGGGTAAAACAAGAATAACGATATATATATGCAATGATAAAGGCATCCCCAAGCGGGAGCTAGCTCTTCGTCAATCGACGGTCACAACCACGCAATGATATGATAATATACAACGCCAAGTGGCGATGATCAAATCCAAAGAAAGCTCAAAACAACAAGAAAACTGCAATACTACTAAGCGCGACTCTAAGGTCGAAATAATACAACACTGTCTCTAAGTCTGAAAGAATATACAAGTTTTGGTTGATGGACAATTTCTAGATACAATGAAATAAATAAATACAAAGGTGATTCCTGATACGAAAGAATCCACCTACCAAAGCAAATCACCCGCAAGAAGGTAGTGTGCCAGAAATACCGCAATAGGACCTGTACGGCAAAACCTGCAAGAACTGTGGCACAACGGGGGTGAGTTGCCAACTCGTGAATAGAAACATCTACAAGCAGAAACCGAATGCAAGACATAAACCTAAGTCAACGATCAGTAATATAATCCACAAGAGTACATCTGAGTGTAATAGGGTGGCAAGGTAACATCTAATCATGTATGTGGTGCCAGGTACTCAGGTAATCACATGTCATCAGTGTAAGGTATGTCTGCATGAGGTAAATATGATGAAATATCAATGATATCAATACACATATATTAGCGTCTCATACCACTAATATTGGTGTACGGGTATATATATAACAGCGCCCTCATACCCTGTTATATATACAAATAAAGTATGATCAATGTAAAACCAGTCTGTCTATGATCCAAGTCTATATAAAATCCATGTCTGTATGTATGTGGAACCCGTCCACCCGTCACCCAATGACAATAAGCATCATGTATGCAATGTGAGGATATAAACAAAATCATGGAAAAACATCATGAAACCCGTGCCTAGCATCGACACGTAAATCCTCCTGTATCGGGCATCCGTCATTCCGGATCATGCCCTATATCAAAGTACATATCGGGAATCCGTCAGTCCGGGTCATCCCTCTCTCAATGCATCGGGCATCCGTCATTCCGGATCATGCCCTATATCAATCCATCGGGCATCCGTCATTCCGGATCATGCCCTATCTCAAAGTATATATCGGGAATCCGTCAGTCCGGGTCATCCCTCTCTCAATACATCGGGCATCCGTCATTCCGGATCATGCCCTATATCAATCCATCGGGCATCCGTTATTCCGGGTCAGCCCTCTATCAAAGTATATATCAGGAATCCGTCAGTCCGGGTCATCCCTCTCTCAATACATCGGGCATCCGTCAGTCCGGGTCAGCCCTCTATCAATCCATCGGGCTTCCGTCAGTCCGGGTCAGCCCTCTATCAATCCCTCGGGCTTCCGTCGGTCCGGGTCAGCCCTCTCTCAGTACATCCTCTAGCACCGAGAAAACACGGGGCGACGCCCCAAATATCATATCAAGGGAACCGGGTTTTTAAATGATTGCTATTGAAAAGGACACGGTTCCCAAATCCAGAAATCCCATGAAAATCCAACATCAAGAAGTACATCCAATGCGATGTGCTATGCAATCAATCCATGATGTATGCGACATGTAAAGAAAAGTAATCATATCGGAAATCATGCAACATGGAATAGTAATGTGCATATGTCGAAGGAAGAATCATCTCAGGAATGCAATAGTACTACAGTGTAGTGGCATGGCAATTATCGATGATGAAGTGTGTGAGCCGGCAAATAGTATACGTGAAACATACGCATCATCGATAATTGTGTTGGTGTCCTATCAGCATAATAATAATATAGCCATGAATGTATGCCAGCAATGCGAATAGCATGAGACTGCAGAAATCTAGTAGTCAACACCACAGTGAAGTATCTACTATGCAAACTACATCTAAGTATCAGGTCGATCAGGAGGGGTAGGTGTGGAAACCACCTAAATCTGAGTCGGTATATATATAAAGATATATAGTCGGTGATCTCGCCTCAATGTCATATCATAAGATATCCTCGAGTTATGAGTGCGGATCTATCCTCAATATCGGCTCGTACGGTAAATCGTCGTACGGCATCCCCAATAGCTGGGTAGGGTCAACATCTCACTGTCTCATCACATAACAGATATCACCATCATCAGATCGTAGTCTGGAGTACTACTCTATGTCTAGTACAAAACGGTAAAATCAGTAAATATGCATGCGGGGGTAAACACATATCCCAAGCCCGCAAGAAGCACAAGTCATATACCAAACTACTATCAGGATTACTAAACAAACAAACAACTAGCAGGATTATTAAACAAACAAACAACTAGTATCAAACAACAAATAAGTAAAAGAGAAAAAACTTACAAAGTTTTATTTATTTATAATACCCCAACGTGACGAAGTACAGTAGATATCAGAAGAGATAATATTACAAGAGAGAATGGAGAGATATCAGAGTACAAGAGGTAAAGAGAGGGATTTATTTTTCCGATGCCCTCTGAAATGAGAAGGCTCTCTAATTTATAGAGCAGAGGGAGATTCCTTTAAGGGCATATGCGTCCTTCTTGCCTTTCATAAAGGCCCTTAGATGTCCTCTTTAGTGGAGGATAAGCTGTCGCCTTTGTCGTGGTGTCCTCATTTTTCTTTAGTGGGGGACAAGCTGTCAACTTCATCTGCTGTCAACTGTCGTCTTCTGCCGACACCTTTTATAAAAAGAAACCTGTGTGCTGGTTTTGATGAATACCCGGGGCTGTAATACTGCTGGTTTTATAAAAACCTTGGGCCGAAAAATACCTTTTACCAAATATCGTGTGCTAGATTTTTCTGCAGTCGTTCGTTTTGATAAAAAGTCTTTTTCTTCTTTATCTTATTTCATGAGGCCCTTGCCTTTATCTTGGCTCAATTTTGAGCCCATGAGATCCTCCCAAAGCTGATCTGCTGTCTTTAAATCTTCCTCTGGATCTTGGGAGTTTCCTTGAAAACATTCTTTCATTTCTACCGATTTGGTAGTTTTCTCAGACGTAGAAGAATTGGTGTCTGAATTATCAAATGTTTGCTCAAACTGCCTTTTCATATGTTCTAGGCAGCGTTTCATTAATTCTTCTTCAGAGATATTAGGATATTTTCTCTGAAACGATAATTTTAATTTTAGCATTGGATTTTCCTTTGCTAATTCCTCATTAATCTTATTATCCAGAGCATTATTATTGCTCTTAATAGCTGCTTTTATGCCAGCTACCTTTTCTTCTTCAATAATCCCATTCCACCATTTAATAAGGAATTTTCTGGAAAGAATAGGAATATTTTTATTATTAAACTCAGAAACAATTGTCCATCTAAATATAAACGGCATCTCATTTTCTATGAAATAGTGGAGGGTGCTTTCTCCTTCAATAATGGAGTCATCACTGGTATCATGAAATCTTGGATGTGATTCTATCCAAGGAACAAATAGATCAAAAATTGATTTTGGCAGTATGGCTAACTCTGCCCCAATTTTTTGCCATAGTTGGATAAACCAAACTGGTATACCTGCCTTTATAACGTCAGGTTTTATAATTATAAACCAGGAATGTTTTTTCGCTGGATTTTCATAGTATAAAAACTTTTCAAAAGCTTGGATATAATCCCAATAATTGCTTTCTTGTCGTTCTTCTCCTAATTTGAACGACCTCGCCCTATTAGGGTGTAAAGCCCATTCATGTGGGCTAAGAATCTTTCTTATAACAGCTTTGGAGAAGTTTATAATTTCTCCACCTTCTTTTCCGTTGGGATAGTAGTGTTTTATCTCTACTGATCCAGAAACTATCAGTAAGGCCTCATATACTTGCCTTGTTTTTCCTGCTGACGCAGCAAAAGAAATGGTCTCAATATATTTTTCTTTTAAAGACCATGGATCATGCATCTTAGGAATGTCATTCTTTTCCAAACATATAATTTGTTCGGAATTATCTTTTGTGGTATAACTGTCATTGGCATCTTCAATCGCTTTTTTGAATGATTGCCCAGGAATATTTCCTGTTGAAGATGTCTCAGCCTCACTTTGAGGACTGTAAATACTCATATTAGAAGTATTTTTATTCGCCCTTTTATGAGGCGTTTTCCATTCTGATTGGGCGTATGACGCCTCAGATTCCATGTCTACTTGCATGGATTTTGGCTTTTGCATTCTAAGCCAGTTTGCATAAGGGGAGTTGTTAGGAGTATTACTCCTTCCCCTTCCCCGCCCTCTGTCTGGGCCTCGCCCCCTCATCGGGGTCTGCATTTGCAGTATCCTGCAAAAATTCCCTGGTCAAAAAATCAGGAAGACAATTATTAGTACCTTTTATATAATCAATATCAAAATCAAAGACAGATAATTCTGCTTGCCATCTAGCAAATATTTGCTTTGATGTTAAATTTTTAACATCCTTTTGTAACACAGATTTGGCTGCACTACAATCAATTCTTAATAAGAATTTTTGATTTAATAGATCATCTTGGAATTTATAAATACATTTGATAATAGAAAGAATTTCTTTCTTAATAGTTGAGTAATTCAACTGGGCTGGATTCCATTTTCCAGAAGTAAATCTTACAAGTATTTCCTTATTGTTAGTAGGATCTACTTGTTTTAAGATGCCTCCGTAGCCTATGTTTGAAGCATCTGTCTCAACAATTTTCTTCCAATTAGGATTGGCAATATGAAGACATGGTAAATTTTTTACTGTCTCTTTAATTTTTTGAACAGCTTTAGTATGACTGTCTGTCCAAGGTGATGGATTTTTTCTTAGCCTAGTGTATAATATGGCTGCATCTATAGCTAAATTTTTATAATAATCTGCTACATAATTTAAAGCACCCAAAAACCTTTGGAGCTGCTTAACATTAGAAATACAATCAGGAAATTTAGAGGCAAATTCTATACTTCTTTCAATTGGAACAATGGTTCCATTATTAATATTATGCCCCAAAAAGCGTATAGCTATTTGAAACAATTTCATTTTCGGAGCCGATATGACTAGTCCATTTTTTATAATAAGATGTTTGAAAACATTTAAATGTTTAAAATGTTGATCAATGTTCTCAGAATAAATAAGAACATCATCAATGTATGAAAGGATAAAATCCGTATAAGGATTAAATATCGAATTCATAATATTTTGAAATTCAGATGGTGCATTTTTTAATCCGAACGGCATAACATTCCATTCAAAATGCCCAAAAGGTACTGCAAAAGCAGTTTTATATTTGTCAGATTCATGAATCTGAATTTGCCAATAGCCTGATTTTAAATCAAACTTAGAAAATATTTTGGCCTTGCTTATTCTATTAAGCAGATCCCTTTTATTAGGGAGAGGATATCTTATCCACTTTAGTACTTTGTTTAAAGGTTTATAATTTATAACAAGGCGTGGTACCCCCCGCTCTTGTTCAGCAGCATTATTTACATAAAATGCTGTACAACTCCATGGAGAAGTTGATTTTCTTATTAGCCTTTTGTCTATAAGACCGTTAATTTCTTTTTTACAAAGTTCAAAATATTCTTGATTCATTTGGCAGGGTCTTGCCTTCGTAGGAATATTTTCCTCTAAAAAACCATCTATATAAGGAAGATTGACAATATGCTGTTTTCTTTCCCAAAATGCATTAGGAAAGTTACTACAAGTTTGAGTTATAAACTCATTTTCTAAATTTTTAATTCTGGTTTTTATTATACTAGAATCAAGTTGTTTATTTATTTGTAAAGAAGTTATTTCTTCTTTAATAAAATTTATTTGATTTTCTTTCAGGTAAATATTTTTTACCTCATTTATGATTTTCATCATAGGATCAGTTATAAACTGAAACATAACCTCTTTTCCTTTGTAAGAGCTAAAAATGCCTTGTGAGTCTATTTTATTTATAGGCATTATTTTGGTGAGGAACGGTGTTCCTAATATCACATGTTGTGATATCTCCTTTACTATAATCAAAGGAGAGGGAATACAAATGTCGTTATTACAAATATTTGCATTAGACATCTTATAAGGTGTAGTAAGAGTACTATTATCAGCTGTACTCAAGATTTGTGTAGTTCTTTCACAATACCTTATAGGAATAATTCCTTCTTTTATGCAGTTTAAATCTGCACCACTGTCAACCAGTGCAATAAGATCGGGTATAACCAGATCATTATTTATTATAAGGGTAATTCGAATATACCATTTTTGATTTAATACTAAATCAATGGTTTGTAAGAATTTATCTGGGACAATCTCCTCAGTAAATTCATCTTCATTATGTGAAGATTCACCTCGTATTATGGTGCTTCCTTCGATAATAGATATTCTCTGCAAAATATCTTTATTTTGAACTTTTAGTTCTATAATTTCGGTTTTGAGGTTATTAACCTCTTTCTGTAAAGCTGCAATTGTTACAGGCTTACTTTCTCTTGATTGTTGTCTTTTAAAGACTTCTGATAATCTATAAACATTATCAATAACAGGAGATTTCTCCTTTTCTTCTTTCAGAAGAACTTCAACCAACTTAGATTTAAGTTCTGGCTGGATATGTTCGTCTTCAATGATTTTAAGAATGATCTTTTTGTCATCCTTAGTTATGACATTAATAGTGAGACCGTTCATCTCAACTATAGATTTCCAGTAATTTTCTCCATTGTTGATATTACAACATTTATTAGAACAAATATTTTCATCATCTGATGAGGAATCTGTTGATTCAGATTCGGAGGATTCAGAAGATTCTGATGAATTAATCATTATTTTATATAATGATTTTCTTAATTCTTCATCTTCTATTTCATTAATTTTCTTTTTTGTATAACACTTGTTGGCAAAATGACCAACTTTTCCACACTTATAACAAGTGGCAGAAGAAGTAGATTTCTTCTTAAACCTATAAGGTTTTTTCTTTTTATCTCCTTCTTCTTTATATTTAGAAGGTTTATATGGCCTTTTATTCCTCCTTTTATAATGAGGTCGTTTAGACTCTGTTCTTTTAGTCTTTCTTTTGTCTTTTCGATCCATATAAGGATCTTCCATTGCGAATTGGCTACAAAATTCTCCCAATTCGTGTTTACCAGTCAATCTCTGGCTTTTCAATTGGTTTTTTAACTTTATGTCATTACATAAAGATAAACCTTCTTTAACACAGGTGCTTATTAAGCGACCATATGTAAATGTATTGTAGGGTATAACCCCATCATGTTGAGCTCTTAGGTTAGTTCGAACTCTCTCAGCAAATAAGTTGGGTAAGCCATCTATAAATTTGGCTTTCCAATGAGAGTTATTTGCATCATCTAGTTGCATAACTCTGCTAAGAAAGGTATCTTTGTACCATCTAAAATGTGTCAAAGTAGGACATCTTAGGTTTTGTAACAAAGTTCTAACTTTCTCAGCTTGATTACTTACATCCCCTGTGAAATGATCGAGGATTGTAAGTATTAGTGTATAAACAGCATCAGAAACAGGAGTATTATTCTCCATTTTTGCTGCGCTCCAAATTTCAACCTTTTGAGCTGGGGATAAGCAATGATCCCACCAGCCTTTCAGAATTCCGGTAAATCCACATGATATGAATCTTGCAACATCAGCATCAGAATTTCCTTGCTGTTTTGATACAGTTGCATACATCATCATACGATGTAATGTGTCATGGATTTGCTTATCAGGCATTCCATCAATATTCCATTCATAAATGGAACGTCCTGAGTATGAATTTGTGGTAAGAGCTTCGCTCTCTTCATACAGGACATCTAAAGGAGTTGGCCTTTTATAATAATGCTTGTCCAACGTCCTTAGAGGATATTTTATCGTATTTACAATATCCTTGTCAGACATATTAATCTGACTTTCTGATGGCTCAGTTATTTCTGAGTCTTCTTCTGATATTTCAGAAGGTTCTCTATCAATGATGTTTAATCTTGCATTGCTGAACTTTTTCTCCAGAGCATTTATAATATCTGAGGATATGTCTTTATTTTTGGATAATTTATATCCAGAAATTTCTAAAGCTGGTTTTATAGGAATATAATTTTTCTCGTTTACAGTTTTAACAACAGGAGCTTCTGTAATTCCCATAGCCTGTAATTTATTATTCAGGCTTTCAAGAGCAGATTCTACTCTGGTCAACTGTTGACCAATCACTTGAATGTAAATATTAGAAAAATTATTTTGTTTGAAAACCTTTTGAAGTTCTTTCAAAGTGTTTTCCATTTTGTCATCTATAAGAGGCTTTATAAAAGCGGTTGCCTCTAAATTAGAGGTAGAAACACCAGATAACCTTAACGGTTCTGTTGGTGGATAAATTGATCTCACAGTTTTACCATTTTGTGTGGTCCACTGTTTATAATGTTCTTCTAAAACATTAATTTTACTTTCTTGTTCATTAAGAAAGTGTTCAACAAACCAATCTATAAAGTATTTCAGACATTGGTTTTCTTCAAGATGTTTATAATACCGATCTTTATAATGATACAGTTGTTCTGTAGAGAAGGTTTTTCCAAACCATTCTCTAAAAGCAGTATGCTTTTTACTCATAAATTCCTTATTAAGGAATTTTCTCAAATCACTATCAGGTCTTAAATCCATAAAATTATATGTGAAAACTCATCTCTGATGAGGTAGGAGAAGTTTTATTTTCCTTCTCGTAGATGGGATGAGAAATATTATCTTGGGAAATATTAATCCCTTTAACATCTCTATAAGAGGTGCTAGGTCTGGAGAAAGATCTCCTTAAAACTGAAGAACTGGAACCACCTTCCATATAAGGTTTTCCTGAACTACACTAGTCACTGCTAACCCTATACTATCCACAATACACCTAAAATCACAATAAGCTACATAGTAATCTATCTACGGACTGCGGGGGTGCTATACGCCATCCACCCGACTTCCCCCTGTAGATATAATCTACTCACCTTGCATCACCAATTGCGGACGTCACCAGGTATGCTTGTCGTCCCGAAGTCTTCATGGGTACCTACACATCAAAATATCGTATATGCGCATTAAAACCAAATCCAATCTAAAACGGCGCATGAAATCCAAAACGATACGATAAGGGGCCTATAGGTGAAAACCTATGGCACGCCTTCAAAACCATCAATAACTCCTCTATATCGTCGTATAAACGACAAATAGTCGAGGCAAAACACAATCCACCATTTCAGAAATGAAAATACGGAATACGGAAATACGAATCCAAAACAACAACTTAGGATATATGTCCCAGATTTCATCCTAGAAAGAATCTGTCAAAACTAGAAGTACCCAGGGCCAAGAATTGAGGTAATGGGGCTATGCACAGAAAACGAGGAATTTCCTCACTGGTCTGGCCGCAATTTGCGGCCAGAATGGAGGTTTTGGCGGCCAGAAGGTGGAGTGGGGAGCTAGGGTTTTGGGTGTTGCCTCTATGTTGCCTGCACATCTCAATTCCCACTCAAAATTATTTTAGGGTTCTCGGGGTGTTAGCAGATTCCAAATAACAGTGACAGATTACACAATTTCCCCGATATCGGTTTCTAAAATCCGTATTTCTGGTGTTTGCTTCAGGTTTTGGGTTTCAATTCAAACACTAGGGTGTTGGTGTATCCTCAATTGAACTCAAGTTCACAATACAACCCAAGTTCCTCTCAAACCCTAACTAGGTTTTCATCGAATCCATAATATCACACAATATCGATTAAATCTTAACATGGGGTTCTAGGAAAAGCTATAATTAAGCTAATGGTTTCAGAAATTACCTTTATTAGCAACTCAAGAATTTTCTTGAGTTGCCCTCTAGTGGCCAAATCCATGCTTCTTTAGCTCCATGTGTAGATCTAGGGATTTTGCACATTTTTAATGAAGTGAGTGTGAGGTTTTGGGGTGTTTTTAGAGATGATATGAGGAGTTGAAGAGGGGGAGGAAGGGGCTAGGCAGCAGCAGCAGCAACTATGGGAGAGAGGGAAAGAAATGAGAGTGAAGGAATGATGGAAGCATGGTGCAAAAAGGTAGGGTTGACCTTGTCCCTCTCTCTCTCATCATTACCTACTCTTTCCTTTTCTTTTCCCTTTTCTTTTAATCCCTAAACCTTCTCACAAGAATAGTGATCCCAAATGAAAAACCATGGCAAGAAAAGTGTACAAGTGTAGAAAAAGTGATATGTGCAAGTTTTGCACAAAATTACCAAAAAACCCGATTAGCGATTTTAATCGCGATTAGCACTAAATTAGTGTCAAAATGATCACAACAACTTAAAAATAGCATAATTTCAATAATTAACCCATTTTAGAATTTTCCATAATTTTTCATAATTTTTCTAACATTTTTCCTATTTATTTGCATTAAATATTAAAATAATCAATAAAAAAATATTAAATTATAAAAATTCCCAAAATTAATATTTTATATTTTTGAAAATGTTACAGCCAATCTTTGTAGTTTGGCCCTGTCAGTATGTTTTTATCTAGTAATAACTTAAGTCCGGTCATGTTGAATGGTCGCTGCAATTAGGAGAGAGAAAAGAAACACTTTAGCATGATGCTTTTGCAAGCTTAGAGTGGTTTTTAGTTTGTCTAAACTGGATGGCTCCCACTGTCTCTCGAATCCCTTCTCAAACCGTAAAGAAAAGATTAGTCAGGATTAATCCCACCGTACAATACTTACTTAACCGTTCAGCCAGGCCAATGTCGGTACTTCGAGGGAGGTTTTCCAACGCTTTCGCGAAGTTTCTTAATTAAGTAACCTCTTTTCCCTGTGGGCGTAGCCCCGCTAACACCTTTCTAGACAACTACTAGGTTTATATCATTGATCGTTAAGTGAGAGTTTTCCCGAGGAGTAGCATATACTCACAGTAGGATCGGGATCCAAATATTATCGCATGATAAAACCGAAGGAATCCTACCAGAATTATCACACTCCAAATGGTATGCAGCGCTAGCAAGTTTCAGTACTTATGAAACTCCCGATGTGGATTTTTGCCCCATGCTCTTATGACCTTGGCGTGAGGTCAAAATGTCATAAGTCACATGTCAAGTTCTTCCCATCATTATCCCGGTTAATTTGAACCCACCCGTACCTACCCTTGACGTAGGCCAAAATGGTAGTACGACTGTCTCAAACCAACGCATTCTATCTATGCTACAGATAAATATCCGGCAGCTACCAATCACTATGCCTTGGCGTGAGGTCAAAATACATAGCTTGAATACTACCGAATATTTAACTGAAATGATGGAGGGCTACGAATGGTTTTGGCGAAACCGTGAACGTAGTGAACTTGATATAATCGATGGAACGAGATAGCTTTTAAAAAGAGTGGTTCAAGCTCCGCGTTTAAAAGTTTAGTTTTGAAAAGAACCTAGTGGTTTTCAAAGTGTTCCAATCGACTTTTACTTGGTTTATTTTCTTGCATTAGTTCTTTTAATGCGTCCCATCATTTAATCCTACCATTGCAGAAAACAACCAAAATATGACGTACGCTTATGCCATTCGCATTCGCCACGTGGCCCCATCATCACCCGTTAGGTTACTTAACTAACGACAGAGCGGGGGCTGGGCTAGCGCGGCTGTAAAACATAAGCAACGCCTAAATAGTTATCATATATAAATATATAGCAATGATAGACATTACAGATCACAGATGAATACATTGGATATACTAGGAATCCGCAATCCGTTCGAGCCTGCAACGAAAAGCGGATTACACGGTCGCGGTGAATAGCCAAATACCCCACCCAAGACCCCTACGGGTGCGGCAAACTACCCGCCAAGTACCCGAAGCGAAGCAACCTCCCTCAACACCGTGAGTAGGCCACTCGGCACTTTGAGATACCCGGTAGTTTGTGCACCCCTCCATGGGTCTATCCTAGGAGCAAAAACAGTAAAAAGAAATATACAATGACGGCTACAACCCCGACCCGGTTGTGCGGCCATACAAATAATATTACATCAATTTACATATTACAATGAATGAAAGAAAAAGAAACAATCATCTCACATCCACCCCGGCTATTCACCCGCGACAATCCAACGCATTCATATACACAAACCAGCATCAAACACAGATCACAGATATGTATAACCCCCACCAATCGACATATAGCGATTAGCCGACGTTCAATACATATAAACATCACAGATATAACCCTTTAGTCAAAGTGTAGTGAAGTTCGATCAAAAATACGGATTTATAGGCCCCCAAAAACAAATTTCTTTTCTGGAAAACCTGGGCACAAATAAACCATCTTAAAAATCCAAAAACCAAGCCAGAAGAACACTGCACCAAACTCGACCCAGAACCGAGTCAACACGACCGCGGTTGCGCGGCAATAGCTTGCTATTGCCGCGGAACCGCGGCGCTTTGAACGATTCACTGGATCGTTTTTGGTGGCTTTCTTCACAAAACCCTGAGATGATTTTTGACGTACGATTTATTTTATTTTGAACAGAAAAAAAAATAACAGAAAGTTAGGGTTTTTGTAAACTCGGTTTTGCGATTTTTCCGATTGAACTTCCATACACTTTACTACCTAGCTAGTTTATGTTTAGTTTGGCTCTGATACCACTGTAAGTCCACGTTGCCCACCCCAGTGCTT
This sequence comes from Agapanthus africanus, assembly GCA_030015575.1. NCBI lineage: Eukaryota > Viridiplantae > Streptophyta > Magnoliopsida > Asparagales > Amaryllidaceae > Agapanthus > Agapanthus africanus. The sequence goes on along the minus strand of JASDDO010000006.1, from coordinate 242,923,925 downwards.
ACGGGGAGGCGGAAAACGGAATAAAAATCGAATTTTTATCATACTAGGCAACATGGACTAGACAAAGGAGGATCTTTGCTAAACAAAAACAAGCTAAAGCTAACTAGAAACTAGCTAAAGGTTGGAATGGTTATACCTAGGGCTTTATGTCCTTCTCTCCTTGCTCCTTGGAGTAGTAGAAAGGGATCACCTTTGTCGTCTTCTCACGTTGAAGAAGGATCCACCCGAAAGCCTCAACCTTTGGCTTCAACTCCAAGCTAGAAGTAACTAGGGTGCTAGAAGTGCTAATCCTAGAACCCTAGATGAGAGTAGAGATTACTATGGAATGGTTTTTCTCATGCTCAAGTGTTTCTCAACACATGAGAGGGGAGAGCTTGAGGAAGAGGAAGATCAAGAGAAAGAAAGTAAAATAATAGAATGAGAGAAATATGAAGCATTCTCACATATATGTGTGAATTATTGTAAATAGATAATTAGTGAGATAATTGTCATGGCTTAATCAAGACATGACCATTATCATTTTATTTTTAATGCAAATTGCAAGGATCAAAGAGCATCTTCCAAATGAAATGATGATGGTCAAAGTGTCAACCTAGGTCAACAAGTCAAGAATGTCAAATGGTCAACAACCATAACCATGCACAATTATATTAAACTAATATCAATTAACCATAATACACATATAAGCATTAGGGTTAATAAAATGACAATGGTCATTAACCCTAATCAAAGTTCTCTCCCTTTGTCTCAAGCAACTGTGCATACGAACCCGTATTCGTGATCCGGGGAACACGAATACAAAGAGATAAAACCAATCCCAAATCATATACTAGGATCCGGCTTAAACCAAAGCCCGCTAGTATAAGCTGTCAGGACAGCAAACGTGCACAAGTGCGCGGATGTGAACGAACCCTGTCGCAAAACCATGCGACCTCTACTCATTTTGCCTAAAGGCGAATAGCTCTCTGTGTGGGACTCTAAAGACTCGACACTACGCTGGCAGTGGGTTTAACCACAGACCGCAAGCGGCACTAGCTGTACGTAACGGTCCCCAGGTAGATGCCGATAAGAAGACTGACGAGGTGACCCCATTTGAACTCCTACTGAGCCTGTATGTGACAGTCTCCGTACAGTCCGATCTGTCCGTCTGATACATCGCATGGCGGGCCTAGGGGGCGGTGAACGTCAGTCCCCTAATAGCGGTACAAGTCGTGTCGGAGTGTAGCCCAGAACACCCTGAGATAACACTGGAAACCTACCAGTATATCTCGCTTGCCCTGGCCAGGGACTACTTGTGTAATGGCTCTCCTGGACACAGTGCGATGTCAACCCCCAATACCGGGAGAGACGAATCCTGTCTAACCGTCACTGCCTCCAACTGCTTCGGGACTGCACCCAAAAACTACCTGTTTGCACGACTCCTTTGAGCCATGGTAGGGTAGTAATCAAAGTGCAGTGGGAACACACTCGAGGCGAAGTGACAGTGTCAAGTCAGCGGACTAAGCTGTACTCATGTCACCTGGGAACTGATAACTGACGACAGGTATAATACCAACCAACAGTTCCCGACGAGTCCTGTCCAGTGTACTCGTAACCTAACGAGCACCCGTATACTATCTCAAGTACGACGTACTGACGGCTGTGGGACAGACCGTCTCCCACACTGGGATGAGAAGCGCATACGCTAGTCTACTCCGGAGTATCGATGCCCTGTCTCGATAGTCCAACGACTAGGGACCTGTATAAGGATGTGCTTATGGATTACCCAGCCCCCACGAGTGTGAGCGCCATCACAACGCTGGTAATCAAGCAAAAATCCTAAGGGCTCTACTAATATGTATATCAGCGATATGCTAAAAGAAACACATGCACATATTAATGCAGAGACAAACCAAGTAGCATACTACCATTTCGAGCAAGATTGTATATACAACTGTGAATATCCTAAGCTTCCATCAAGTAATATACAAACTAGTATGATACAGTAATGGACTCTAGGGCATATACACTAACAAATATAAGTCACACCAACCTCTCATCTCATCTAATCAAAGCACCATCACAAAAAACAAAGGAATGGACTCAAAAAGCATCTCATCATGATGAAGCCACTATGATGCCACCAAATTACAAAGGACCCCTCCACAAATAAGTTATTTGCAAACTGCAAATAACCCCCTCCAACGATAAAGTCCGGCCGTGAAGGAACAAAGGAAAACCGGCCGGAACGGAATGCAAACTGGCAACTTCAGAAAACTGATCCCGTAATAAATTACAGGAAAACCCCGCTACTGCATATACATGCCCGCATTTGTATTCCCACTGAACACAAATGCAAAGAGACAAAACTACACTGTCAAATACTAGGATCCGGCTTAAACCAAAGCCGGCTAGTAAAAACCGTCCGATCACGATCCGTGCAATACCGCACGTATCTGATCGAACCCTGTCATATCTCCATACGGCCTCTACAGCGTTTCGCCCGAAACTTGAGTAACTGTGTGTGGTGGACTCTAAAGACTCGTCAATACTATGGCTGTGGATTTAACCACTAGCACGTCAGAGGTATTAGCCATACGTGACGGGCTACCAGCTATTGACTAAAAGGGACGTCGATGAGCGAACTCATCCTGACACCCTACTGAGCCTGTCGGTGACAATATTCGTACAGTCTGGTCCGTTCGTCTATGAGCATCGCATGGCGGGCCTAGGGGTTGGTAAAAGTCAAACCCCCAATAGCGGTACAAGTCGTGTCGGAGTGTAGCCCAGAACACCCTGAGATACTACTGGAATACCTACCAGTAAATCTCCTGCCTTGGCCAAGGACTTTTCATGTACTGGCTCTCCTAGACACAGCACGACCTCACCCCCAATACCGGGAGAAACGAACCCCTGCAGATCCGCTCACTGCCTCCGTGTGGCTCGGGACTGTACCCAACTAAAACCTGTTTGCACGTCTCCTTTGAGCGTGGTAGGGTAGTAATCAAAGCACAGTGGGAACTCACACGAGACAAATGACGATCTCAGGTCGATGAACTAACCTGTACACATGTCACCAGGGAACTGCTATCTGACGTCTGGTATAATCCCAACTAGCAGGTTCCCGGCGAGTCCTGTTCGGTGTACTCATAACCCAATGAGCACCTGTATACATCTTAGGTGAACCAACTGACACCAGTGGCTTGTGAGACCGGCCACCGCCCCTCGTCGGAGTCTCGACTGTATACACTAGTCTACTCTGGAGAATCGATGCCCTGTCTCGAAACTCCCACGACTAGGGACCTTTTAAGGATGTGCTTATAGAATCCAGCTCTCACGTATATGATCGCCCTCATACTGCTGGCAGTCAAGCAAGAATCCTAGGGGCTCTATCAACGTGTAATAGCGACTCGTAAGGTCACCTAATGCAGTACACGATGATAAAGATAAACCAGATAGCATACTATCATCTTGAGTAAGACTGTCCTACCGGGATAGGTCCTCCCTCAATCATTGCAATCACGTGCCTGTGATCCAATAATTGACTCTGAGGGCGCTATCTCCAACAGCATTGACTTGCATATTGGTTTGGATTACATGTGATTTCTGGATTTGGGAACCGTGGCTATGTCAAAGAGAATATGTAATCATTTAAAAACCCGGTTTCCCTTGATATGATATTTCAGTGCGTCCACCATGTATTTTCTCGGTGCTAGAGCGATATATGAGAGAGAGGGCTGACCCGGACTGACGGATGCCCGATATATGAGAGAGAGGGCTGACCCGGACTGACAGATGCCCGATATATTAGAGAGGGGGCTGACCCAGACCGACGGATACCCGATATATTAGAGAGGGGGCTGACCCGGACTGACGGATGCCCGATACATTAGAGAGGGGGCTGACCCGGACTGACGGATGCCCGATATATTAGAGAGAGGGCTGACCCGGACTGACGGATGCCCGATATATTAGAGAGGGGGCTGACCCGGACTGACGGATGCCCGATATAGGAGGTTTTGCATGTCGATGCTAGACACGAGCATTTATGATATTTGGGTGCCGATGTTGGGCACTCGTGATTCTCAGTGATGTACAGGATTTGAGGGCCGATGGGAGTGCCGGCGTCTGGGTTGTTGGGATTTGGGGTGCATTGGTGGGTACCGATTATCTTTCCACGTTGACATTCCGCATAGATGTTGTTTCATCCCTTGCTCAGCATTTATTATTTTGATCTCATCCTGTAGTTATTTTACTTGACAGAGCACTTGCACAATTATGCACATACTGCTTATTGCATATAGATTTATCTGCTGGCATTTGATAGAGTAGCGCAGCATGTGCATGCTCGCGATTACCTTTATATGTTATCTCTATTCACGAGTTGGCAACTCACCCTCCGTTGTGCCACAGTATTTGCAGGTTGCCCTTCAGAGTAGTCGCGGCAGGCTGCCTTCGTACATCTTTTGGCCACAGATACCACTACAGTTGGTGCGCGAGCTGCTTTGCTGTTAGGTGGGTTGTGGTATCTGGTTACTTTTATTGTACCCACTTTTGTATCGAGTATTCTCCATCTACCTTATATGTATTTGACTTAGAGACAGCGTGAGGACGATGATGTATATTTTTTTGTTTTCTGGTGTCGGGCTTGTGGGAGCCGACTTTATATATATATGCAGTTTGAGTATTCTGTGATGTTTTCACTTATTGCTCTAATTATTTCACATGTTACTTTTGCTATATCTTGCCCCTTTTCCCCGATTTTCGGGACAAATTTTGATAAAGGAAATGTTGCCAAAATTGTTAAAATAATAACTTGAACCTTAATGGCTTTCTACTAAACAACTTAAGTTTTCTAAAGGTTTTAACAAGTATTCTAATAAACGTTTCAAACACTCATTACTTTTATGGTTTTGATTTCTGGGTTTCGGCTTACTTAGTCGCGTTACGCCTGTAGACGTTGCGTGGTTAAGTGCCGGTCACGAGTCGAATTCCGGGGCGTGACAAGTTATTACCCTGACGCAAACTTTTGTCCAAGGGGTCACTCCCGATGAAGGGATCTCAGCCCTTGCCTCGTAGAATGAGGTGCTTGGTATTCATAACCGAATACCTCTATGCAAAACAAAAGTAAACGTCCTTGCAATAACAGCTTTTTAAAAATTGTTCCAACAACGTCTTATAGGTTTGTTTTCTTGCATTAATTTAATGTGTCCCATCAATTAATCCTACCATTGCAGAAAACAACGAAAATATGACGTACGCTTATGCCATCCGCATTCGCCACGGGACCCCGTCATCACCCGTTAGGTTACTTAACTAACGACAGAGCGGGGGCTGGACTAGCGCGGATGCAAAACATATGCAATGCCTAAATAGATATCATATACATATATATACACATTTGTCGGATGCAATGATAGCCATTCCAGATCACAGATGAATACATTGGATAAACTAGGAATCCGTATTTTGTTCGAGCCTGCAACGAAAGACGGATTACACGGTCGCGATGAATAGCCAAAACCCCACCCTAGACCCCTACGGGTGCGGCAAACTACCCGCCAAGTACCCGAAGCGAAGCAACCTTCCTCAGCAGCGTGAGTAGGCCACTCGGCACTTCGAGATACCCGGTAGTTTGTGCACCCCACCTTGGGTCTATCCTAGGAGCAAAAACAGTAAAAAGAAATTATACAATGGCGGCTACAACCTCATCCCGGATGTGCGGTCATACAAATAATATTACATCAATTTACATATTACATGAATTGAAAGATAAAAAAACTCTCATCTCACAACCCCCCGGCTATTCATCCGCGACAATCCAATGAATTCATATACACAAACCATCAACATTACAGATCACAGATATGTATAACCCCCACTAATCGATGTATAGCGATTAGCAGACGTTCAATACATATATCACATCACAGATATAACCATTTAGCCAAAGTTTGTAGAACTCCGATCAAAATACAAATTTGTAACTACCTCCAAAAATAATATTTTTCTCTGGACAACCTGGGCAGAAACAAAATATCTCAAAAATCCCAAAACACAAAAATAAGAATTCTGCAACAAATTTGAGCCGCGGCCGAGTCAACTCGGCCGCGGAGCCGCGGCGGAACGCTTGGTTCCGCCGCGCTTCCGCGGCGAGTTGGCCGAGTCGTGGCCTCAAATTTTTTGGTTATTCCTAGAAAACCCTGCTTGTATTTTTCAGACATGTTAAATAAATTTTAGAGCAGGTTTCAAAAACGGCAGAAAGCATGGGTTTCGGACGTCTTTTTAGGATTTTTGCCGGATCGAAGTTCTAAAAACCTTGCTAACTGTTAGTTGTTGTTTAGTTAGGCTCTGATACCACTGTTAGGTCCACGTTACCTTACCCGGTTCTTTCGGGGTTGCGGAAACGGTGAAAAACGATTTTTAGTATTATGGTAACATGGACTATAAAATCCGGATCTTTGCTAAACTACACACTAGCAACTAACAAGAGCTTTACCTACTCGGTTAGGGGGTTATACCTTAACTTGAACTCCTTCTCTTGGACACCTTGTGGTGGTCGGATGGTTCTCTCCTCGTCGCCTTCTCTTGCCGACGATGGATCCACCTAAGGGTCTCTACCTTGAGCTCCTTCCTCGAACTTGAGGTAACTAAAGTATTCGGCTTGCTAGACCTTCAACCTTAAGATGGGTAGAGAGTGGCTTTGGTGTTTTATCTCAAAGGAAATGATTCTCAACTCATGAGAAGGATTTTCCTTGAGCTAGAGGAAGAGGAAGAGGAAAAGATGAGAGAGAATGAGAATGAGAGAATGATAAGAGTTTTGCAACCATATCCAATATATGTGAATTCTCAAATTAACAATATTAATCAAAAATGAAAAAGGTGATGGTTGGTTTGATAAGACCAATATCATTTCATAAATGATTTTGCTAAGATCAAAGAGCATCTTTGGTGTGAAATGATGATGGTCAAAGTTTCAACCTTGGTCAACAAGTCAACCTTGGTCAAAAAAGTCAACAACCCTAACCATAACTTAATTTCCTTTAATTAATATTATTAATTGATATTTCACATATTCATTAGGGTTTGGAAAAAGACAACTGTCCACTGTGCATACACACCCGTTCCAAAACCCTAATGAGAATCCTCTGCCTCTGCCTCAGTCAATTGTACATACACACCCGCATCCATGTTCCGAGGAACACGAATACAATGAGATAAAACTAACCCCAAAACATATACTAGGATCTGGCTTAAACCAAATCCTGCTAGTAATAACTGTCCGGACACCAAACGTACGAGGATGTAAACGAACCCCGTCGCAAAACCATGCGACCTCTACTCTGTTTTGCCCAAAGGCGAATAACCCTCTGTGTGGGACTCTAAAGACTCGACACTACGCTGGCAGTGGGTTTAACCACAGACCACAAGCGGCACTAGCTGTACGTAACGGTCCCCAGGTAGATGCCGATAAGAAGACTGATGAGGTGAACCCATCCGAACTCCTACTGAGCCTGTATGTGACAATCTCCGTACAGTCCGGTCTGTTCGTCTGAGAATATCGCATGGCGGGCCTAGGGGTGGTAAACGTCAGTCCCCTAATAGCGGTACAAGTCGTGTCGGAGTGTAGCCCAGAACACCCTGAGATAACACTGGAAACGTACCAGTATATCTCGCTTGCCCTGGCCAGGGACGACTATGTGTAATGGCTCTCCTAGACACAGCGCGATATCAACCCCCAATACCGGGAGAGACGAATTCTGTCTAACCGTCACTGCCTCCAAGTGCTTCGGGACTGCACCCAACTACTACCTATTTGCCCGACTCAGTAGAGCCGTGGTAGGGTAGTAATCAAAGAACAGTGGGAACACACTGAGGCGAAGTGACAGTGTCAAGTCAGCGGACTAAGCTGTACTCATGTCACCTGGGAACTGTTAACTGACGATAGGTATAATACCAACCAACAGTTCCCGACGAGTCATGTCCAGTGTACTCATAACCTAACGAGCACCCGCATACTATCTCCAGTACGACGTATTGATGGCTGTGGGACAGACCATCTCCCATACTGGGAAGAGAAGCGTATGCACCAGTCTACTCTGGAGTATCGATGCCCTGTCTCGATAATCCTATGACTGGGGACCAAGAATAAGGATGTGCTTATAGACTACCCAGCCCCCACTAGTGTGATCGCCATCACAACGCCGGTAGTCAAGCAAAAATCCTAAGGGCTCCATCAATATGTTTCAGCGATATGTTAAAAGAAACATATACACATATTAAAATAGAAACAAACCAAGTAGCATACTACTATATCAAGCAAGACTGTCGTAAAACCGTATATATATATATATATATCCCAAGCCTCCAAAATGTATTATACAAACTAGTACTATACAATAATGGCCTCTAGGGCATACATATCTAACAAGTACGACTGTCCCAAACCAACGCATCTATCTATGCTGCAGAAAAGTAACAAATAGCTACCATACTCTATGTCTTGACTTTGGCCAACAAACATAGCATGAATACTAAGTGCTACCAGTCTGAAAAGACGGAGGGCTACGAATGATTTTTGGCGAAAAACCTTTAATGTAATAAACTTGATATCGTTGAAGGAACCGGATAGCTTTTATAAAAATATAGTGGCGAAAACCTTTGCTAAAGAGGTCGCTCCCGGTGAAGGGATCTCGGCTCTTTCCCCGTAGAATGAGGTGCAGGATATTCCAACTGAATACCACGATGCAAAGCAAAAGTAATCGGCTATAGTGAAGTTATTGCCCTAACGCAAACTTCTGTCCAAGGGGTCACTCCCGGTGAAGGGATCCCGGCCCTTGCCTCGTCGACTGAGGTGCTGGATATTCATAACCGAATACCACTGTGCAAAATAAAAGAGAACATCCTTGCAATAACAGCTTTTTGAAAAATGTTCCAACAACATCAGAATAGGTTTGTTTAGCTTGCATTGATCCGAATCAATGCAGTCCCATCAATTGATCACACCAATAAAGAACGAAAATAATAATGTACGTATATGCCATCCGCATTCGCCACTGGGTCCCGTCATCACCCGTTAGGTTACTTAACTAACGACAGAGCGGGGACTGGACTAGCGCGGATGCAAAACATATACAACATCTACTAGTATATATATCAATATATAATAATCGCTCAAGGCGTGATAAAATGCAATATCACAGAAATGTAATAAGCATCACAGAACAATACAGATATCTGGGATCCCCGGGTTTCATAGAGCCGCTACTGAAACCCGACGTTCCCCTGGTCGTGTGGATAGCCTGTGCAATGAAATCCTAGATCCCTACGGGCGCGGCAAGTTACCCGCCAAAACCTGAAGCGAGGCGGCCCCTTTCAACAACGTGAATGGACCACCCAGCACTTCACGGAATCCGGTAACTTGGGCACCCCTCCTTGGGTCAACATGTACCCCCTACGAGTGCGGCGAATAGCCCTCCAATTCTAGAGTGAAGCCCCCTCCGTCTCAACGCCATGAGATGCGGGCCCGTTGCCCTCTAGAACACGGCTACCCGTGCATCCCTCCGCGGGGTAATCCTAGTACAGAAAGTAAAATATATACAACGGGTACATCGACCTCAGCCCGGTCGTGCCCCAAAAGAATAATATACAAACAGGCAGTGACGGCAGTCCACATGTCGGACGCTCTCCCCGCAATAACAAATGTATATATACAACCAAACTGTACTACCATTGCATCCAGGCTATCGACCACAACAAATCCGCAACATCACAGCACAACACAGAACATCAACGTGAATGTCACGTTCGCAAATCCGTCTAAAAGGACTATAGCAATTAGACAGGATTTACCGATCAAATGACATTCACGGTCACAGATATAATGTAAATACTGTGAACTAACATGTTTAAAATTTTCGATCGACAAACTTTCCCGAAGTGGGCCCCCAAGCACAATACCCAGTACTCAAACAAATCTGGGCCCAAACAGAATATACCAAAAACCCCAATTCCAACACAGAGACCTGCTGAAGAAATTTGGTGCATTGTGGCTACAGTACGGCGGCGGATCCGCGGCCAAAACGTGGTTTTGGCCGCTGATACGCCGCTCTACAGTAAAATCAGCCGACCAAATTTCTTCAGTTCTCTAGAAAATGCCTGCACATGTTTCTGCAATATACCAAATATTTTTTTGACAACTAAAATTTTTCTACAGAAACTGATGCATTTGAAAACGCGGTTTTTGATATTTTCGTTCGATCGAAGTTCTAAACACGTTAGAGCAAACTAGTAAAGGTTAATGGTGTGGCTCTGATACCAATGTAAGTGCACGGCAGCGCCCCGGCCGTCTGAACGAGACCAAAATGCGGAAACAATGTAACATTTTTAAAATAATTAAATAATTAATTAAATAAATAAAATCGTTTAAGTGAATTTTATAATTTTCGGTAAAGTAAAACGTAGTTTTCATAAAACTAAACCGTAATTATTTTTCACTATAAATTTAAAAATGCCTATTTTAATTATGTTATTACTAGTAAATGATGTTTATTTAGTCACTTATAAATTTTTAGTTTAATTAAATATTTTTCTTAAATTAATTATTTTAAATATTAACATAAGCTTTATTTTTACACTAAATTAGTGTAAATTACAAATATGAATGGGTTAAATTTGCAAAAATGAACCATTGCATCTTAGAATCAAGTGTGTTTCATGCAAAATTTATTTTCAAAATTTTACAATGGTTCAAGACCATTCTAGGTCAAATGGAGTGAAGAAAATAAAGAATTTTTAAATAAATTCATGAAAAGACTTAATTGTACGATATTTTTGTGAAACCTTCTACACTATTCTTCACCTTTTCTCACTCTCCTCTCTTTTCCTCACCTCATGGCCGGCCTCACCTCCATGGGCAGCCCCAAAAAATTTTCCCCATCATTTTTGCATTAAAAATCATCAAAATTCATCAAAAATTCAATAAAAAATCCACAAAATCCTAATAAATTCCTACCCTCTATTCTTTGCTCATCTTTACATGGATTTTGGAGATGGAAAGCATTCATTTTGGAGGCTTATTTTCATGTTTGTATTTCATGTTGTGGAGGTATAAATCTTCTTCTTTTGATTTATTGTTATTAGATGTTTCATTTAAGTATAATTAGATTTAATAAATAATTTCTATCTACAAGTTTTAAAATTCAAGTTAGGGTTTATAAAATTAAGTTACGGTTTTTATTAATTAAGTAGGGTTATAATAACCAGTTTAACATTTTTAGAAGTGGAAAATCTTGTATGGATGATATATTGTAAATTGTTTATCCAAAATTGTTTAAATTAATCCATTTTGCAAACTAGATTTCTATATATTGTATATATTGGTGAGATAAAATACCAATTAATGTTTGTAACACTAGATTGTGGTTTTAATGAGGATATTAACTTGTTAGTGGAATGGAAAACTTAAATTGGTTACTAGTTTCTATTGATAATTGAAAAATACTAATAAAAATGCTATTTTTGCTAACTAGATTTTGGAAATTCTTAAATAAATGAAATTTAAAATATAATTTATGGTTTCATTATATCATTATCATCATGAATTGTAGTTTAATGCATTAATTCATGCAAAATCCAGTTTAGATGTGATATTGTGAAATTTTCCTTAAAAGTATCGAAATCGGGCAAGTTTGCAAACTAGAATTTTCAAACTAATATAAATTAGGGTGTTAAAAATATAGTGATAGTTTATATAGTCTAGTTATGCTAATTAATGAATATTATGACCATTAGTTTCTTTTAAACATCAATTTTTGAAGTAAAACGGTAAATTGGTGTTTTCAGGTTTTACGGAATCGGACGATTTGATCGATTTTTAGGGTTTCGATGGATTAAATCATGTTTTATATTATAAGTAATGAGTTTTTAAACTGCAAGTTGTTTGTTGATGTTTATCTCGATCAATCGGTGTTTGTACGCCAACATCGAGCGATATATGGTTCTTTTGCATGAGCGGGACATAGGTTTTAACCTATGCGCGTTCCGTGAGTCGTTTTGACTTTTGTCCGTGATTCAGTTTACGATACTATATATATGTTTGCATATAGGTACCCCTCACGTGGACTACGGGCGATGAAGAAGAGGATGGCGACATCATTTTCGGCAGACAAGGACCAGGTGAGTAGATGTATATCTACGGGGGGAAGTCGGGTGGATGGCGTTTAGCACCCCCGCAAGCGTAGAATAGGAATAAGTACTTATTGTCATTAGAAAGACATACGTGACCTTAGAATTTCGGTGAGTAGGACCCTGGTAGTGATCTTAGGTTGGACTGGATTGATGTAGAAAGACCTTACCCGAGGATGAATATCTTGGAGGAGATTCATAGGTTTCAGGTAGATACACACACACGCACACACTGAGACTCGACGTGGTGTATACATGTATGTATATATGTATATATATATATAGGACTAGGTGTAGGTGTATATATATACACAATACGTATATGTGATACAAGGATGTGATATGATACACGGGGATGAAACAATATAACTAGGCTGATGCCGTGATTCTTGGTTATACAGTCGTGTTATGATGTTAGCGGATCATTAAAAAATGAGATAATGGATTTGTATACTTGAACAATAATAAAGGGTGGTGATGATATTGAAGTACATGGGACTCTAAAATAGAACCCGGATCGTAATCTGTGCCTGAAATTCTGATATCATATATGTGTGACTTGATTACGATATCATATAGGTGTGACTTGATTATGATATCATATAGGTGTGACTTGATCACGATATGATACATATGACATGATATTTCTGAGGATAAATTAACGATGTATATTTATGCTGGCAATGATATATGATTGATGTATGTGATTACAGTATAGCACCTTGATCTTTACATGCGTTGAGGATGATATTATACGAATGATGTGACACGTAGGAGATATTTGACCCGTACCCCGATGTCGGGATGCCGTACGATAGATTTTACCGTACGAGACATAGATATGATGATTGATCCGCACTCTTGATTCGAGGAAGCCGTACTACTTACGTGACGCTATTGAGGCTGGATCGCCGACTATTAGAGATATGGATTCAAACCTTAGGTGGACTCTTATTTCTTATTGACTAGTTTCTTAGGTTTAGTTCCTTAGGAGGTTAGATGGACACTAGTTTAGGCTCGAGTCATATAGTTGTAGTTGTACTTGTATATCATAGATGAGTGGTTATTACACATCCGTCTTTACATTCATACCGTAATCATAATGGTGTATGTTGATTCATATGTTTCTATAATCAGTATAAAACTCTGCCTGTTGGGACACCAGCACCATTACCGATGATGCGCATATTCCACGCACACTTATTTGTCAGCTCACACACATCATCATCGGTAATTGCTATGTCACGTACACTTTAGATCATATTATCTTTTATTGATACAATCAGCTAACAGCTAGATCGATATAATATTGTGATTACTCTCTGGTGTTAGTATAGGTATAGAATTTATTACTTAGACATTTTATGCATTCGCATTTTCATGTTATCATGCAGTATTATGGGGCATATGCCGACACTTATCATATACTTACTCATGATTTTGTGATTTTGGATTTCTATGAGATTTCTGGATTTTTGGGAAAAACCGCAAGAATATATAAAAACTTCTCTCTCTCTCCTCCTCTCTTTTTAAAATATAAGATGCGGTTTTCTCGTGATGTATGTATCGTCCACAATGAGATTTCATGTTTTCTGTTGGATTTCGAGATCCGATTCGAGGAGTAGATGAACCTGTAAGTCCATGCTACCGCTCCCGGTGCTTACGGGCTTGCGGAAATGACGAAAAACGATTTTTTTAGACGAGGTAACATGGACTCAAAACGGATCTTTGTTAAACTATCTACCTAACAACCTAACTAGGAGTTGTTAACTACTCGGTTAGGGGGTTATACCTTTCTTTCTTGAACTCCTTCGTCTTCAACTCTCGATGGTGTACGGATCGGCTTCACCCCGTCGTCTCCTTGCACTGAAGATCGATCCACCCGAAAGCTTCTACCTTTGGCTTCTTCTTCGAACTTTGAAGAAACTAGTTCACTCGGTTTGCCAAACCATGTGAACTAGAGTGAGTAGAGGAGAGTGTGTTGGGATTTTTCTCTATGGTTCTTGCTTCTCAACACATAAGACAAGTGAACCATAGACTAGAGAGAGGGAGAGCAAGAGGAAGAGGGTGAGAGCTCAAAACAAGAGAGAGAAAGGAAATGAGAGAATGAGTAAGACTTTTCTCCCTTTGGCTCTCATAATCCAAAGTCATCATAACAAAAATACCAATAAAGTATTATGTGATGGTTTAAGTCAAAATAGCCATATCATTTCATGCACTCATTTTGTACAAGATAAACAAGCAAGCAAAAGTCTTTGCCATGAAATGATAGCTATTGTTATGATGATGGTCAACTAGTCTAACCTAGTCAACCGGTCAACAAAGTCAACAAGTCAACAAAGTCAACCCCTCAACAACCATGTCACTATAATACTTAATTAATATTATTGTTAATTATATTTCATATTCTCATTAGGGTTTAGCAAAAAATCAATAGTCAACAGTCAACAGTCAACAACCCTAATGAGAATCCTCTGCCTCTGTCTCTCCGTCAACTGTGCATACACACCCGCATCCGCGTTCCGAGGAACACGAATACATACTAGATAAAACCAATCCCAAAATGTACATTAGGATCTGGCTTAAATCAAAGCCCGCTAGTGTTAACTGTCCGGACACTAAACGTGCACAAGTGCACGGATGTGACTGAACCCTGTCGCAAAGCCATGCGACCTGTCGCAAAACCATGCGACCCCTACTCTTTTGCCTAAAGGCGAACAGCTTTCTGTGTGGGACTCTAAAGACTCGACACTACACTAGCAGTGGGTTTAACCACAGACCGCAAGCGGCACTAGCTGTGCGTAACGGTCCCCAGGTAGATGCCGACAAGAAGACTGACGAGGTGAAACCCATCTGAACTCCTACTGAGTCTGAATGTGACAATCTCCATACAGTCCGGTCTGTTCGTCTGATACATCGCATGGCGGGCCTAGGGGGTGGTGAACGTCAGTCCTCTAATAGCGGTACAAGTCGTGTCGAACTGAAGCCCATAACACCCTGAGATAACACTGGAAGCCTACCAGTATATCTCGCTTGCCCTGGCCAGGGACTACTCGTGTAATGGCTCTCCTAGACACAGCGCGATGTCAACCCCCAATACCGGGAGAGACGAATCCTGTCTAACCGTCACTGCCTCCAAGTGCTTCGGGACTGCACCCAACTACTACATGTTTGCACGACTCCTTTGAGCCGTGGTAGGGTAGTAATCTAAGTACAGTGGGAACACACTCGAGGCGAAGTGACAGTGTCAAGGCAGCGGACTAAGCTGTACTCATGTCACCTGGGAACTGATAACTGACGATAGGTATAGTACCAACCAATCAGTTCCCGACGAGTCCTGTCCAGTGTACTCGTAACCTAACGAGCACCCGCATACTATCTCAAGTACGACGTACTGACGGCTGTGGGACAGACCGTCTTCCCAGCTGGGATGAGAAGCGCATACGCTAGTCTACTCCGGAGTATCGATGCCCTGTCTCGATAGTCCTGCGACTAGGGACCTGTATAAGGATGTGCTTATGGATTACCCAGCCCCCACGAGTGTGACTGCCATCACAACGCTGGTAATCAAGCAAAGATCTTAAGGGCTCCACTAATGCGTATAGGTGATATAATGAAATAAACACATGTATACATTGAAGTAGAAACAAACCAAGTAGCATACTACCATTTTGAGCAAGATTGTTTACACAACTGTGAATATCCCAAGCTTCCATTAAGTAATATACAAACTAGTATGATACAGTAATGGCCTCTAGGGCCTATACACTAACAATCTCCCACTTGCACTAAGGCCATGTACTGGCGTATCGAAGACCTATCATCTCGATCAGCCGCTCGAACTGAGCCTGGGGCAAGGCCTTGGTGAATGGATCTGCAGTGTTATCTTCTGAAGCAACCCTCCGAACCTCGATCTCCTGGCGATCCACGATCTCCCTGATCAGGTGATACCGCCTCAAGATGTGTCTGGATTTCTGATGGGACCTAGGTTCCTTTGCTAAAGCTATAGCCCCGTTGTTGTCGCAATACAGAGGTATTGGATCAACAATGAACGGAACCACCTGAAGTTCTTTCAAGAACTTCCTCATCCAGACGGCTTCTTTTGCGGCATCAGATGCAGCGATGTATTCTGCTTCCATAGTCGAGTCAGCAACGGTTTCCTGTTTGGAACTCTTCCAACACACCGCCCCTCCATTGAGGGTAAAGACAAAACCCGACATGGACTTGGAATCATCCTTGTCACTCTGGAAGCTGGAGTCAGCAAAGGCCTCGATCTGGAGGTCTTTTCCGCCATACACCAAGAACATCTCCTTAGTCCTTCTCAGGTACTTGAGAATGTTCTTTACCGCTATCCAGTGTTTCTTCCCAAGGTTTGACTGATACCGGCTTACTACACAGAGTGCATAAGCTACATCCGGTCTGGTACACAACATCGCATACATTATAGAGCCTACCGCAGAAGCGTATGGTATAATAGACATGCGATCCCTTTCCAAATCAGTCTTGGGAGACATCTCTTTGGAGAGGGTGATCCCGTGACAAGCCGGTAGATTACTGCGCTTGGAATCTTCCATACTGAATCTTTTCAGTATGGTGTCGATGTACCTGGACTGTGAAAGTCCTAATATCCTTTTGGATCTATCACGATGGATCCGGATCCCCAGGATGTATGAGGCATCACCCAGGTCTTTCATGGAGAACCTGTGTGACAAGAACCCCTTGACAGATTGTAGCATAGGAATGTCATTTCCTATTAAGAGAATGTCATCCACGTATAAAACGAGGAATACTACAGTTCTCGCTACAAATCTACTATAGATGCATGGTTCATCTGGATTTTTGATAAAGCCAAATTCCTTGACCGTCTCATCAAAACAGATGTTCCAACTCCGCGATGCCTGCTTTAGTCCGTAGATGGACTTAAGCAACTTGCACACCTTTCCGCTGCTCCCACTCTGAATGAAACCCTCTGGCTAGTCCATATAGACACACTCCTCTAAATATCCATTTAGAAAAGCGGTCTTTACGTCCATCTGCCAAATCTCATAATCGTGGAAAGCAGCAATGGCAAGAAGGATCCGAATGGATTTCAGCATAGCCACTGGAGAAAAGGTTTCGTCATAGTCCAAGACAGGTCTTTAACGGAAACCCTTTGCAACAAGTCTAGCTTTATAGGTCTCAACCTGTCCATCTACACCAATCTTCCTTTTGAAGATCCACTTGCATCCTACGGGTTTTACCCCATCTGGAGCAATGTCCAACGTCCATACTTTGTTGGTGTACATGGACTCCATTTCGGTCCGCATTGCATCCAGCCATTTTACCGAGTCAACGCTCTGAACGACCTGCTGGAAGCTAGTAGGCTCATCATAATCAATGATGCAATCCTCTCTATTCCCGTCTATGAGAAAACCGTAGTATCTCTTGGGCGGATGAGACTGCCTACTACTCCTGCGGAGCGGCGTAGGAATGTCCTGTTCTTTTGAACCCTCTGGTTCTACTAAGCTTTCAGTAATAGTCTGTGGTTCTGGAATTTCTTCCAGTTCTATTTCGCTCCCACTTGTTTCCTTTTCTAAGAACTGGTGTTCCAGAAAATGGGCATTATGAGAAACAATGATCTTTTGTTCCTCTGCGTAATAGAAGAGATACCCCCTGGAGTTCTTTGGGTATCCCACAACTTGCACGGTACTGAGCGTACCTCGAGTTTGTCCGCATGCTGCTTTTTGACAAAAGCCGGACATCCCCAGATCTTCAGATATTGAATATAGGGTTTCTTCCCACACCATATCTCATATGGTGTGGTAAGCACAGTCTTAGTCGGAACTCGGTTCAAAAGGTATGCAGCTGATTCTAGCGCACACCCCCAGAATGATCGCGGTAACTCAGTGTTACTCATCATGGACCGTACCATATCCAATAGGGTTCGGTTCTGTCTCTCCGATACACCGTTATGTTGCGGAGTGTATGGAGGAGTAAGCTGAGAGAGAATTCCGTTCTCTTTTAAATAGTCCAGGAACTCGGCACTCAAGTATTCACCACCTCGATCCGATCTTAGAATCTTGATACTTTTGCCGGTTTGTTTTTCTACTTCATTCTTATATTCCTGGAATTTTCCAAAGGCTTCGGACTTATGTTTCATTAAGAAGACATAACCGTACCTTGAAAAGTCATCCGTAAAAGTAATGAAGTAAGAATAACCGCTTCGTGCATGCATAGACATTGGACCGCACACGTCGCTGTGTACGAGTCCCAAGAGCTCGCTCGTTCTTACTCCGTGTCCAGTGAACGGAGTCTTTGTCATCTTTCCTTTGAGACGGGATTGACAAGTGGCATACGATTGATATTCGAACGGATTCAAATATCCTTCTGTATGTAACTTCGTCAACCTTCTCTCATTGATGTGACCCAGTCTACAATGCCATAAGAAAGTCTGATTTATTTCCGGAGACTTTCTTTTGTGTGTATTCTGGACATTGAAAATCTGTGGTTGGTTTAATACGTATATACCATTGCTTAATGTACCTGACCCAATCAGAACTTGATTAAGGTGAATGTTTACAACATTACTTACAAATGCAAATTCATAACCTTCTTTAGATAATAAAGATACAGAAATGATATTACAAGTTACATTGGGTACAAAATAGCAATTACGCAAAACCAAAACGTGTCCATCTGACAACCCCAGGTGATAGTCCCCCACGAACTCAGCATCCATGCTAGCTCCGTTTGCAACTCTGAGGGTCATGTCACCTGCTTTAAAAAACCTACGCTTTCTCAACGCCTGCAAATAATTACAGATATGAGATCCCGATCCGGTATCTAATACCCAGGACGTAGAGTTTATTGATAGACAGTTTTCAATAACATACACACCTGAACCTGAAGCCGCAACCTGCTTCAGATCCTCTGTTCTGGCTTTCCAAGCCCTGCAATCTTTCTTCCAGTGTCCACTCTTATGACAGTAGAAGCATTCTTCGTTATCCACAAGCTTCCCTACTTTCTTTGTTGCTTTTGCCTTTCCCTTCGTATACACTTTACTAACACCGCCCCTTAGTTTGGCGGGGGCTTTCTTCTTCTTTCCCTTGGCTTTCTCCTTGGACCTAGAAGAGGAAGATCCTCCTACAAACAAAGTGGATGTTTCCCTACCTTTCTGTAGGGTGCCCTCTGCGCTCCTCAGTATGTTGAGGAGTTCTGAAAGTTCAACTTCCTTTTCTTGTAAGTTGAAGTTCAGGATAAACTGGGCGTAAGTGGGAGGAAGGGACTTGAGAATCAAGTCCGTATAGAGCTCATTCTCCAACGTGGTCCCAAGGTCCGCGAGCTCTTCTATGTAGCCAATCATCTTAAGCATGTGTTCCGCTACCGATGATTCGACGGCCAACCTTGCCGAAAATAGCTTCTTCGACACTTCGTATCTTGCGATACGAGATTGCTCTCCATACAGTTCTTTTGTATGGAGAACTATGGATTTGAGGTCCATATTCTCGTGCCTCCTCTGATGTTCGTTGTCCATAGAGGCAAGCACGAGGCACTTGGCCTTCGCGCAATCGATCTCCCAAGTCTTACGGATTTCCTTATCCGCGACGCTGGAGGTGGGACCTGGGACAGGGGGAGCTTTGGTGGTAAGAAGATACCCCAGCTTGTCGTAAGTGATTGCCATTTTGACATTCCTGAGCCAATCTTTGTAGTTTGGCTCTGTCAGTATGTTTTTATCTAGAAGTAACTTAAGTCCAGTCATGTCGATTGGTCGCTGCAATTAGGAGAGAGAGAAGAAACACTCAGCATGACGCTCTTGCAAGTTTAGAGTAGTTTTTAGTTTGTCTAAACAGGATGGCTCCCACTGTCTCTCGAATCCCTCCTCAAACCAAAAAGGAAGAATTAGTCAGGATCAATCTCACCGTACAATTCTTGCTTAACCATTCGGCCAGGCTGGTGTCGGTACTTCGAGGGAGGTTTTTCAACGCTTTCGCGAAGTTCCTTAATTAAATAACCTCTTTTCCCAGTGGGCGTAGCCCCGCTAACACCTTTCTAGACACCTACTTGGTTTATAGCATTGATCGTTAAGTGAGAAATTTCCTGAGGAATAGCATATACTCACAGTAGGATCGGGATCCAAATATCATCGCGTGACAAAACTGAAGGAATCCTACCAGAATCATCACACTCCAAATGGTATGCAGCGCTAGCAAGTTTCAGTACTTATGAAACTCCCGATGTGGATTTTTGCCCCATGCTCTTATGACCTTGGTGTGAGGTCAAAATGTCATAAGTCACATGTCAAGTTCTTCCCATCATTATCCAGGTTAATTTGAACCCACCCGTACCTACCCTTGACGTAGGCCAAAATGGCAGTACGACTGTCTCAAACCAACGCATTCTATCTATGCAACAGATAAATATCCGGCAGCTACCAATCACTATACCTTGGCGTGAGGCCAAAATACATAGCTTGAATACGACCGAATATTTAACTGAAATGATGGAGGGCTACGGATGGTTTTGGCAAAACCGTGAACGTAGTGAACTTGATATAATCGATGGAACGAGATAGCTTTTAAAAGGAGTGGCTCGAGCTCCGCATTTAAAAGTTGGTTTTGAAAAGAACCGAGAGGTTTTTCGAAAGTGTTCCAACGACTTTTACTTGGTTTATTTTCTTGCATTAGTTCTTTTAATGCATATTTTTCTTGCATTAGTTCTTTTAATGTGTCCCATCATTTAATCCTACCATTGCAGAAAACAACCAAAATATGACGTACGCTTATGCCATTCGCATTCGCCACGGGGCCCCGTCATTACCCGTTAGGTTACTTAACTAACGACAGAGCGGGGGCTGGACTAGCACGGCTGTAGAACATAAGCAACGCCTAAATAATATCATATATAGATATATTGCAATGATAGCCATTTCTGATCACAGATGAACACATTGGATATACTAGGAACCCGCAATTCGTACGAGCCTGTAACGAAAAGCAGATTACACGGTCGCGGTGAATAGCCAATACCCAACCCAAGACCCCTACGGGTGCGGAAAACTACCCGCCAAGTACCCGAAGCGAAGCAACCTCCCTCAACTCCGTGAGTAGGCCACTCGGCACTTCGGGATACCCGGTAGTTTGTGCACTCCCTCCATGGGTCTATCCTAGGAGCAAAAACAGTAAAAAGAAATTATACAATGACGGCTACAACCCCGACCCGGTTGTGCGGCCATATAAATAATATTACATCAATTTACAAATTTACATGAATTGAAAGAAAAGAAAACTCTCGTCTCACAACCCCCGGCTATTCACCCGCGACAATCCAATGAATTCATATACACATACCAACATCATCACAGATCACAGATTTGTATAACCCCCACTAATCGACATATAGCGATTAGCAGACGTTCAATACAAATATCACATCACAGATAAATACCCGTCAGCTTAAGTCTTTAGAAACTCGATCAAAATACGGTTTTTAAAGCCCCAAAAACAAATTTTTCTTTCTGGAAAATCTGGGCTGAAAAAACATATACCAAAAATCCCAAAATACCCCATAGAACAAACTGCAGTGAAGACGATCCAGAGAGGAGCTAAATCGGCCGCGGAACCGCGGCAATAGCAAGCTATTGCCGCGTTTCTGCGGCGGTTTGATGGGTTCTCTGGACCGTTTTTCTACAGTAGACTATAAAAACCTTGAGTCGATTTTTAAAGTATGACTTATTATTTTTACAGCACTTTAAAAATTGACAGCAAGTTTGATATCGGGGTGTATTTCGCGACTTTTTCTCCGATCGAATTTCTAGTTACTATGCTAACATGTTAGGTAGTGTTTAACTAGGCTCTGATACCACTGTAAGTCCATGCTACCGCTCCCGGTGCTTACGGGTTTGCGGAAATGATGAAAAACGATTTTTCTAGAGGAGCTAACATGGACTCAAAACGGATCTTTGTTAAACTATCTACCCAACAACCTAACTAGGAGTTGTTAACTACTCGGTTAGGGGGTTATACCTTTCTTTCTTGAACTCCTTCGTCTTCAACTCTCGATGGTGTACGGATCGGCTTCACCCTGTCGTTTCCTTGCGCCGAAGATCGATCCACCCGAAAGATTCTACCTTTGGCTTCTTCTTCGAACTTTGAAGAAACTAGTTCACTCGGTTTGCCAAACCTTGTGAACTAGAGTGTGTAGAGGAGAGTGTGTTGGGATTTTTCTCTATGGTTCTTGCTTCTCAACACATGAGACAAGTGAACCATAGACTAGAGAGAGGGAGAGCAAGAGGAAGAGGGTGAGAGCTCAAAACAAGAGAGAGAAAGGAAATGAGAGAATGAGTAAGACTTTTCTCCCTTTGGCTCTCATAATCCAAAGTCATCATAACAAAAATACCAATCAAGTATTATGTGATGGTTTAAGTCAAAATAGCCATATCATTTCATGCACTCATTTTGCACAAGATAAACAAGCAAGCAAAAGTCTTTGCCATGAAATGATAGTTATTGTTATGATGATGGTCAACTAGTCCAACATAGTCAATCGGTCAACAAAGTCAACAAAGTTAACCCCTCAACAACCATGTCACTATAATACTTAATTAATATTATTGTTAATTATATTTCATATTCTCATTAGAGTTTAGCAAAAAGTCAATAGTCAACGGTCAACAACCCTAATGAGAATCATCTGCCTCTGTCTCTCCGTCAACTGTGCATACACACCCGCATCCGCGTTCCGAGGAACACGAATACATACTAGATAAAACCAATCCCAAAATGTACACTAGGATCTGGCTTAAACCAAAGCCCGCTAGTGTTAACTGTCCGGACACTAAACGTGCACAAGTGCACGGATGTGACCGAACCCTGTCGCAAAGCCATGCGACCTGTCGCAAAACCATGCGACCCCTACTCTTTTGCCTAAAGGCGAACAGCTTTCTGTGTGGGACTCTAAAGACTCGACACTACGCTGGCAGTGGGTTTAACCACAGACCGCAAGCGGCACTAGCTGTGCGTAACGGTCCCCAGGTAGATGCCGACAAGAAGACTGACGAGGTGAAACCCATCCGAACTCCTACTGAGTCTGAATGTGACAGTCTCCATACAGTCCGGTCTGTTCGTCTGATACATCACATGGTGGGCCTAGGGGGTGGTGAACGTCAGTCCCCTAATAACGGTACAAGTCGTGTCGGAGTGAAGCCCATAACACCCTGAGATAACACTGGAAGCCTACCAGTATATCTCGCTTGCCCTGGCCAGGGACTACTCGTGTAATGGCTCTCCTAGACACAGCGCGATGTCAACCCCCAATACCGGGAGAGACGAATCCCGTCTAACCGTCACTGCCTCCAAGTGCTTCGGGACTGCACCCAACTACTACCTGTTTGCACGACTCCTTTGAGCCGTGGTAGGGTAGTAATCTAAGTACAGTGGGAATACACTCGAGGCGAAGTGACAGTGTCAAGTCAGCGGACTAAGCTGTACTCATGTCACCTGGGAACTGATAACTGACGATAGGTATAGTACCAACCAATCAGTTCCCGACGAGTCCTGTCCAGTGTACTCGTAACCTAACGAGCACCCGTATACTTTCTCAAGTACGACATACTGACGGCTGTGGGACAGACCGTCTCCCCAGCTGGGATGAGAAGCGCATACGCTAGTCTACTCCGGAGTATCGATGCCCTGTCTCGATAGTCCTGCGACTAGGGACCTGTATAAGGAT
Source organism: Agapanthus africanus (assembly GCA_030015575.1). NCBI lineage: Eukaryota > Viridiplantae > Streptophyta > Magnoliopsida > Asparagales > Amaryllidaceae > Agapanthus > Agapanthus africanus. The sequence continues at coordinate 242,900,054 of JASDDO010000006.1, read as the reverse complement.
GTGCTTATGGATTACCTAGCCCCCACGAGTGTGACTGCCATCACAACGCTGGTAATCAAGCAAAGATCCTAAGGGCTCCACTAATGCGTATAGGTGATATAATGAAATAAACACATGTACATATTGAAGTAGAAACAAACCAAGTAGCATACTACCATTTTGAGCAAGATTGTTTACACAACTGTGAATATCCCAAGCTTCCATTAAGTAATATACAAACTAGTATGATACAGTAATGGCCTCTAGGGCATATACACTAACAGAACCGTCTCGGGTACATGGTGGGCCCGGTATGATACCCCGGGGCAAGAAGATCGAGTTGTAGACGATGAGCCTGGCAGGGGAAGGCTACCTACCGGAGATGTCTGGCGTGGCGGATATCCGGAGGATACCGACCGTTGTCGTGAGATTTGATGATATGGGCCGATCCGGACTGACGGAGCCCGAGATATTGAGACTATGAGACATTGAGATTATGAGGTATTGAGACTTGAGATTTACATGTTTTGTGTCGATGCTTGACACGGATTTCCATGGATTTCATCGTTGATATTTCAGATTTCTATACACATTTTACCATGATAAAAGCTAAAGATTTCTTATACAGATATATCCAGATTTCAGGATTGATTGTTTTACATTCATGGTGCATGCATACTCATCCACATGACATATTACTAATTGAGGCACTGACACGGGCACGGAGCTTTTGCACTACACGTAGTTTATTACCCTGCCATTACTAGAGGATTAGTATTATATTAGTATATTATTATGACCTAGGACAGCGTCGTGCATTCGATTTCTTTTCGCAGATCTCTTCTACTCACGAGTTGGCAACTCACCCCGTTGTGACAAATTTTATTACAGGTTCGATGTACAGGTTTTCCTGGCAGCTTGCTGGCACATCTTTTTATTCAGGGTGATTTGCACGGTAGGTTGGTTCATTTGTATCTGGACCGCCATTGTACTTTTATTATTTCATTTGTATGTAGAAAACTCCATCAACCAAACTTGTATTACTTGATAGTTTACTGGATCAGTTGTTTATTTCGACCTTAGAGTCGCGCTTGTATTATTATGATATCTGGTGGATTTGTTTTCTTTGAGTTTTGAGCCTCGCCCTTTGGCATTGTATACTATTGTGCATTGATGTGGTTGTTTCCGCCTTTTGGCGTAGAGCTAGCTCCCGTTTGGGGATGCTTTTTATTGTTTGTATATATATTATTCTTGTTTGTACCCGTTTGGGGCCAGTTTTTACAAAGGAGACTCTGCCGAATTTTTTGAGAAAATTGGATGTTGCTTTTAAACTTGTTTTCTACATGTTTTCCTTTACTTCTTCTTCTTTTTATGGTTTAGATTTCTGGGCTTCGGCTTACTTAGGTTACGTTGCGCCTCTAGACGCTTCATAATCTAAGTGACGGTCACGTTCCGTACTTTTGGGTCGTGACAAAGTTGGTATCAGAGCGCTAGGTTTAACCTTGTATATGTCTAGGGTGACCCTTGGTTGATGGAGTAGGCGACTTAGGTAGAGTGACGTACCGTGATATGATCCGCGGCATACTTACGATACGCTACTCTTCTTAAGTAGCCTTAGGATGTACATTTGTTTGCACCGCATTTCATTCGTTCCTTTGATCTATCTTCGTCGATATCGTAGGGTGGTTTCTGTTACCACGGGCGCATGGGCAGAGGGAGCTGCGGCTCGAATGCGATAACCATTAGGGTATTGGTTATTCTTGAGGATTGAAGCATTGTTTAGCGTGCGGACGAGGGGTATTCACATGCCGTCTAGACGAAGTTAAAGGATTCGAACGATTGTCAGAAACCCATTTTCCCAAGTTTAAAGTATTCGGAAGAACATGCAGGTATTTCGATGGACCCTCTAGAAGAATGAAACCCTAACTCGACATAATGACCACGAGAACGCCCTTGAACCTTAGGGTTTACGGCAGTTCGGCGGTGCCATTAGTGAGGCTTGGGTTTGCCCTTCTACGGCTGGACCATCGATGCTGGGGTATGTACCGAATATTTTTAAACTGTACTTGAGTGTTGAGCTCTCGGGGAATTATGGGATTTTGATGGATCGATCGAAAAGTTTAATGTAGTCCGGATATCAGATGAAGGGATCGACTACGTGGGAGACTTTAGATATGAGTATTGCCATTGGTAGCGCAGTCAGCACACCTATGAAGAGACGAGTTCGAAGCAGTCGACATCAGAGGAAAAAGGCGTATATTGACGATAGTGTTTACGATTGTGATTTGGTGATTTGAATTTCATATTTCCATTGATTGGATTTTGGTATTTTGAGGATTTTGTTTTATGATTGGTATTTCTTATGTGTACATTCATTATATTCTATGTGTGTTTCGTATATCGGTTGTATTGATGTAGTTTTGTACATACCCAGTGCACTTGATTTGGTTTTAATACATTTTGAGATTTTGATTTGGTTTCGTGCATATGGTTACACTTGATTTTGACATATGCTTCGACCTAGTTTTCATGCATTTTCGTACTGTGATTTCGATTTTGATATTCGGTGTATATTTTCGTGCACCATGTGCACCTGATTGAGATTCTTGCACACATTCGGTGCACCTGATACGATTTGTGCACACCAGATGCACTAAATCATGGTTTTGTGCAGATTAGATGCACCTGATATTAGAGTCGTGCACGCCCGTTGCACTTGACAGATGTTTTTGGTGCGCACATGTTGCACTCAGTTTTGTTTTTGTGTGAATTCGTGGCATCTGTATTTGGTTTCGATTTCAGTGCGCACCGGACGCACATGATATTTTTATGATGTGATTGGGATTGATTTCAGTTTGATCAGTATGTTTTTATAATCATTACTATTTATTTGGTAACCAGGCGGGACGTGTATGTTAAATAAAAGATATATATATATATATATAGCTATTTTTTTAAAATAAACGTCCGCTATTTATGCCGTGGCACGTGCATCACACGGCGATTTTCAAAAGGGGTTCTTGCATGCTTTTTTATCCAGATGTTTGGACGATTTTACTATGATACGCACAATATATAAGTTGTAGTTTTGATGTATGTTATGTTGGTTTTCGTATTGCGTTTTGGTATTTTATTTTCTCCATAATTCCGATGATTGTGTTATGCTTGACGGAGTTAATTTTAGTTATGTATTGATGATTTCGGAGCCCCGACGATTTAAGTATTTTGGCTGAATGTTTTAGTAATTGGGGGGAGTTTTAATTTAAATTCGGGGACCGAATTTCTTAAAGGGGGAATGATTGTAACATTTTAAAAATAATTAAATAAATAAAATCGTTTAAGTGAATTTTATAATTTTCGGTAAAGTAAAACGTAGTTTTCATAAAACTAAACCGTAATTATTTTCACTATAAATTTAAAAATACCTATTTTAATTATGTTATTACTATTAAATGGTGTTTATTTAGCCACTTATAAATTTTTAGTTTAATTAAATATTTTTCTTAAATTAATTATTTTAAATATTAACATAAGCTTTATTTTTACACTAAATTAGTGTAAATTACAAATTTGAATGGGTTAAATTTGCAAAAATGAACCATTGCATCTTAGAATCAAGTGTGTTTCATGCAAAATTTATTTTCAAAATTTTACAATGGTTCTAGACCATTCTAGGTCAAATGGAGTGAAGAAAATAAAGAATTTTTAAATAAATTCATGAAAAGACTTAATTGTATGATATTTTTGTGAAACCTTCTACGCTTTTCTTCACCTTTTCTCACTCTCCTCACTTTTCCTCACCTCATGGCCGGCCTCACCTCCATGGGCAGCCCCAAAATTTTCCCCCCATCATTTTTGCATTAAAAATCATCAAAATTCATCAAAAATTCAATAAAAAATCCACAAAATCCTAATAAATTCCTACCCTCTGTTCTTTGCTCATCTTTACATGGATTTTGGAGATGGAAAGCATTCATTTTGGAGGCTTATTTTCATGTTTGGATTTCATGTTGTGGAGGTATAAATCTTCTTCTTTTGATTTATTGTTATTAGATGTTTCATTTAAGCATAATTAGATTTAATAAATAATTTCTATCTACAAGTTTTAAAATTCAAGTTAGGGTTTATAAAATTAAGTTATGGTTTTTATTAATTAAGTAGGGTTATAATAACTAGTTTAACATTTTTAGAAGTGGAAAATCTTGTATGGATGATATATTGTATATTGTTTATCCAAAATTGTTTAAATTAATCCATTTTGCAAACTAGATTTCTATATATTGTATATATTGGTGAGATAAAATTCCAATTAATGTTTGTAACACTAGATTGTGGTTTTAATGAGGATATTAACTTGTTAGTGGAATGGAAAACTTAAATTGGTTACTAGTTTCTATTGATAATTGAAAAATACTAATAAAAATGCTATTTTTGCTAACTAGATTTTGGAAATTCTTAAATAAATGAAATTTAAAATATAATTTATGGTTTCATTATATCATTATCATCATGAATTGTAGTTTAATGCATTAATTCATGCAAAATCCAGTTTAGATGTGATATTGTGAAATTTTCCTTAAAAGTATCGAAATCGGGCAAGTTTGCAAACTAGAATTTTCAAACTAATATAAATTAGGATGTTAAAAATATAGTGATAGTTTATATAGTCTAGTTATGCTAATTAATGAATATTATGACCATTAGTTTCTTTTAAACATCAAGTTTTGAAGTAAAATGGTAAATTGGTGTTTTCAGGTTTTACGGAATCGGACGATTTGATCGATTTTTAGGGTTTCGATGGATTAAATCATGTTTTATATTATAAGTAATGAGTATTTAAACTACAAGTTGTTTGTTGATATTTATCTCGATCAATCGGCGTTTGTACGCCGACATAGAGCGATATTTGGTTCTTTTGCATGAGCGGAACATAGGTTTTAACCTATGCGCGTTCCGTGAGTCGTTTTGACTTTTGTCCGTGATTCAGTTTACGATACTATATATATGTTTGCATATAGGTACCCCTCACGTGGACTGCGGGCGATGAAGAAGAGGATGGCGACATCATTTTCGGCAGACAAGGACCAGATGAGTAGATGTATATCTACGGGGGGAAGTCGGGTGGATGGCGTTTAGCACCCCCGCAAGCGTAGAATAGGAATAAGTACTTATTGTCATTAGAAAGACATACGTGACTTTAGAATTTCGGTGAGTAAGACCCTAGTAGTGATCTTAGGTTGGACTGGATTGATGTAGAAAGACCTTACCCGAGGATGAATATCTTGGAGGAGATTCATAGGTTTCAGGTAGATACACACACACGCACACACTGAGACTCGACATGGTGTATACATGTATGTATATATGTATGTATGTGTGTGTGTGTGTGTGTGTAGGACTAGGTGTAGGTATATATATATACACAATACATATATGTGATACAAGGATGTGATATGATACACGGGGATGAAACAATATAACTGGGCTGATGCCGTGATTCTTGGCTATACAGTTGTGTTATGATGTTAGCGGATCATTAAAAAATGAGATAATGGATTTGTATACTTGAACAATAATAAAGGGTGGTGATGATATTGAAGTACATGAGACTCTAAAATAGAACCCGGATCGTAATCTGTGCCTGAAATTCTGATATCATATATGTGTGACTTGATTACGATATCATATAGGTATGACTTGATTACGATATCATATAGGTGTGACTTGATCACGATATGATACATATGACATGATATTTCTGAGGATAAATTAACGATGTATATTTATGCTGGCAATGATATATGATTGATGTATGCGATTACAGTATAGCACCTTGATCTTGACATGTGTTGATGATAATATTATACGAATGATGTGACACGTAGGAGATATTTGACCCGTACCCCGATGTTGGGATGCCGTACGATAGATTTTACCGTACGAGGCATAGATATGATGATTGATCCGCACTCTTGATTCGAGGAAGTCGTACTACTTACGTGACGCTATTGAGGCTGAATCGCCGACTATTAGAGATATGGATTCATACCTTAGGTGGACTCTTATTTCTTATTGACTAGTTTCTTAGGTTTAGTTCCTTAGGAGGTTAGATGGACACTAGTTTAGGCTCGAGTCATATAGTTGTAGTTATACTTGTATATCACAGATGAGTGGTTATTACACATCCGTCTTTACATTCATATCGTAATCATAATGGTGTATGTTCATTCATATATTTCTATAATCAGTATAAAACTATGCCTGTTAGGACATCAGCACCATTGCCGATGATGTGCATATTCCACGCACACTTATTTGCCGGCTCACACACATCATCATCGGTAATTGCTATGTCACGTACACTTTAGATCATATTATCTTTTATTGATACAATCAGCTAACAGCTAGATCGATATAATATTGTGATTACTCTCTGGTGTTAGTATAGATATAGTATTTATTACTTAGACATTTCATGCATTCGCATTTTCATGTTATCATGCAGTATTATGGGGCATATGCCGACACTTATCATATACTTACTCATGATTTTGTGATTTTGGATTTCTATGAGATTTCTGGATTTTTGGGGAAAACCGCAAGAATATATAAAAACTTCTCTCTCTCTCTCCTCCTCTCTTTTTAAAACGTAAGATGCGGTTTTCTCGTGATGTATGTGTCGTCCACCATAAGATTTCATGTTTTTTGTTGGATTTCGAGACCCGATTCGAGGAGTGGATGAACCGTCTCGGGTACATGGTGGGCCCGGTATGATACCCCGGGGCAAGAAGATCGAGTTGTAGACAATGAGCCTGGCAGGGGAAGGCTACCTACCGGTGATGTCTGGCGCGGCGGATATCCGGAGGATACCGACCGTTGTCGTGAGATTTGATGATATGGGCCGATCCGGACTGACGGAGCCCGAGATATTGAGACTATGAGACATTGAGATTATGAGGTATTGAGACTTGAGATTTACATGTTTTGTGTCGTTGCTTGACACGGACTTCCATGGATTTCTTCGTTGATATTTCAGATTTCTATACACATTTTACCATGATAAAAGCTAAAGATTTCTTATACAGATATATCCAGATTTCAGGATTGATTGTTTTACATTCATGGTGCATGCATACTCATCCACATGACATATTACTAATTGAGGCACTGACACGGGCACGGAGCTTTTGCACTACACGTAGTTTATTACCCTGCCATTACTAGAGGATTAGTATTATATTAGTATATTATTATGACCTAGGACAGCGTCATGCATTCGATTTCTTTTCGCAGATCTCTTCTACTCACGAGTTGGCAACTCACCCATGTTGTGACAAATTTTATTACAGGTTCGATGTACAGGTTTTCCTGGCAGCTTGCTTGCACATCTTTTTATTCAGGGTAATTTGCACGGTAGGTTGGTTCATTTGTATCTGGACCGCCATTGTACTTTTATTATTTCATTTGTATGTAGAAAACTCCATCAACCAAACTTGTATTACTTGATAGTTTACTGGATCAGTTGTTTATTTCGACCTTAGAGTCGTGCTTGTATTATTATGATATCTGGTAGATTTGTTTTCTTTGAGTTTTGAGCCTCGCCCTTTGGCGTTGTATACTATTGTGCATTGATGTGGTTGTTTCCGCCTTTTGGCGTAGAGCTTGCTCCCGTTTAGGGATGCTTTTTATTGTTTGTATATATATTATTCTTGTTTGTACCCGTTTGGGGCCAGTTTTTACAAAGGAGACTCTGCCGAAATTTTTGAGAAAATTGGATGTTGCTTTTAAACTTGTTTTCTACATGTTTTCCTTTACTTCTTCTTCTTTTTATGGTTTAGATTTCTGAGCTTCGGCTTACTTAGGTTACGTTGCGCCTCTAGACGCTTCGTAATCTAAGTGCCAGTCACGTTCCGTACTTTCAGGTCGTGACAAACAAAAACTTTTCTTTAAACAAAAACCGGCGCTACCGCGGACTATAAATCCGGATCGGGCCATTAACCTACCACTAGCAAACTAGAGAATGGGTAGAAAGCTATACCGAGCGATCCGTGTCCTTCGGTCTTCGGCATCCATCCCGATCTCCTCGCAGAATCTCCGGTCTGCATCTCCTCGTCGGAAAGGGCACCACATCGCCGGGTTCTTTTACGGGCTCCCACCTCTGGACCGAGGCAACTCGGGCACGAAGTTGGCGAGTCGACGTGTCCAAGAATGCTGTAGGCTAAGTGTAGAATGGTTTGTCTCTAGGGGTTGTTGAAGTTGCCATTTGGAAGTGGGAAAGGAGATGTGAAATTTTGTGATAAACTAGAGAACTTTTTCAAGCCAAATGAGAGCCAAATCCTTTCCAAAAATTTGACAGCCCCACCCCAAGAGAAGTGGCCGGCCCAAGCATAATAGAGGGGAGAGAAAGAAAATGTCATCTTGAGCAAAAAGGAAATGAATGATAACCATGATAATGATTCACAACCAATTCCAAACAAAGACCCATCACTAAGCCCATCATATCTCAAAAGTCAAGTGATGATGAACAAAGAAGTCAAATGATGGTTGAACCATCATGAAGCAACAACTTACAAAAACCACCCTCCACATTGCTAATTTGCACATTTGCAAATAAGCCCCTCCCATCAAAGGAATTTCAGCCAAGAATGAACAAAGGAAAAATGGCCGAAACGGAATGCAAACTGGCAACTTCAGAAAAACGATCCCGTAATAAATTACAGGAAAACCCCGCTACTGTATATACATACCCGCATTTGTATTCCGACCGAATACAAATGCAATGAGACAAAATCTACACTATACAATACTAGGATCCGGCTTAAACCAAAGCCTGCTAGTATTATCCGTCCGATCATGATCCGTGCAATACCGCACATGCATGATCGAACCCTGCCATATATCCATACGGCCTCTACAGCGTTTCGCCCGAAACTTGAGAAACTGTCTGTGGGGGACTCTAAAGACTCATCAATAGTTTGGCTGTGGATTTAACCACTAGCACGTCAGAGGTATTAGCCGTACGTAACGGGCTACCAAGCATTGACCAAAAGGGAGGTCGATGAGCGAACTCATCCTGACACCCTACTAAGCCTGTCAGTGACAATATCCATACAGTCTGGTCCGTTCGTCTATGAGCATCGCATGGCGGGCCTAGGGGGTTGGTAAAAGTCAGACCCCCAAAAGCAGTACAAGTCGTGTCGGAGTGTAGCCAGAATACCCTGAGATATTACTGGAATACCTACCAGTAAATCTCCTGCCTTGGCCAAGGACTTCGTGTAATGGCTCTCCTAGACACAGCGCGACCTCACCCCCAATACCGGGAGAGACGAACCCCTGCAGATCCGCTCACTGCCTCCATGTAGCTCGGGACTGTACCCAACTAAAACCTGTTTGCACGACTCCTTTGAGCCGTGGTAGGGTAGTAATCAAAGTACAGTGGGAACTCACACGAGACAAATGACGATCTCAGGTCGATGAACTAACCTGTACACATGTCACCAGGGAACTGCTATCTGACTTCAGGTATAAGACCAACTAGCATGTTCCCGGCGAATCCTGTCCGGTGTACTCATAACCCAATGAGCACCTGTATACATCTTAGGTGAACCAACTGACACCAGTGGCTTGTGAGACCGGCCACCGCCCCTCGTCGGGGTCTCGATTGTATACACTAGTCTACTCTGGAGTATCGATGCCCTGTCTCAAAAACTCCCACGACTGGGGACCTTTTTAGGATGTGCTTATGGACCCCAGCTCCCACGTATATGATCGCCATCATACTGCTGGCCGTCAAGCAAGAATCCTAAGGGCTCTATCAACTCGCAATAGTGACCTGTAAGGTCACCTAAAGCAGTACACGATGATAAAGATAAACCAGATAGCATACTATCATCTTGAATAAGACCGTCCTACCGGCATAGGTCCTCCCTCAATCATTGCAATCACGTCCATGTGATCCAATAATTGACTCTGAGGGCACTATCTCCAACAAATATATATATATATATATATATATATATATATATATATTTAATGAAGATTAATTAGTGAGCTAATGATATTAGTTAATATGTAATTATATCACATATAATTTATATCATATTATTAAATTAACATTTGATCTAATAATCCGGTTATATCTTATACGACCGTCTAATATCATTTATCTGTATATCATATTATCGAATCAACACTTGGTTCGACAATCTGGTTATATCACATATAACCGCACCGATAACAAATTACAGCCAAATTACAATACGGTATCACATACTCGTATTTAATTAGGCCCGCACACATATCACATATGTGTCCTACTTCGTTTCGCTTGAACCAGGGAACTTCTGTGTGGGACTCTAAAGACACGTCAATACTCCGGCAGTAGGTGATGATCATATTAGTCACTTACAAGCCGTCAGCGGTACTAGCTGGACGTAACGGCTACCCGAGTATTGAGCGATATGAAGGTCAACAAGCAAGCCTGTCCACAGTCTCCATGAAGCCTATCAGTAACACTACCGTACAGTCCGGTCTCTTCGTCTGACATGTCGCATATCATGTCTAGGAGGGAAATCGTCAAACCCCAGTAACGTGATAAGTCATGTCGATGTGAGGCTCATAACAGGTCGAGAAACTACTGATAACACTTATCAGTAGATCTCCATATCAGCCCTAGCCAGGGACTTCCAGTTATTGACAATCGAGCATAGCGCAACATCAACCCCCAATACCGGGAGAGACGAAACCCCTCCTATCGCTCATTGCCTCCATACGACTCGGGACTGTACCCAAAATCCACCTGTTTGCACAACTCCTCTTGAGCGTGGTAGGGAGGAAATCAAAGCACAGTGGGAGTCGCATAAGACTCTATGACGATCTTGGGTCTACAGACTAACATGTACCAGTGTCACCAGAGGACTGCTATCTGACGATAGGTATACTACCACATAGGAGTCCTCGGTGAGTCCTGTTCAGTGTACCCAGTCTCCACTGAACACCCGTATACCATCTCTAATGTCAAACACCAATGGATGTGGGATCATCCATCGCCCATCATATGGGTCAAGAGGCGTATACGCTAGTCTACTCTGGAATATCGATGCCATGTCTCGATATTCCCTCAACTAGGAACAATTGAAGGATGTACTTGTGAACTACCCTGGCCCCACTAGTATGATCTGCATCATATTCCTGGTAGTCAAGTACATATCCTAAGGGCTTTATCAATACATGAGATAAAGGTAACCAGATAACATACTATCATGTCGAGCAAGAAAGTCTTCTCTGTATATAAATATCCAAGTATCCACTATAATATACATCATATGTATAATAATGGCCTCTAGGGCATATACATAACTAACACAAGCTCCTCGTAGGCCGTCGGAAACAAGCTTGAGATGCGACTGCCCTTGCCGAAGATGATCCACCCAAGAGAACCGATCCAAGCTCCAGCTTCACTTAGTGAAGCAACCGACACTCCAAGCTCGCTAGGAATGGAGAGTGTGGATGTAGGAATTTTCCACTATCATTTTCTCTCAAACACTCAAGCTCAAGAGAGCAATCAAGAAGAAGGAGGAGGAGGTGAAGAAGTGGCCATAACAAGAAAATAGCTAAGTGTTGGTTGTGAATGAATGAAGAGAATAAAATGACTTCATGATTTTTTCAGCCATCCAAAAAAAAATATCATAACCTTTTCGAAATAAACAAATGAAGCCTATCCCTCTCTACATGTCCACAACCATGCCCAAATGCCACCTCACCTTCCACCTCATTTATGATTTTCCTAAAATGAAAATCAACAAATGAGGTGTCTTTCTTCTAGAAGTATTTCCGTATAAATATGAAATACTTCCCGGTATACATATCGAAATATATATACGCGTATCCGTATAAAAATACGAATAGCCGAGAGAGAGAAAATGAACAGTGAACAATAATACCAGAATATATATCAGAAATATATATATATATATATATATAAATTATTAAATCAAAACTTGATTTAATACTTCGGCTTAATCCTAAGCCGGCTAGTATTATCAATCGTCCGATTAAAGTCTGTGTAGCCTATATACATATTTAACCGGACATCTGTATGTACCAACATACGTCATCTACATCATATCGTCTGAACCGAAAAAACCCTCTGTGTGGGACTCTAAAGACTCGACAATACGTTGCCAGTGATTACTGGATAAATCCATAACCACAAGCACGTTAACGGCACTAGCTGTACGTAATGGCTACCCGAATATATGTCGAAAGGAAGGTCGACAATCAAGTCTGTCCGTACCCTACTGAGCATGAATGTGACAATCTCCATGGAGTCCGGTCTGTTCTTCTAAGAGTATTGCATACCGGGTCTAAAGGGTAGATAACTTCAGACCCCTAATAACTCGATAAATCATATCGGAGTCAAGCTCATCACCAACCGAGAAACTACTGAACTCCTATCAGTAAATCTCATCCACCGTGGCCACGGATTTAGGGTGATAGCCAATCGAATATAGCGCGACATCGACTGCTAATATTAGGAGAGACGAATCCCTGACAATCGCTCACTGCCTCCATGTGGCTCGGAACTATATCCAACCAAAACCTGTTTGTACGACTCCTCTTGAGCCATGGTAGGGTAGTAATCTAAGTACAGTGGGAACTCACACGAGACAAATGATGATCTCATGTCAACATACTAACCTGTACTCATCCCACTAGAGAACTTACATCTAATGATAGATATAATACCATCTACAAGTTCTTGGCAAGCCCATCCGGTGTATTCACATCCAATGAGCACATGTATACTATCTTAGGTGACACAACACCAATGGCTTGTAAGACCAGCCACCGCCCCTCGTCGGGGTCTCGAAACGTATACATTAGTCTACTCTAGAATATCGATACCCAGTCTCGATACTCCCACAATTAGGGACATTTAAGAATGTGCTTATGGACTACATAGCTCTCGCGTATATGATCGCTATCATAATACTGGTGTTCAAGCAAGAATCCTACGGGCTTTATCATTATGTATTAGAGACACGTAATAACAAGTAAACGTATACACATCAATGATAAAGACAAACTTGCTACCATACTATCATCTCGAGTAAGATTGTTCTAATTGTATAGGTCATCCCTCAATTATCATAACCGCCTGCCTGCAATTACAATAATTGTCTTAAGGGCATTATATCCAACAGGGGCGAGTTGGGCCGGCCCGGCCCTAAGTCCACCGGGCTTGGCCGGTCTTCGGGCCAGGCCAAGCCCGGGTTGACCTTAATCGGGCCAACCCGAGTGCTCAATGACATAGCCCGACCCTAGGCTCGGCTTGGGTCGGGCAAGTCTGGACCGGCTCGACTGCTCTTTTTTAATTTTTTTTTGGATTTTTTAGCCCGAACTTCGTTTAGGTCCCAGGTTAGACCTAAATATTTTATTGATTTAATTTTTTTTAGGGTGGACATAAGTTGGCAAATCTTACCATTCTCATACAATACCCAAAAAATAAATAATACAATTTATTAAAAAATGTAATTAGTGAATTCCTATCAGTCTTTATTCTTTATCAGTGTTGGAGTCTTCATTAATTTTTAGATGTTGTTGTTTAGCTTTAGTATCGAACTAATATTTTTGGTACACCGTGATCTCCACTGCTTTATCCGACAGTCTCGTTCTCTTGTTACTCAGAATTCTGTTACCTGCACTAAAAGCAGACTCCGAAACTACCATGGACGTCGAAGTTGTTAGCAAATCACGAGTCATGGCAGAAAGCACAGGATACATGTGTTCATGTGTTTTCCACCAATCCAAAATATCAAAATTTTCTATTTGTTCAGAAGTGAAAAAACTATTGAAATCATTTTGTAAATATATTATAAGTTCATTACAAGAAGAACCAGAAACAATATTTTTTTTACTTAAAAATTCAAAAATTCCTTTTTAGAAGTTTGGAGTGAAGAGAAAGATGAAGAAGAAGTTTTGTTTTTACAGTATTGTGAGTCATATATGCTATACATATTTTGCAAATAAGAATTTAAAACATTTTTATAACCTTCTATTTTAATAAATCAAATAAACTATCTAATTTAATTTTAGGATAAAAATCTGTAGCTAAACAAAACAATGTAGGAATTTCCCCTCGATATTTATTCAATTTAGAAAACATGCTATCTAACATTTCAGAAAATGAACCTTCAGTGTTAAGTGTATGATCATTAATAACTTCACTAATATGAAATAATTGTTCTACCACTAAATATATAGTTGGACAATAAACACCAGATAAACTACTAGCTGCAGTATAAAGTACTTTTAAAAAATTCATAATATATTCACAAACAAATCAATCAAGATTCTCAAAATCATTCCTAAGCATTTGTTCCTGATAAAATAAAGTAATCGGAATTCTATATTTAAAAAGACATTTCAATATTTCATAAGTAGAATTCCACCTGATTGGGATGTTAAATTTGAAAGATCTAAAATTTAAATTTAATCGGGCACAAGTTTGCTTTAAAACTTGTTTTCTAGGTCCCGAGCTTTTAATAAATATCATGGCATCTCTAAGTTTTGATAAATATGGATCAATAACTTTAAAACCATCATGTATAATTAAATTTAAAATATGACATGCACATTTTTGATGAAATAATACTCCATTTAAAATAGAATTTCAATTATTTTTAAAAATTGTTATAGCAACAGTATTATTAGTAGCATTATCAAAACTAATTGAAAATATTTTATTTTGAATACCATAGTCATGTACAGTGGTCATAATACAATTACTTATATTATTTCCAGTGTTTGGATGCTCCATTTTCGAAAAACCAATAATTCTTTTTTTGTAACAACCAATCATTGTCAATAAAATGCGCGGTAACACAAATATAACTAATGCGCGGTAACACAAATATAACTAATACCCCCATTTTGTTGTCTAAAGATCAGAAGTTAATACAATTTTACCTTTAAGATTAACAAAAATATCAAATAAATTAGTTTTGGCTTCATAAAAAATTTAAAAGTATCACCTTTAAGTGCATTTCTTGGTACTGCTTGAAATGCAGAATTATATGCAGTTTTTACTAATCTATCAAATATTTTATTTTCAGCAAAACCAAGTGGTTGTTCAGCATGTATAACATATCTAGTAAGTTCTCTTTTATTGATATCTTAAGAATAAGTAAAACCAGTTAAACAATTAGATGTCATGCTCAGAGTCGTCTATCGAGAATCTGTTTTTTTCTGGGACTTTGCATGTCTTCTTAGATGGTTAGTTCCATCTTTTCCAACACAGATAAAATCTTTTCTGTAAGTCTTACAAACAGCCCGTAGGCCTTTACCTGCAACTTCTTCTTGTACAAAATATTTCCAAACTTCAGAAGTTCTAACTCTTTCGGGTTTGGGAATACGAGAAGCAGAAACACTAGCATTAGAGACATTAGAAGCAGGAATTTCTTCAGGGGCGTGACTTTATGGTATAGGCATTTCAAAATTAGCAGAATTAAAAATAGGAGAATACGAATCAGTTACAGGCACCATATAACTTAATCTAATTGAATCTTGTGTATCCAATTCAATTTGAAAAAAAACGTTTATATGATGATGTACCAGTCATATTTCTTAATCTATTTGTATATTGTGAATTCGAATCAAGTTGAAAAGAACGTCTACGCGATGATGAACCAACCCTATCATCTTGTGATGATGATAAATCAGCCATGCTTACTTAAAAAAATTAGAAAGAGGGGAAGAGATTGTAAGTCCATGATACCTCTCCCGGTACTTTCGGGCATGCGGAATTTGGTGAAAAACAATTTTCTAGAGGTGGTAACATGGACTCAAAACCGGATCTTTGTTAAACATCTAACTAACAACCTAACTAGGAGTTGTTAACTACTCGGTTTGGGGGTTATATCTTTCTTTCTTGAACTCATTCGTCTTCAAGCCTCGATGGTTGTCCGGATCGGCTTCACCCCGTCGTCTCCTTACGCCGAAGATCGATCCACCTCGAAAGCTTCTACCTTTGGCTTCTTCTTCGATCTTTGAAGAAACTAGTTCACTTGGTTTGCTAAACCTTGTGAACTAGAGTGAGTAGAGAAGAGTGTGTTGGGATTTTCTCTATGGTTCTTGGTTCTTAACACATGAGACAAGTGAACCATAGACTAAAGAGAGGGAGAGAAAGAGGAAGAAGATGAGAGCTCAAGAACACAAGAGAGAGAATGGAAATGATAGAATGAGAAAGACTTTTCTCTCTTGGCTCTCATAATCCAAAGCCATCATCACAAAAATAGTAATCAAGTATTGTGTAAATGGTTTAAGCTACAATAGCCATATCATTTCATGCACTCATTTCTCACAAGAGAAACAAGCAAGTAAAAAGTCTTTGCCATGAAATGATAGCCATTGTCAACATGATGGTCAACTAGTCCAACCTAGTCAACCGGTCAACAAAGTCAACAAGTCAACAAAGTCAACCCCTCAACAACCATGTCACCATAATACTTAATTAATATTATTGTTAATTACATATCATATTCTCATTAGGGTTGAGCAAAAAAGTCAATAGTCAACGGTCAACAGTCAACAACCCTAATGAGAATCCTCTGCCTCTGTCTCTCCGTCAACTGTGCATACACACCCGCATCCGCGTTCCGAGGAACACGAATACATACTGGATAAAACCAATCCCAAAACGTACACTAGGATCTGGCTTAAACCAAAGCCCACTAGTGTTAACTGTCCGGACACTGTACGTGCACAAGTGCACGGATGTGACCGAATCCTGTCGCAAAACCATGCGACCTCTACTCTTTTGCCTAAAGGCGAATAGCTTTCTGTGTGGGACTCTAAAGACTCGACACTACGCTGGCAGTGGGTTTAACCACAGACTGCAAGCGGCACTAGCTGTGCGTAACGGTCCCCAGGTAGAAGCCGACAAGAAGACTGACGAGGTGACACCCATCTGAACTCCTACTGAGCCTGAATGTGACAATCTCCGTACAGTCCGGTCTGTTTGTCTGATACATCGCATGGCGGGCCTAGGGGGCGGTAAACGTCAGTCCCCTAATAGCGGTACAAGTCGTGTCGGAGTGAAGCCCAAAACACCCTGAGATAACACTGGAAACCTACCAGTATATCTCGATTGCCCTGGCCAGGGACTACTCGTGTAATGGCTCTCCTAGACACAGCGCGATGTCAACCCCCAATACCGGGAGAGACGAATCCTGTCTAACCGTCACTGCCTCCAAGTGCTTCGGGACTGCACCCAACTATTACCTGTTTGCACGACTCCTTTGAGCCGTGGTAGGGTAGTAATCAAAGTACAGTGGAAACACACTCGAGGCGAAGTGACAGTGTCAAGTCAGCGGACTAAGCTGCACTCATGTCACCTGGGAACTGATAACTGACGATAGGTATAGTACCAACCGGTCAGTTCCCGACGAGTCCTGTCCAGTGTACTCGTAACCTAACGAGCACCCGTATACTATCTCCAGTACGACGTACTGATGGCTGTGGGACAGACCATCTCCCACACTGGGATGAGAAGCGCATACGCTAGTCTACTCCGGAGTATCGATGCCCTGTCTCGATAGTCCTGCGACTAGGGACCTGCATAAGGATGTGCTTATAGATTACCCAGCCCCCACTAGTGTGACTGCTATCACAACGCTGGTAATCAAGCAAAGATCCTAAGGGCTCCACTAATGTGTATAGGTGATATACTAAAATAAACACATGTACACATTGAAGTAGAAACAAACCAAGTAGCATACTACTATATTGAGCAAGATTGTTTATACAAGGTGAATATCCCAAGCTTCCATTAAGTAATATACAAACTAGTAAGATACAGTAATGGCCTCTAGGGCATATACACTAATAGAGATATGATAAAAAAAATTAGACGACAAAAAGATATAACTAATACCAAAAAATTCTGATTCCAAATAGCAGTATCAAATTGCTCGAGGCTGAAGTGAAGATTGTGATTGTAGAAATGAAAATTGCTTGATTCCAAATTTTAACGGTAAACTTCTGGGCAATTAAAGAGAGATGTAGAAAATGACGATTATATCGTTGTGAACTGTGATGAAAATGAGAAGTGTAGAAAGATAGTTATAAAATTTCGGAAGCAAAAATTGACCAATATACCTTCTATACTAGCCGTTTCATATCTGTTGGGAGGGTTAAAATGGACATTTGAACCACCCTAAACAGCGCAGAGTTCAAAAACAAAAAAATCTTTTACCTTGTATAGAGCAGCAACGA
This sequence comes from Agapanthus africanus, assembly GCA_030015575.1. Taxonomy (NCBI): domain Eukaryota; kingdom Viridiplantae; phylum Streptophyta; class Magnoliopsida; order Asparagales; family Amaryllidaceae; genus Agapanthus; species Agapanthus africanus. Next base: position 242,881,799 of record JASDDO010000006.1, on the reverse strand, counting down.
TAAAAAAAATTTAAATTAAAAAAATGTTGATTTGAATGATCTGCTTCGTGTAGAGCAGAAAAAAAATAATAATGGTAATAAAAAGTTGATTTGAATGCTCTGTCTTGTGCAGAGCAAAAGCAAAAATAAATTTTTTAAAAAAAATATTGATTTGAATGCACTGTCTCGTGCAGAGCAAAACCAAAAAACCAAAAAATAAAAAAAAAAGTTGATTCGAATGTTCTGTCATGTGTAGAGCAAAAACATTTAAAAAAAAAACCCCGGAAAAATTAGACTCGTAAAGAAAAGACGGGCTCGGGCCAGGCCTTTGGGCTGCCCCGGCCGAGCCCAGCTCGGTCCCAAGCCGGGCTGGTCTCTTAGCCGAGCTGTCCCGGGCCCGCCATGTGGCTCTATATGGCACGGCCCGGCCGGGCCACAAATTGCCCGGCCATTTGCCATCTTGAGGTAAGATCTAATTTTCTAATCTTTTAGCTCTGTATAGATAAACATAAAGGGGGCCAAATGCAAATTTTCTTAAACTATAGGGCACGGAGCGTGAAGTTTTTCATAACCAATTACCATTCATCTGAAATAACAGGTTAAATACAACTTCTATAAAACCTAGGGATGGAGGTTAATTCTCCAGTAAAAAAGAGAAAAAAAAAGTTTGATTGTGCTGGTAGGCTTTAATAATAATAATAATAATAATAATATATAAAATGGTTAATATACAAAAATTCCAAACTTCTTGTTCTGAGCTGAAATAAGTAAGAATCCAGGGGGTTATTTAGTAATGTGAGCCTCGCCACCATAACCAGCCTCATAACTTACAAAACCCTAATCCCTCGAACATCGCCGCCTCCCCTTCGCCTCCGCCATGGCGATGATCGGCGTCAGCTCCGTTTCCCAACTGAAGCGCCGGCAAAAGGAACTGAAAGCGAAGAAATCCGGCGGGTTTCAATCGATGGGGCTCATCCCCACCGTCTTCAGAGGCGTGATGAAGAAGGGGTACAAGGTCCCCAGCAAGATCCAGCGCAAGTCGATACCTTTGATCCTCTCAGGCGCCGATGTCGTCGCCATGGCCCCCACCGGCTCCGGAAAGACGGCGGCTTTCTTGGTACCGATGCTGCAGAAGCTGCGGCAGCACGTGCCTGGGGCTGGAGTTAGAGCTCTGATCCTGTCGCCGACGAGGGATTTGGCCATTCAGACGTTGAAGTTCACCAAGGAGCTTGGCAGATTCACTGGTAACCACTCATCGCATCTCTTAATCACTAAATTGCATCAAACTGATATTTATTATTATTATTATTAACTTGCATTGGAATATCTCTTTATCATTATATCTCTATAAACAACAATTCTATGGCCTAGCTTAATTTTCGAAGATCACTAAGACTCGGGATGTTTGCTCCGAAACTCATGCTTTTATGGATTAATTTAAACTGGTGGGAACTATTTGGAATAGGGAAATTGTAATGGGAGCCATATGCAACAATTCATTATGCCGATCATTTGATGGGAAACCATTAGCTTTGCGGGGATTATCATCTAATAAAAACATATAAAAGATGACATTTGGAGGGAAAACATTAGTTTTGTGGGGATTATCAACTATTATATTTGCCGTTTCCATAGAAATTTGCAGGCCCTTGCCAATTTCTACCTTTTCGTTTGTAAACCTTATAAGATAGGGAAAATACATGAGCGGATGGATTAAAAGTAGTTTATTTAGGTATTGAATATTTAGGTTGACGCCACCTTAACTGTTAGCTGCAATCTTAAAACTTCAAAGGAGTAATGTGGAGGAACAGGAACTTAAGGGTACAATATAAAAATATTTAGGTCGGATGGTGTTTTCTCAATGGAGTGGAACTTGGCAGTGAAATATCTGAAATGCTTTAATTTATTTGTTGATTTATTTGGACTTATTATTTTGGGTGGGTAATTTCAATGTTTTGATATTCTTTGATTTTTTGTAGACCTTTGCACTAGCCTTTTGGTCGGTGGTGATAGCATGGAAGAGCAATTTGAAGAATTAGCACAAAATCCCGACATAATTATTGCAACCCCTGGTCGACTTATGCATCATCTGGCGGAAGTTGATGGGATGTCACTTCGCACTGTAGAATATGTAGTGTTCGATGAAGCTGACTCTCTCTTCAGCATGGGATTTGCCGAGCAACTGAACAAAATACTTTTGCAGTTAAGTGAAACCCGCCAGACTTTGCTATTCAGCGCAACTTTGCCTAAAGCCCTTGCTGAATTCGCAAAGGCTGGTCTCCGTGATCCACAGCTTGTGCGGCTAGACGATGGAATCAGCCCGGATCTTAAGCTGGCATTTTTCGCATTACGCCCCGAAGAGAAAATTGCTGCCTTGTTGTATTTAGTTAGGGAACAGATCGGTTCGGACCAGCAGACAATGATCTTTGCTTCTACTAAGCATCATGTTGAATTCCTGAACACCGTATTTAAAGAAGAGGGAATGGTGCCTTCTGTCTCGTATGGTGATATGGACCAAGATGCACGAAAAATCCATATTTCGAGGTTTAGAGCTAGGAAGACCATGCTGCTTATAGTGACAGATATTGCTGCAAGGGGCCTTGATATTCCCTTGCTTGATAATGTGGTGAACTGGGACTTCCCTCCGAAGCCTAAACTTTTTGTACACAGAGTGGGTCGAGTAGCTCGTGCAGGACGTACTGGCACTGCTTATTCATTTGTCACGCCAGAGGATATGCCCTACTTATTAGACCTTCATCTATTTCTCTCAAAGCCGTTGAGACCTGCACCAACAGAGGAAGAGGTCCTTCACAACATGGAGGGGGTATATTCGAGAATTGACCAGGCACTTGCAAACGGCGAAACAGTCTATGGACGTTTTCCCCAGACAACTATAGATCTTGTTTCTGAAAGGGTTCGAGAAATCATTGATGGATGCACGGAACTTATAACATTGCAGAAGACATGTGCAAATGCATTTCGCTTGTATACTAAGACTAAACCCACACCTTCAAGGGAATCTATAAGAAGAATGAAGGATTTGCCTCGTGAAGGCCTGCATCCAATGTTTCGAAGTTTACTGGGATCAAATGAATTGACAGCACTTGCATTTTCTGAACGCTTGAAAGCATTTAGGTCCGTACTGTTTAAGTATGTCACATTATTATACTGGACGTCAACTTGACTATTTGATATGCCCCAGGCATCCTATCTTATTGGACTTTTCTGGAGTATTTTTTGCATGCTGCATTCAATTAGCTGCTTACCATGTAAAAGTTAGAGACTAATTCACTATTCTAATATTGATAAATGTGGGGCAGACCGAAGCAGACCATTTTGGAGGCTGAAGGGGAAGCTGCTAAATCAAAGCATTCACAGGTAGTATTAAATAGTTTACTTCGGTATTTTCCTGCAGATTTACATTATTTACTTTTTGTAATCCGCTGCATTTGTTTCTACCTCTTGAGGGTCAAAAGTGCCATATACAAACATTAGTTTTGATACCTCAATCTTATTCTTTTGCTTCATCATTAATTCATTATGTTTCAGCTCTTTCCACGACTTAATTTTATTCTTTGATACTAATCTCTGGATTTAATGTGTATTTTGATTCTAAATTGAATTATGATTCACTATTCTCGAGCTCCACCTTTTGATTTTACTGTTATTTCAATGTGTTCATTTACGCATTCAAAAACTCTAATGTGCTCATTTAGTAACAAATTATATACTTCATGCAAACATGTGTTTATTATACTGCTGAAAATTTTGAATGATCGATCTTTGGTATCTTTCACTAATTATAGGGTCAAGTTTGGTACTTCTGAAAAACAACAAAGAGAGCGTGGTTTTTTATATGAAAGAATGATTCATAATTTCCTTTTTGTTGTGTCCATTTTTTTCTCATCATAGATTTGCAAGGGATGCTAATTCTTCATGGGTAAATATTGTGAAAACATGGTGAACTATAGCAGTCGCTTTAAATACATTTTTCATCATTGTGTAAAACCTGCAGTCATCATATATTTGCTTTGTAACTTTACTTATTCGCTATTATTATAGGGTCCCAGTCAGTGCCTTGATGTGATGCGGAAGAAAAGAGCTATTCATGAGGAGGTGATCAATATGGTTCAGCAGAAGCGAGTTATTGATCAGAAACCGAAGGTAGACGTGATTGGAAATGTCAATATAGACCTTATTTTTCTGATACTTGCGTGAACGGAATGTGCATTACAAGTTTACAACTTTGTTGTATAACAATAACGACAACATGTCAGCAACAACAAAAACAACATAGTTTTCGTCTAATTTTGAGGCAGGCTATTCAGTAGTACTAATACATGTATGCCTCTAAAACTTCCTTCCAAACTTCCTTTCAAATTGGGGTTAGCTCCGCTCAGTTGGTATTAATCTCCTCTCTAATTTGAGAGGTCGCAAGTTCGACTCCCAAAGAGGGTCTGTCCCCCAAAAAAAACTTTGGCCTTGTTTATGAGCTAAGCTGTTAATTGTTCCAACTTCCAAATGCTTCAAACATTTTGATGCAGTATATTGTCACAATATTTTAGTTTTAAAAAAAACAAACATATGGACAGAATGTCCTATGAAAACACATTATGAGCTTATCTCATATAAGCCATCATCATGTCATTTACATCTTTTTCCTGCCTCTAGATGGAATGACCATGGTGTACAACTCTGATATCATAATGATGAATTGCATTATTTACTTCAGCTCAAGCCTCGCACAATACTTAAAAAAATTATGCTAAATAACAGGGCTAGATATCAGAGCAATAACATAGTAATCATAAATACCGGAGTAATAACGTAGGAATTACAAATACTTAACTGTGAGAGGAGATAGATAACCTGGAGAAATGATTACCAGGCGAGGATTCCATAGATGGCTTCAAAAGAAGGCCATAGCGTTATAGAGGATCCACTTGGATTTATGCCAGGATGTTTACGTTTTCCTGTAGTACACTTAAATATATCCTAAATACTTAAATATATTCTAATAACTGCCTAAGTGCCTATATGTTTTGACTTGATACTTTTGTCAGGTAAGAAATTTTACATGGAACTTAAATTGCACAAGAAATGTTGTTTTTACAACTTAATGTACCAAGTATATAGTTTATATCTTGCCATTGCGAAAATTTCTCATTATATAATTCTCATATTGCAGGAGGCGACGGAAGAGAGCACATTGTCAAAAGAATGGGAGAAAAAAGGTTGAATATTTTTGAAACCTGAAATCGATTTTTAACCCTATGGTTATGTCTACATAGCCTGATTAATATGTTATATATATTTTCCATTTACACTATTTCTCTTATATGCCATTCAATCAAATCCTTGGCACACTTAAAATTATTTTCAGAATAGTTGTCTAACCAAGATTGGCACACCTGACAAAGCTGTGTCGTTAGAAGTTCTGTATTGTTCTTTTCTTTACCTGATAAAGTGTACAGCGTTGGCATGCTTTCATTCCCAAATTTATACTTACTTTTTGTCTACCCAATTTAGTAGTTTATCTTTTACTTGAGTGAGCAGTATATATCAGCTTGCTCTGATTCTTTTTCTCGGACTAATTTACGTATTGAATCTATTATAGATATTTGTGGTCTGAAGAGAAAGCCACAGATTTTCAAGGATGAAGAGTACTATATAAGTTCCATCCCAACAAATCAAGTATGTTATCCATTTTACTAATATACATTTTTGCACAGCTAGATATTGTCAACACAGATGATGTGACTTCATTCTCGACATTTATAATAGGCATGAGTTTTGAGTACCACATCCTTATGTGGAACATTGATCCATTGAATTGATTGGACATTTTATTGCAAAAATATATATTTAGACTTTTATTTGCTTTTGTTTTTCTTCTAGCATTTTGAGGCAGGATTATCAGTAAAGAACAATGATGGTTTTGGGTCAAACAGGTAAATTCTACATCCGAATAAAATTCTTCTCTTCATACTTTATATATATATTTTTGCACTAGAATATTATAAGATAAATTTGCTTAGTACTTAAATAATTGCTAGAAAGGGTAGTGAATTCTAGCTGTAGCAGCATCAAACGGTCAGCTGGAAAAAAATGATATTGAAAGGGGATGAGTTCACATTAAAATATCTACCTGTATTTTATACTAGGCTGGATTATCAAAAACTATCTTGAACTTTCCTACATTTTATAAAATACTACCCCATAATTTCCAAATTATAACAAACTACCATGAACATTTCTGAACTATGAAAACAGCCCTAAGTTTTTATTATTATTGACCATAATACCCTTATCCTTTTTCTTACATAAATACCATCTCTTTTATGAAATAACTCTAAAAGCATTCCCAAATTACCTCAACCCCCTAGATGTGATCTCCTCCGAAGAGAATAACCTCACTTTTTACTGTCTCTGTGTTACTTTGAAGTCACTCTTATTTAAAGACGTCGAACCGCAATTTGGCATTAATGATATCTTGCTAGTTGTTGCTGATTGTGTTATTATTTATATTCTGGTTCACTATTTACTGATCTGACCTCCTGAGGTGAAAGGACCTTCAGCTTCATCAACCTTCTCATGTGATCTCTTATGAATTTGCTATCCTTCTCTTTTCTTTTTAACAAACGAAACCAAGGTTTTAGCTCTCCAATTTCTGCAACTGAAAAGGCAATGACAAAAACTCTTTGATGTCTTTGGCTCATTGTATCATCATTTCCTTGGCTGCTTGTTAAATTCAAATATAATGGAGATGCCATTACCATCTCGATACCTGGAAGGAGATGATGGTGAGGAAGGTTAGGAGGTATATAGAAAAGAGAAATATAAATATTAACCTCAAGGGAAAAATAGTCAATAAAGAGTCACATGAGAAAGAGGGTAGTCTTTTATAATAGTTCAAAATTGTTTATTGTAACTGAGAAACTACAAGGTAGTTTCTCATAGAACGTATGAAAGTTGAGGTTAGTTTCTTATAATTTAGCCTTTAAAATAATCATCCAGCACGAATCAATTGGTCCATGTTTAAGAAATGAAATTTCTATGCATGTTTTGGTAGCTATGTGCATCTTCATACTCTTTGGTCAGTGTTCAATTGTGTTATTTGTTTGACTCGTTATAATTCTATTGAATTATAGAATAGTTAATCTTATTACTCCCTCTGTTTCATTATAGAATTCCTTTTGGCCTCTTGCACACTTACTAAGAACAGTAAAACTTCTCTGTAATGTAAAATTTCATAGTTATGAAATCTGCAATTTGACCTTCTGATAGTCTTCATTATTACTTTTGAAACTTGTATAAGTATAAAGAAAAGAGATTTATTTTCTTCAATATATCGAGATAGTTGGTACTCCAATTTAAAGTGCTCTGATTTTAGGAGCATGGAATAAAACACATATCTTGAAATTCTCTAAGGACTTGATAAAAAAATAAAGTGAAAAGGCTTGTATTATGAAACAGCTTGAGTAAGTATTGTCGTCAGTTTTGAATGGTCTTCATCAAATTTTGATGGCATATTAATTTTTTTTTGATACACTGTTTTCTAATTATTGCATATAAACTTAAAGACCTGAGTACATTAATTAAAATAAATCTCTTTCATTTAAAGCAACCTTGATGTGTTTTTTTTTGCCTCGAAGGACCCAAAAGCGTAAGGTTTACCTCCCGCTATTCTCCGTGTTTCACATTCCATATCATCAATCTGTAGCTGTTAACTTAAACAAAGAGGAAGTATCACACATCTTGCGAGCTGAATTCATCTATAGGCGATCCAACAAAGATAGGACATTACCAAATAGCTCGCTAACTCTAGTCCCTCTTATAGTTTGCTATTTTATTTACTCTCTACCTGTTTCCAATTCCTTCTTACATATCCACTTTTCTTATCGCGCGGTATTCATATCGCCTGTTTTGCTGATTACTAAGCTTTCTAAATTAAATAATTAAAATGCAGTGCCTTCATTCACAGACAAAAATATGTTGGTTAACCCTATTTTAAAAATGGGAATATCATTTTTTTCTCCTTTTTCAAGACACGATATGGCAGCATGATCATTGCTATGATATTTAATCTTGATAAATGTAATATATCTTCTATCTTAAATTTCATTTAGTTTTCATCATTTTTTTAAACGTATGCAGATTGGATGCTGCTGTCCTTGACCTAGTTGCAGATGACAGTTCTGGTATGCAAAAGCAAAAATCAGTATATCATTGGGATAAGGTATGCTATATGAACTAAAGTTAGATGGTGTATCATGTATGTGCTGGGTCTTTTATTTTTCTAAAATTAAAGTTATGACGGTTGCAATTTGTGTTGACAGAGAGGTAAAAAGTTCATTAAGCTGAATAATGGGGAGCGTGTCACAGCTTCAGGGAAGGTAATATTGTAATCATCATTGCTAATATTCAGTGCCAAGGACCTATGCTATGCATGCCATATATATTACAGTAGTACTGGGAAATATGTTCAGGCCTCAAATTAAACTGCACAAGTTTAACTTGGCTTTCTTTATTAATGGATACACCATGCTTAGATTTCTGTTCTACACAACTTTGATTGAAATGGCTGTTGCAACGAAGTAAAATTAGCAACTTGGGTTGCTTTTCGTGTTCCATTTTCTAATAGAAAGGTCCTAAGAAGTAGTTCTCTAATAGCTCTGAAAAGAACACATCTATAAAGCTAGTCACATTGTTTACTGCTCTAATGTGAAATATATTGGTAAATATTTGTTCTCTTAGATGCTTCTGTTCATATCCAAGTAAACGTATCTTGGTAGATATTGGTTCTTTTGATAGCTGTTAGCTGTTTCAGTTCACATTCATGTAATAATACCTTGAAAAATGTTTTTTTTATAAATATTTTACATTTCATGATATTTTTGCCACAATGTTTTCTTGATTTGGGGTTTAACTGTAAACTCTCACACACAATAATCTCCTGCTAGGGAGATTAGACTCTTAGTTATTTGGGAGGTGTATGGTGCAACCTTTATAGAGGTTGTTGTAAACCTTATCACTTTTAGGAGCGGATCAAGTGCTAGTCAAATAGACTTTTTTATGACAAGAAGAATTTATAGTGGTTGTTGTATCGACTGTAAGATAGTGCCAGGTGAAAGTGTAACCACTCAACATAGACTTTTAGTTTTAGATTTTCGATTTAGAAGAGGACCTAGAAAGATTAGACGTAAGATAGAGCCTAAAATTAAATGGTGGCGATTGAAAGAAGGTAATCAAAAGGCTTTTATAGATCGTGTAGTCTAAGAAGCGGATTGGCAGTCGGAAGATGATTCAGACAGAACATGGAACAAAATGGCTAGTTGTATCAAGAGGGTAGCTAGAGATCTATTTGGTGAGTCGAGAGGTGGTGCTCCATCATCTAAGAACACATTATGGTGGAATAAAGAAGTAAATGCTACTATTAAAATTAAAAAGGATTCTTATAAAGATTTGAAAAAAAGTAGAGATGTGGAGAGATTTGAGAAGTATAAAATGGCTAAAAAGAAAGTTAAGAAAGCTGTTCGGGAAGCTAAATCTAAGGTCTATAAGGAGGTGTACGAGAAATTAGACACTAAAGAGGCTGAAAATGATAGATACCGGATTGCTCGGATGCGGGAAAGGAAGACCAGACTTATGTGCGGTGAAGTGTGTCAAAAATGAAAATCAGAAGGTTTTAGCTCAAGATGAGGATATCAAGGAAAGGTGGAAAGATTATTTTGACAAATTGTTCAATGAGAGCTTTACTAAGAATTTGGATGGACTTGTCATTCAATCTCAAGATATAAACCGTGATTTCATGCGTAAAATAAGACTACCTGAGATTAAAGAAGTTTTGAACAGAATGAGTTTAAGAAAATCGGTTGGTCCTGACGGGATTCCTATCGAGATTTGGAGATGCTTAGGAGAAATATGCGTTAAATGGCTGACAGATCTGTTTAATAAGATTTGGCAGACAAAAAAGATGCCAAATGAATGGATGAAAAGTATCCTTGTACCTATCTATAAGAACAACGGTGACATTCAAAGTTGCTCAAACTACTGTGGAATAAAACTTATGTGTCACACCATGAAATTTTGGGAGAGAGTGATTGAACACAGGCTAAGGAATGATATTAAGATAACAGAGAACCAGTTTGGGTTCATGCCTGGACGATCGACGACAGAGGCTATTCATTTGCTTCGTCAACTTGTCGAGCGTTTTCGAGAGAGGAGAGATTTGCATATGATATTTATTGATTTAGAGAAAGCGTACGACAAGGTACCTAGAGAGGTATTATGGGGGACAATGATGAAGAAGGGGGTCCCCGTCAAGTATATTGACATAATCAAGAATATGCATGATGGAGTAGTCGCAAATGTCAGAACTTACGGCGGCCTAACGAGTGATTTTCCGATTACAATTGGTTTACATCAAGGATCGGCATTAAGTCCATTCATGTTTACCATCGTGATGGATGAGCTTACTAGAACTATCCAAGATGAGGTACATTGGTGTATGCTATTCGCTGATGATATTGTTCAAGTAAATGAGACGAAATCAGGAGTTAATGCCAAATTAGAATTATGGAGGCAAACATTGGAATCTCGGGGGTTCAAATTGAGCAGGTCCAAGACAGCATATATGCATTGCAAATTTAGTAAACAGAGAAGTCAAAACCATATTGGTATAACATTGGAAGGGCAAGAGATATCACCGAGCGATCAGTTTGGATATGTAGGTTCCATTATCCAAAAGGATGGGAAGATCGATAGTGATGTTAATTAAATGATCCAAGCTGGTTGGTTGAAGTGGAGAAGCGCAACATGGATTTTGTGTGATCGTAACTTTCTATTAAAATTGAAAGGGAAGTTTTATAGGAGCGCTATTCGGCCTGCCTTATTATATGGTACAGAATGCTGGGCTCCTAAGAAGTATCATACACAGAAGATGCACGTAGCGGAGATGCACATGCTTCGTTGGATGTGTGGTAACACTAGAAAAGCTAAGATGCGAAATGAGGATATTTGTGCGAAAGTTGGTGTAGCACCCGTGGAGGAGAAGATGCGGGAAAACCGGTTAAGACGGTTTGGTCATGTGCGACGCAGACCTATGGAAGTACCGGTTCGACGAATAGATATTCTCGATATAGGCAATGGCAAAAGGGCAAAAGGAGACCGAAGAAAACATGGATGGAGGTGATATGAAACGATATGGTTGCCAAAGGCCTCAATGAAACTATATTGTTCGATAGGAGTGAGTGGAGGCGGAGGATTCATGTGCTGGATCCGGCGTGATTCTCATGTTGGTTCATGTAGCCTACCCCATATGCTTGGGATAAAAGGCTCAGTTGTTGTTGTATGGTGCAACCTTTATAATAGCCATGGGACCACCTCCTTTGACCAAATAACTTCAGCTCCGAGGTAGTGATCTGACAGTTTATATATAGGTCATTTAACATTGTTCTCCCTCTCTTGTCGAAACAGTACACACAGCTTCACGAAACAAACCACTCATGTGACAATGGTAAACAAAATGTTTGTAATGAAATCCGAACATAGGGAAGAACTTACTCTGATACCATTACTGGAGGGAGACAACTTGAAATTTTGTATAATGAGGCCTAGATCATGGGTTTAATCCACCTCCAGTCAAAGCTGCAGCTACTGCCAGTAATTTATGCTGCCAACTTCAACTTTTTGAATGATTTATTTTGATTTTAGCAACTCCCTTTCCTCTCCTCTGTATAGTTTATACTCAGGAAAAGTTGATGCTTTAATTTTATACCTTTTCTATAGAGTAATTAGAGGAGTAATTCTTTAATTATCAAGAAAATTCAAATTATCACTTGGTAACAACCACCCTTTGATTCTCTTTTTGCGCTCCTTATCTCCATAATGGTTTACATTTTAAATTGTCGATTCTCATGATGAATAGATCAAGACAGAGAGCGGTGCAAAAGTGAGTGCTAGTAAAACAGGAATATACAAGAAATGGAAGGAACGGTCTCATAGACAGATCTCTCTTGATGGAAGTTCGAAGGACATTGCTGAAGAGGGAACTAGTCGTGCAGGTACTGTCATCTTGTTTTCTAACCTATAGTGCAACATAAGTAGTTTTTTTTATGTACTTGGTTTGAATGATTTTCATATCGTTACCCACTGCTGTCTATAATGTTCATTCCATTTTATGCAAGCAGTCAATGTCCAAGTTTTTACAATCTTTTGCTATTTCAAACCCTATCAGTCAATGTCCAAGTTCTTATAATCTTGTGTTATTTCAAACCTTATCATGATATGTCGATGAACTGCCAAGTTGTCATCATGCTCTTACAGAAAGCCACATCAATTAGCTCACAAATTCTTCATTAGATTGAATGATTTTCTTGTGGCTCTTTATGGGCCGATTCTTGGTTACAAGTAACTCCACGAGCTTATTATTACTGTCTGATCAGGTGGTCGCCAAATAAGAGGAAACAAATGGCAATTCAAAGGCGGAAGGAATCGGCGATCAGTGCCGAATGCCAATGTATCATCGGAGCTTAGAGATCCAGAGCAAGTGCGAAAGGATAGGCAACAAAAGGCTAGTCGAATATCTCACTTGAAGAGCAAATCCCCCAAAGGTAAAAAGTTCGGCAAAAAGGGGAAGGGTAAGAGGAAGCAATGAAAAACCAACACAATTCTCCTGGAAGGGGATTAGAAATTTTGCTTTAATTGTGGTCCCATGACCCTATAAGCTTTTGATATTCAAGTTTTACCTCAGTGGCCATGGCGTCAATTTTGTTGGTAACGATATGTAGTTGGTTTTGTTTGCGGAGTTTTTGGAAACGAGCTACTGGTGCCAAGGTTAGGCCCTGCTCCTTTTCTATTTTTTCTGGGTTTGGCGAATTGTCCTCTTGAATGTATTAGTGTCTCCTAGTTTTTGTTGCGTGTAATTTTTCATATGAAAGTTTAAGCCTTACGTAGCCATTTTTTTTGATGAGAGAGATGTGAGGGTATATGATGAAGTTAACTTCTTATCTGCAAGTGTTGATATGCAACTAAAATCTCTCATACATGTTAAAAAGCATAGACATCCAAATGGAGTACGGGGGAATGTTGTGAATGTGGGCATGCAAATAAAAAAAAATGAGGCATGTGCTCTTCTTTGTAGTGTTCATATATTATAATTTTTGCTCGCTTCCTAAAAATTTTAGGGTCTGTGATAACTGACTATCAAATTTTTTTAAAATTACCAAAGTGTACTTTCCTTCTTAAACTGCTTTGGTATCTTATTGAAAATTTATTAAACAAATTCGGTAATTTATTGAATATTTTGTAAACAAGTTTTGTAGTTTATCGAGCATTTACTAACTAAATAAGATTCGTATTTATTATTTATTAATTTTATAAGTATTCATATAGTTGGTATTTTTTTTGTGATTTTTGAAGAATTTTATAGTTATTTGTTTTAGCCCTGAAGTCCTTGTTAGTTTTTTGGAATTTAGCCTATATTTTATTTGCCATCAATGATATAAACCTTTGAAACTTTGTTAAAGAAACTAAGCATAAACAAATTAATTTGATTTCGTCCGTTAAGAAATTAAAATGGGTTTGATCCAAGCCTTTTCAGCTTTGGTTTACTCAAACCATTCGTCAAGAATTGAACTTTATTTGCTATTTCAAAGAGGAATAATCTGTAGTGGCCAGGAATCGAGTGGGCCAGTTGGGTCTAATCCTCACATCTCTACTATTATAACGTGTCATTGTAGGTTTGATTATCACGTGTCAAGAAAAATTCCATAATTAAACAAATTAATTTATTAAAACCTTAACCAATTTTTCAAATCTTTCAGAGTGATAAATCTATTTAAATTGATAACAAATTAAAATAGCAAAAGCATATACATACTAACAAAACTAACAAATCCTTTTAATTTATTTAATATGTTTTCTTGTTAATTAAATTACGTGGCACATGCTAAAAGAGCTGTACGTTATAATGCTGCATCTATTTATGATTCTTCGTTTAGAAACTGGTTGTGCATAATATGACAAGATATTTTCTGTCAAATTGTACCAAAACCCATAATTTCTTGGGGTTGGTCTTCATAGCAGGCCACAAGGTAAATGTGAAGCATTAAGTTTGTAGGGTCTGTTGCTGAACCTTTTTTAGAATGCCTTGGTCCTAAATTACTCAAATTTGCTCAAGCACCACGCCTTAGTGACCTAATCTTTTAGAATAGGGTAAATTGTCAAAAAGCCCCCGGCCTGCTCAAGAGTTGTTTAAAAGCCCCTGTAATTTCAAAATTGTTGGAAATGGCCTACTGTTCAAAATCTTTGTGAGAAACCCCTGACAATATTTCATTTAGGCATTGTATTCTCTCAACTACTTGGATACTACATGCAACTGCGTAGATACTACATGCAACTGCGTAGATATTATAGGCAACCGGTATAAAGGGGGTTTTGATTGGGCCCGTGCAAAAAAACCCAAGGATTTTTACACAAGATCGAAACAGGCTGCGGGATTTTTGACAATTTAGGCTTTAGTATATGCCTTTTCGAATGCATAATATGCCTTTAGTCCTCAAGCTTTCTCTGGCTTGGCTTTGAATATCAGGGTCCTAAATTATTTAATGAAATGGCAAGTCCTCTCTCTTAAGTCTTAAACCGCACTTTAATACATAGACTAGATTTTACAGTAAGGCCTTGTTTGGCGACAAGATTTCGGTTTCCGAATCATGGTTTCAAGGGGTTTCGAAACAAAACTTCAAAATTTATAACCGAGTCCTATTTATCAACAAAAATAGAGTTTTCCCAACCCCGGTTTCAAAAAATTTCAAGAGCCCGAAAAGTTTTGAACAGTTCTTTTTTTAATAACCTTATTTAAACAAAAGCTTAGTGTTAAGATTATGTGGCCATCGTAATCCTACACTTTGGAGTTTTGAAAAAGCCTGTTGTAGTACTAGGCCTGATAGTTTGAAAGGTTTATTGATGATTTGCGCAATCATCAATAAACTTTTGAAAATTTATTTTTTCATAAAGTTATGAGTATATTTCTTCACAAAGAATTACATTGGAATTTCATTTGAAAATAACAAAGATTAAAAAAAGTCTGTAGAGTGTGAAAAAAATGATTTAGGGGTTCCGTATAAATTCTATAATTTCAAGATGCATGTCTCTCTTTTTGTGAGTAAGAAACGTGTGCGTGGTGGGTGGGGGGAGGGGGTAGGTTGACGTGGCTTCCGGAATTATGAAAAGGTTAATATTTTTTCTAAATTATTTGATAAACTTTTTTTCTTAAAAAAAGAGAAAATTCCACATGCCCCTTCTATCTTCCGCAGGAAAATTTACAGGGCCTCTTTCGAAGTATTTTTGCACGTGTGATGCACATGTATATTAAAAAGATTTTGATGTTGATATCTTCGTAATCTTAAGTAAAAGTATGGAAATTTGTTTCCTTAACTAAAAATCTTCATGGAAATTTTCAAATATTTTGAAGCAAAATATCGCTAGGTTATATGTGCAACAAATTAATGACGTGGGTCTTAGAATAAAAAAATCATGTTTTTCTAAATATTAAATTAAAAAAAAAAACATGAGAGCCACACACATCCTCCTTTGTGCATTATAATAGTAGATATATCTATATTATATTACTTTAATTTATTAGCTTTTATTTGTTGGAAGAAGTTTGTTAATGAAAATGAATTTTTGATTTGTTATATGGTTGAAGTTTTTGTTAACTATAATATTTTTTTGTTTAAAAATTATTAATCACATACGATTTTGTTTTAATTTTATAGGATTTTTTTTAACAAAAAGGTGGATAATGTGAACTTTTATTCAAGGATTTTTCTCATTTTTTCTAAAATTTAATTCCAAACTTTCCCTCTTGGAGAGAGTGCAAGTTTCAAACCCTGAGAGTGAAAGTTGTCATAAATTGACGCTTTCGGGACAAATTCTTAGGTCTCCAGGATGTGTGTGTTGTGTGTAGGGTCCCTAGGCACACCCATGAGGTTCTACAAGTGATCAAACATGGTCAATTCAAAGATTTCCTATGTGCCGAGAAACCCTAAACAAGATCGATAACTAGAGGTAAAGCGATACTATAACAAGTTAACAACTTTAACTAAAAGGGAAGTGACTACAACCTTTGTAGATCCGGTCCTTCACTTCCTTAGCTCCGTGGCGATGTCCTCTCGCTGCGATCATCGGATCCCGGACTCTAGCGTCGGCTTCATCGGAGAAATGGACGGGCTAGGTCGTCGACTTCGATGCCGAAAATGATCTACGTCGAGACAACTCAAGATCAAGCTCCAACTTCACCAAGTCATGAAACTTGTGAAGAAAACACCCTATACTACATGGCAAGTGGTAGAGGATGAAGAAATAGGAAGTGGGTTCACTTTGGATTTGGGTTTCTCACTTGATTTCATCACTTAAGAATTTTCAAGAAGGGTTTTCTTTTTCTTCATGAAGAAGAAGAAGAGAATGAAAAAGAATTATCAATCAAATTAAATCAAGTGATGGTTATCATATTTGCAACCATGGGTGATTGTTAACACATGTAGAGAATGAACTAGGGTTTAGGCAAATGGTTAGGTTAAGCAAAAGAAACAAAATGGTTGAACTTTTCAAAGCTTCATGAAGCTTCAAAGAAAGTCTAAAGATAGCCACAATTTTATTTCTTGCTTAAAAGAATAAATAAATGAATAAATAAATAAGAAAAGAAGAAACCCTAACCATTTACTAAACATGGTTTAAGTTAAACATACATCCAAGTTTGCATATATCATCAAACATGATACAATCAAGTGCACAAAAATATATCACATATACAATATGCACATCAGGTGAGAAAATCATCTTAAGTGAACCAATACTAGTTAATGTAAAGTAATATATCAAATATATAATTATACATTAAATCATTAAATCAACACTTGATTTAACGATCCGGTCATATCGCATATGACCGACTAATATCCAATGTATCGACTCATCGAATCAATCCTTGATTCGATAACTAGGTTATATCGCATACAACCAATCGATACATTCATCGTGAGAATAGAATACGGTATCACATACACGCATTATTCTCGGTCCCGCACATATCTCATATGCGCTCCTATTTCGTTTCGCTTGAGCCAAGAAACCTCTGTGTAGGACTCTAAAGACTCGTCAATACGCCGGCAGTAGGTGATGATCATATCAAACACCCACAAGCCGCAAGCGGTCTGCCAAACGTAACGGCCACCCGGGTATTGAGCGATCAGAAGATCGACGAGCAAGCCCGCTCACACTCCTATGAATCCAACCAGTAACACTTACCGTACAGTCCGGTCTGTTCGTCTGATATGTCGCATATCTCGCCCAGGAGTGATAAACGTCAGACCCCAGTAGCTCGATAAGTCATGCCGATATAAGGTCCATAACATAGTATGAAACTACTGATAACACTTACCAGTAGATCAGTGCAACCCTGGTCAGGGATTTTTAGTTATAGCCAGTCGAGCATAGCACAACATCAACCCCCAATACCGGGAGAGACGAATCCCCTCCTATCGCTCATTGCCTCCATGTGAATCGGGACTGTACCCAAAAACCACCTGTTTGCACAACTCAGTAGAGCCGTGGTAGGGTGGAAATCAAAGCACAGTGGGAGACACACAAGACTCTATGACGATCTCGGGTCAACAGACTAAGCTGTACCAGTGTCACCAGAGAACTGCCATCTGACGTGAGGTATAATACCATCTGGGAGTTCTCGGCGAGTCCGTTCAGTGTACCCAGTCTCCACTGAGCACCCGCATACCATCTCTGATGTCAAACACCAATGGATATGGGATCATCCATCGCCCATCACATGGGTCGAGAAGATATACGCTAGTCTACTCTGGAATATCGATGCCCCGTCTCGATATTCCCACGACTAGGAACATTGAAGGATGTACTCATGGACTACCCAGGCCCCACTAGTACGATCTGCATCATAGTCCTGGAAGTCGAGTACACATCCTAAGGGCTTTATCAACATGTAACAGAGAGACTGAAAGTATACATGTTAAGATAAAGAGCAACCATATAGCGTACTATCATGTCGAGCAAGAAAGTCCTACCTATATATGTCCCAGCATCCACTACAATATACATCCAATGTACAGTAATGGCCTCTAGGGCATACATATAACTAACAATCTCCCACTTGCACTAGGGCCATCTGTAGCAGTAGTTGTAGTATCTAATACTCAACCATCCCCTAAAAGTCTCTCTTTGGGAAAAGGCCTTCGTGAGTGGATCCGCCGTGTTGTCCTCTGAGTCTACTCTCCTAACCTCGATCACCCTGGAGATCAACTATCTCCATGATCAGGTGATGCTGCCTCAGAATATGTCTGGGTCACTGATGGGACCAGGGTTCCTGGGCCAAAGCCTCTCTTCCATTATCACACAATGGTAGGAAGCTAGTTCATCTCATGAACCACTATACACCCAAACTGCCTCTTTGGTAGCATCTTTAATAGCGATGTTACCAGCCTTTATCGTCTAGCTTGCCACGGTACCTAGCTTGGAACTCTTCCAACATACCGTCCCTTTACTGAGGGTAAAGACAATGCCTGCGACTGACACTCAGTCGTCCTTATCACCCTGGAACCTTTCCAGTGATTCTCCCCAGGATCAACTGATACTATCTCACTATAGTTAGTGAGAATCCTAACATCCATTTAGATCTATCTCATAGATCCAAAACTCAGGATTTAGGAGGTATCAACTTTATCCTATATGGAGAATCCATGTGATAAGCGGAGATTGACCGTGCGTAGCATAGGAAACTCTTTTCTTATCAAGAGTATGTTGTCCACGTACAATACGAGGATGACCACCTTACTCTCTACTACCCTTTTGTATATACAAGGTTCATCTACCATTTTGATGAAGTCAAACTCTTTGACTACCACATCAAAACAGATGTTCCAACTCCGCGATGCCTGCTTTATCCTGTAAAGCAACTTTCACATGTTTTCGCTGCTCCCACTGTTTACGAAGCCCTCTGGCTGTGTTCTTATAGACGTTCTCTTCTAAATCATTATTTAGAAAAGTAGTTATGGCACCCAACCACCAGATATCGTAGTCATGGTATGTAGCAATGGTAAGTAGTATCTGGATGGACTTAAGCATAGTCCCTGGAAAAGGTTTCATCATTATCCATGCTTGGTTGATGACGAAAACCTTTAACAAGTCTAGCTTTGAAAGTCTCAACTTTTCCATCTACACCAAGTAATCTTCTCAAGATATACTTGCTCCTGATGGGGATTTAACCCTTCAGATATCGCAACCAAAGTCCATACTTTGTTGGTGTAAATGGATTCCATCTCAGATCGCTAAGCATCCAGCCATTCTTACAGAGTCCCTACTCTCGATGGCCTGCTCGAAACTAGTTAGGTCATCATCTCATGATGCAATCCTCGCTCCCACTGTCATCGAGAAACCGAAGTATCTCTCTGGCAAATGAGGAACCCTACCAGATCGGCGGAGAGGCTGAGGTTCGTCGGGAACTTTTGAATCCTTTGGTTCTGTCAAATCATCAGCAGTTTTGTATAGCTGGAACCTTTCCAGTTCTACAGAACTGACCTTGCCTCGATCTTGTCCGGATTTTGCTTTTGACATAGGCCGGACAATCCCAAATCTTAACTTACTTAAGAGATAGGCTCTTCCCATACCATATTTTATATGGAGTGGTAGGCACTGATTTGATTCGAATCTAATTCAATAGGTATGCATCTTCTCAAGTGCACAACCCCAAAAGGAAATAGGTAACTCAGTAGTACTCATCATAGAGCACACCATATCTAATATGGTGTGATTGCTCCGCCCCGATACACCGTTGTGCTGTGGTATAATCAGAGGAGTAACACCGAGAGAGAATCTCATTCTCCTTTAGAATAATCCAGGAATTCTATGCACAAGTATTCTCCTCCCTGATCTTATCATAGGACATAATACTTATACCCGGTTTTTGGTTCTCTACTTCTAACTTATATTCTGTGAATATCTCAAAAGGTTCGGACTTATGTTTCAACAGGAACATATGACTGAATCTTGAGAGATCATCAGAGAATGTAGTGAAGTACAAAGAATCGGTCCTGACATGTGTAGACAGGGGACCTTACATACATCATCATGTATCAGTCCCAAGAGTTTGCTAACTCTTTCTCTGTTTCTAATAAACAGAGCTATGGTCATCTAATCTTTGTGACATGACTGGCAAGTTTCACAAGATGTAAATTCAAACTGATTTAAATATGCATCTAGAATGTAACTCAAGCTAGTCAGGTCACATTGATATGACCTAGTCTACAATGCCTCAAGAAGGATTCGTTCATGTCTGAACTCATCCTCTTGTATGTGTTCTGTATACGAGGAACTGTAGTTTGATTTAGAACATCAATGCTTTTAGATAACGTGCCTGAACCGATCAACTTTTGATATAGGAAATGTTCAAAACATTATCCAACAATACAAAATTTTATCATTTCTTTACTTGTAAAGAGACTGATATGATTTTGTATATCAGGTTCGGTATCTAATAACATTCGTTCAGAATCAATGTACTGATAATATAGGGTGACAGTGACCAACAGACTTGGCTGCAACACTTGCCCCGTTTTCTGTCTCATGAAACTTATCACCCGTTCTCAGTTCTTTACCTTTCTGTAGCCCATGTAACGGATTACATATCTGGGATCCTGATCCGGTATCAAATACCCAGGATGCAGAGGATACTGAGAAACAGTTCTTTATAATGAACACACCCGAAGGAGATGCATCATATGCACTTTCTTCGTTTGGGCGGCATAGGAATTCTGGTATTCCCCCATTTCCTGCTCTGTCTTATAACAATTATAAGTTGGAGTGGGACCAACGTTCCCCAGCTCAGTATAACAAGCGGGTTCGGTCAATACATCCATATTATTATCTTGATTAAGGTGTGATATAGTCGCTACCTGGAGAGAGAGAAAAGAAAACACTCTGCGTGCGCTCTTGCAAGATTAGATTGGTTATTTATTTTATCTAATCAGGATAGCTCCCACTGTTTTTATCAAATCTTTCTTCAAACCCTAAAAGGAAAGACTAGCCGGAATTAATTACACTCTACAAGTTCGCCAATCTTTCAGCCAGGCCAGTGTCGGTACTTTGAGGGAGGTTCCCCGTGCTTTCGCACGGACCTAATTACAGTAAACCTCGTTTTCCCAGAGGCGTAACCCCATTGACACCTTTCTAGACACCTACTTGATCGGCTAATCGCAAAGTGCAAAACTCTCCCAGGAGTAACAATTACTCGCAGTGGGTATCGGGATCCAACTATCACATAGAAGGTATGCAATCTCATTGCAAATTTCAACACTTGAAACTCCCGATAAAGGTTTTTACCCCTAGCACCTATGACCTTAACTATGGTCAACAAATCATAAGTACTAGTCAAGTTCTACCCGTCATTTCGTGATTAATTAGACCCACCCACATGACCCTTAACTAAGGTCAACAAAGTTACGCGACTGTCCTAACTAATCGCATCATATGCGGTGTAGGAAGACATCACTTAGCTACCGTACACTGTGCCTTGACTATGGTCAACAAACACAGCACGAATACTAAGTACTCTACTTCCTAAAATGACGGAGGGTTGCGGATGGTTTTTATGAAAACCTTTAACGCCTTGAACTTGATCTCGTTGCGGAATCAAATGGTTTTTAAATGGAATGTTTTTGAGGCTTTTCTAGTTTTGCTAAAGGGGTCACTCCCGATGAAGGGATCGTCGGCCCTTTCCTCGTCGAATGAGGTGCGGGATATATCATATATATCACTGTGCAAAGCAGAAACTATAGAAGCAATCAAAAGACAAACCGAGTATGTAGCATCTTCCAGTTATTGCTAAAGGAGTCACTCCCGGTGAAGGGATCTTGGTCCTTTCCTTATCGAATAAGGTGCAGGATGTTCTACAAGGAACACCGCGATGCAAAGCAAGAACTGTAGCTACCTGTTTTATTTTGAAATTCGATTCCACAACATCTTTTAGGTTTATTTTCTTTCATTAATCTCATTAATGAATATCCCATCATTTAAGTCCACCTAAACATCACAGATAAATATAATGTACGCTTATGCCATCCGCATTCGCCTCGATGTCCCGTCTGCACCGTTAGGTTAGGTAACTAACGCCAGAGCGAGGCAGGGCTAGCGCGGGTGTAAAACATAAGCAACGTCTATATAATATATCATATATACTATATGCAATATCTATCTGAACATATCACATGATCACATCACAGATAACGCAGCAGAAAATATCATATGAAATATTAGATATACTAGGACGTCCGTGTTTTTAATACGAGCCAGTATAAAACACAGATTCCACGGTCGCGATGAATAGCCAATCCCACACCCCTAGACCCCTACGAGAGCGGCAAGCAACCCTACCAATTCTAGGGTTAGGAGACCCGGACTCGACTCCTCGAGATGGCCTCCCACTAGACCCTAGAACCCGGTTACTTGTGCTCCCCTCCTTGGGTCTATCCTAATGCGGAAAAGTAAATAATATACAAATGGTGACATCATCCGCAACCTGGAAGTGCCCTAATAAAAGAATATTACATACAAGTTTTTACATGAATGAAAATGAAAAAACACTCATCTCACATAAAACCCCCGGCTATTCGAACACGACGATCCAATATAACATATCCAGCAACACATAACATCACATGTCATCAACGTAAGTAAATATGCGCATCCCAATTGTCGTTGACATATAGCAACGAAACCGGCGATATCACATATTACACTTACGGTCACAGAAAAGAAAGTGTAAAACTACAACAGTTGGAATCCGCAACCTCTTTAGACATCGCATGCCTAATCAAATGAATTACTTAGACATCACATGCCTAACAATTATAAACCCCGCATTTTAGTCTCATTATCGAAAACTCTTTTCAATATTAAGTCGGGCAATTCAACAAGATTCCTGGCATCCAGAATGAATGTTCGTCGCAAACTTTAGTAGACGGCTGCACCCCCAATACCGTCGACGAAGTGCACTAAGGCGGAACACCGCTACCGCGAGCACCCGAACGGATGCTTTCGGCGACGGGGTTCTCCTACAGTCACTTGGTCGGGGCTATGGGGTGTAGCTGTCTATTAAGTTTACCGGCGAGTATCCGTGTAATCAACGTGATTGCGACGGACTTTTGATCACATCAAAATTCCGTGGCAACCGATCAAGTGAGACTAAACCGCTATGTTTATAACATTCATTCAGTTATCTCATAACTACTTGTGAATTCCAAATGTTGTATCACATTCCGGATAAATAGAAAATGTTAAACTTTCCGATCGAACAATCGAACACCCAAGTTTTCCCGAAACAGCTCAACACATGAAATAAGTTTAAAAACATTCATTTCGTGCCTCAGTACCAACGGTCCAGCCATAGAAGGGTCAAGCCAACGCCTCACATGTGGCACGCCGTACTGCCCCAAACCCTAAGGTTCAAAGGGCAGTTCAAGACGGTCACATAATCGAGTTAAGGTTTGTTGTCTTCTAGAGGGTCCATCGCGTTACTTGCACTACTTAGAACGTCTTTAAACTACGGAAAAATCCAACACTTGGAAATTTTCCGGTAGGGGAAAAATTGGGTATTTATATCCGGTCGAACTTTTTAACATATTCTAAAATTATCCGGAAAAACTTATAGACAAAGCTAAACAATCCGATCGAATCACCGATTCCCCAAAACAACCCAGAAAACTCAACTCTTGAGTGAAAATTAAAAATTCCCAGAAAATACAGCATTCAAATATAGGAATTACTGTGCAAAGAAAATTACAAGAAGCTCCTATACGGCCGCGGAACCGCCGCAAATGCCATGCTATTGCCGCGGTTCCGCGGCCACTTGGTCGAGTTATGCACACGTGCTTCACAGTAATTCATAGAAAAGCCTGCTGATTTTTCTGCATATTTTTAATTCTCAAAAATCCCCGATTTCAAAAAATGTACAGAGATGGGTTAAAGCTAGGGTTTCGGGGTTCGATCGGGTTTCTAACTTCGTCTACTCATCGCCTAAGGCTCTAGCTAGTCTCTGATACCACTGTAGGGTTCCTAGGCACACCCATGAGGTTCTACAAGTGATCAAACATGGCCAATTCAAAGATTTCCTATGTGCCGAGAAACCCTAAACAAGATCGATAACTAGAGGTAAAGCGATACTATAACAAGTTAACAACTTTAACTAAAAGGGAAGTGACTACAACCTTTGTAGATCTGGTCCTTCACTTCCTTAGCTCCGTGGCGACGTCCTCTCGCTGCGATCATCGGATCCCGGACTCTAGCGTCGGATTCATCGGAGAAATGGGCGGGCTAGGTCGTCGACTTCGATGCCGAAAATGATCTACGTCGAGGCAACTCAAGATCAAGCTCCAACTTCACCAAGTCATGAAACTTGTGAATAAAACACCCTATACTACATGGCAAGTGGTAGAGGATGAAGAAATAGGAAGTGGGTTCACTTTGGATTTGGGTTTCTCACTTGATTTCATCACTTAAGAATTTTCAAGAAGGGTTTTCTTTTTCTTCATGAAGAAGAAGAAGAGAATGAAAAAGAATTATCAATCAAATTAAATCAAGTGATGGTTATCATATTTGCAACCATGGGTGAGTGTTAACTCATGTAGAGAATGAACTAGGGTTTAGGCAAATGGTTAGGTTAAGCAAAAGAAACAAAA
The DNA here is from genome assembly GCA_030015575.1 of Agapanthus africanus. Lineage (NCBI taxonomy): Eukaryota > Viridiplantae > Streptophyta > Magnoliopsida > Asparagales > Amaryllidaceae > Agapanthus > Agapanthus africanus. Next base: position 242,857,059 of record JASDDO010000006.1, on the reverse strand, counting down.
TGGTTGAACTTTTCAAAGCTTCATGAAGCTTCAAAGAAAGTCCAAAGATAGCCACCATTTTATTTCTTGCTTAAAAGAATAAATAAATGAATAAATAAATAAGAAAAGAAGAAACCCTAACCATTTACTAAACATGGTTTAAGTCAAACATACACCCAAGTTTGCATGTATCATCAAACATGATACAATCAAGTGTACAAAAATATATCACATATACAATATGCACATCAGGTGAGAAAATCATCTTAAGTGAACCAATACTAGTTAATGTAAAGTAATATATCAAATATATAATTATACATTAAATCATTAAATCAACACTTGATTTAACGATCCGGTCATATCGCATATGACCGACTAATATCCAATGTATCGACTCATCGAATCAATCCTTGATTCGATAACTAGGTTATATCGCATACAACCAATCGATACGTTCATCGTGAGAATAGAATACGGTATCATATACACGCATTATTCTCGGTCCCGCACATATCTCATATGCGCTCCTATTTCGTTTCGCTTGAGCCAGGAAACCTCTGTGTAGGACTCTAAAGACTCATCAATACGCCGGCAGTAGGTGATGATCATATCAAACACCCACAAGCCGCAAGCGGTCTGCCAAACGTAACGGCCACCCGGGTATTGAGCTATCAGAAGATCGACGAGCAAGCCCGCTCACACTCCTGTGAATCTAACCAGTAACACTTACCGTACAGTCCGGACTGTTCGTCTGATATGTCGCATATCTCGCCCAGGAGTGGTAAACGTCAGACCCCAGTAGCTCGATAAGTCATGCCGATATAAGGTCTATAACATAGTATGAAACTACTGATAACACTTACCAGTAGATCAGTGCAACCCTGGTCAGGGATTTTCAGTTATGGCCAGTCGAGCATAGCACAACATCAACCCCCAATACCAAGAGAGACGAATCCCCTCCTATCGCTCATTGCCTCCATGTGAATCGGGACTGTACCCAAAAACCACCTGTTTGCACAACTCAGTAGAGCCGTGGTAGGGTGGAAATCAAAGCACAGTGGGAGACACACAAGACTCTATGACGATCTCGGGTCAACAGACTAAGCTGTACCAGTGTCACCAGAGAACTGCCATCTGACGTGAGGTATAATACCATCTGGGAGTTCTCGGCGAGTCCGTTCAGTGTACCCAGTCTCCACTGAGCACCCGCATACCATCTCTGATGTCAAACACCAATGGATATGGGATCATCCATCGCCCATCACATGGGTCGAGAAGATATACGCTAGTCTACTCTGGAATATCGATGCCCCGTCTCGATATTCCCACGACTAGGAACATTGAAGGATGTACTCATGGACTACCCAGGCCCCACTAGTACGATCTGCATCATAGTCCTGGAAGTCGAGTACACATCCTAAGGGCTTTATCAACATGTAACAGAGAGACTGAAAGTATACATGTTAAGATAAAGAGCAACCAGATAGCGTACTATCATGTTGAGCAAGAAAGTCCTACCTATATATGTCTCAGCATCCACTACAATATACATCCAATGTACAGTAATGGCCTCTAGGGCATACATATAACTAACATTGTGTGCTTGTGGGTGAGATGTTTGTTTAGATGAGGCTTACGGGCAATTCCAAAATAAAAACAAAAACAAATGTTTGATATGAATACTTTTATTATGTTAATTAAAACCTAAAAAGAAAATAATCATCATAACTAAAATTTTTCCAAGATTTTTTTTTTCAAATCTTTTGTTTGTGAGGCTAGGCATATAACAATGTGCATCGCATATGCCCAAGGTCAATGATGCAGACCATCTTAGAGACCACATATTTTTGTTTTTCCAATAACAATTAATTATATAAGAGCACCACACATCTCTCCTACTACTGATAGTAGCGAAGATAAAGATTTTTATAGAATTCTAGATCCTTATAGATTTGATAAATATTGAAATGTTAGTTATGCATCCATAAACTTTCCTTAGTTTTTCCATTTTCTCATTTTTTTGTCCGATAATAAATAAATTGTACCTTGACTTAGCGTGAATTAAACTGCAGATCTCTTGCACAGCAACAAGAAGTTTTGCCACCATGCTGTTAATGTGGCAATGCTAACTGTTGGATATAGTGCCTTCAAGGCAATTATTGTAATTGCAGATAGTCAATTATTGTAATTGCAGGTAGACGATTATGATAATTGAAATAGAACCTATACAGGTAGAACCGCCTTACTCGAGATAATAGTGTACTATTTGGTTTGTCTTTATTATTTATATGTATACGTTTTATTATGTATCGATAATACATAATGATAGAGCATGTACGATTCTTGCTTGACTACCAGCATTATGACGGCGATCAGATACGTGGAAGCTGGGTAGTCCATAAGCACATTTTTAAATGTTCTTAATCGTGTGAGTATCGAGACTGGGTATTGATATTCCAGAGTAGACCGGTGTATACTTTCTAGACCCCGACGAGTGCTCACTAAAGGTGAGTACACTGAACGGACTCGCTGAGAACTTCTATATGGTATTATATCTATGGTCATATAGCAGTTCTCTGGTGACATGAGTATATGGTAGTCTTTAGACCTGAGATCATCATTTATCCCTTATGAGTTCCCACTGTACTTTGATTACCACTATACTACGCTTAAAAGAGTCGTACAAATAGATTTTAGTTGGGTACAATTCCGAACCATATGAAAGCAGTGAACGATCGAAAGGGATTCGTCTCTCCCGGTATAGGGAGTTGATGTTGCACTGTGTTCTGTTGGCCCTCACCATAAATCCCTAGTCAGGGTGGATGCGATTTACTGATAGGAGATTAGCAGTTTTTCGGTAGGTGATAAGCTTGACACCGGCATGACTTATCGAGTTATTAGGGGTCTGACGTTATCCACCCATAGACCCGGTATGTGACACTCTCAGACGAAGAGACCAGACTGTATGAAGATTGTCACTTACAGGCTCAGTAGGGTATGGATGGACTTGATTGTCTGCTAATCGTTACGTACAGCTAGTGCCACTGACATGCTTGTGGTTATGGATTTATTTAGTAATTCACTGCCAGCGTATTGTCGAGACTTTAGAGTTCCACACATAGGGTTTTTCCGGTTCAGGCGATATGATGTAGATGCCGTATGTTGATACGTGTAGAAGTCCGATTAAATACGTGTATTGGCTACACGGATTTTAATCGGACATTTGATAATACTAGCCGGTTTAGAATTAAGCCGGATTATTAAATCAAGTATTGATTTGTAACATTCAAGAAAATAAAAAAATTATTTTTGGAATTTAAATAATAAGATAATAAATTTCACAGATATTATGCGAGTATAGATTCCAGTTTTTGTAGATTGGTATAATTATATACCTATATTTTGGAAAATAATTAGAATTTAAAAATAAATTATTATTTTTGAGAGCATTCATTTGATTTGTTTTTTTTTATAAATTAATATATAATTATTATTTACATATAAATTTAATGTTAAACTTGATTAGTATTTCACTAATTATACATTTAATCTAAATTTATTTTATTAACTATGTTTAAATATCATGACATGCAACATTTCATTTTTTGTGATATTTGGTTATATTTTCAAAATAAGAAAAGAAAATAGAAAAGAAAAAAAAGAAAAGAAAATGATGAGAGAGGGGAGACAAGTGATATGGAGTATGGGTTGGAGTGTGTGTGTGTGTGAGAGAGAGAGATGTATGGAGGTATGGGTTAGAGTGTGTGTGTGTGTGAGAGAGATATGTATGAGAGAGAGAGAGAGATGTATGGTTACTATAACCATTCTCATCTCTTCACAACTCATTTGTTTCTTTATCTCCTTCATCTCCTTTCTCTTTTTCTTCATCTCCTTCACCACTCTCTACCATCTTAAACCACCCCTTAAATCTCATCAAAATCCTCTTAAACCTTCACAAAAAATGTTCACAATCTCATTCTGCACATCATAGTGGGATCAAGTTTGAGTTTTGAGCTTCATTGGTCATCTAGGAATTTTTTTGAGTTGCTCCATGAGGTAATATTTTCACTTTTAAACAAGTTTTTAGGTTTCTTAACCTCCTATATTAGTTTAGAGTTAAAAAGTTTGTGTTTTATGAACTTGGAAAATTCTAAGATAGGGTTTAGTGGATCAAATAAGTAGAAATGGTATATTAGAGACTTAGTTAGTGACTAAAATCTCTTTAAGTGATAGATAAGGCCCTGTGAGTGCATGTAATCACAGTTAGAAATGAGTTTAGAATTTTCCGATATCGGTTTTGTTGAGCTTGTGGTGATCAAATGAAATCTGGGATGACTTGGAAACTCTGAAAATTTAATAGCGGATACAGGGAGATGTGCAAACCTATAGAAAGCCATCCTAGAAATCTGAGCCACCAATTCCAAAATCTGGCCGCCGTTTTATTCAATTTGACCGCAATTTGTGGGTCGATTTTTGAGTTAAGCCTTGAAATTTGGTATGTAGCTCACTTTTTAGATAATTAGACCTATCCTATATGCAAAAAAAAGTTTAATTTCACCTTAAGAAAAATCTAGAGTCGTTTTACTTGATTCCTGTCAATATTTTCTGATATTTGAAACTTGGTTTTTGGATTTTCATGATGTGACTTGGTCATTTGACGTTCGTACGTTGACGCCGGGAAGTATTTTATTATTTTAACACGCGTTGACTATAGGTTCTAACCTATGTGCGCTTCGCTTGTTGTATCGGTTTTCGAATTTGATTTTGATGCGATACGATATGTTTTATTTGTAGGTATAAACGCGTGGACTTTCGGGACGACGAAGGAAGGCAAGGCACTCGTCGGGATCGACTAGAGCGAGGCGTTGTAGGTGAGTAGATGTATATCTACGGGGGAAGTCGGGTGGATGGCGTATAGCACCCCCGCAACCGTAGAATTAAGATATATATATATATATATATATATATATATATACGTAGATATTAGAAATGTATACCTAGCTAATAGGGTTCTAGGATACTATATGCTATAGTAGTATACTTGTAGGAAGGTATATCCCTAGTTCTAGTTTTTCTTAGCCTATGAGCTATATCTACTTATGAAGTATATAAATACATATATTTTGCAATATGACACGATAATATGAGGATATGATCCTATTTGATGATACGAGTCGATATGATTGGATACGATGACATGAGGCGACGTGATATGATATGATATATGATGACATGAGATGATATATGATGATATGAGATAAGGTGATGTATGTGACTATAGATCCGTACTATTGATTGATGATATCGTACGATGGATCATACCGTACGTGAAACGATGAGGATGGATCGCCGACTTATATATATCGACTCGAGAAATATTGATTAAAATTTTTAAGTAGATATTAGGATATATTTAGAGCCATACTTATTTTCAAAACTAGCGAATCGTCACGCACTTTAAATGATAAGTTCAAGGGACGCTACGAATTTTCAAATGGTATTTTTTTTCAAAACATTGTAGCCCCTATTTTCAAAAACAACGATTCGTACTAATTTAAACTATAACTATATGGCTCATACGTAGTTTCGTATTTTTATATTGTTCGCGTTTACGATTTGCTTATTCTGTTTACGCTCGTGTTACGATTTCTTATTTCTGTATACGCTCACATTATATTCATTTACGATATATATATATACTGCGTTCACACCCTTATCGTTATATATGACTTCGTCTGCTATGACACATGCACCATTACCGATGATGCACATATTGCACGTACACTTACTTTCCGGCTCACACACACATCATCGGTAATTGTCATGCCATGTACACATTAGAAATCGCTATGTCACCGTATCACCTGTTAGTATTTTAGTTACTGATTAGTACACAGTACCACATATTATTGTATATATTGCACTTTCTTTTCCTTGCTACACGACACGCTCATATGAACACACTTGCTGTGCTTTATAGTATTATTCCGTGCCTGTACATATTATTTCATTACCGCCATGCTTTATGAGATTCTTTTTTCATGAGATTTCTGGATTTGAGAAACCACGGATATTATTTAAAAACTTATGATTGTTTTAAAAACGCGGTTTATCTTGATATGATATTTCGACGTCCACCATGAGATTTCTTGGTGCTGAGTTATGATGATTACCCGATTCGAGGAGTGAGGAGTCACTGTCTGCGGGTGCATGGTGGACCCGGTATGGTACTCCGGGGCAAGAAGATCGTATAGAAAGGCGTTGAGCTTGGTAGAGGAACACTACCTACCAGTGACAGTACTGGACTTGGCGGATATCATACCGACCGGAGTGATATGAGACAGATGGATATGAGGCACAATCCAATGAGACGGTGCCTGAGATATGAGGATTTACGTGTCGATACTGGACATGGGTTTTATGATGATTTCGAGTGTCGATACTGGGCACTCAGATTTTATGATGATTTGTTGTATCGTTGATGGACACACGTTGGATGATACATATATATACATACATACGATACAGATGATATGGTACCATATATTACCACATGCATGCTATTATTATATTATTATACTTATGTATACACGATCACTTCGTTACCACACAACATTTTATTATTATATTATTGTATGACCTAGAAGATCGTCATAAATTCGATTTCTACCTGCTGATGTTTTCTACTCACAAGTTGGCAACTCATCCCTGTTGTGCCATAGTTTTCTTGCAGGATCGACTGCTCGGATCAGTAGCGGCATGCTGGAATACTTCTTTTGGATAATTTCTAGGGTAGGTGGGTTACAGTTCAGAGCGTAACCACCCTTGTATACTTTTATATTTCTTCGTATCTAGTTAAAAACTCCATCAACCAGACTATGTATATTTGGTAGACCTAGAGACCAGTTTGTATATTCTTTGTATTTCAAGTCGAGACCTGTATATATTTCTACATTGGATTTGATAATATTTTGGTTTTCTTTATTTTCTTTTTGTGTTTGATCTTCATCTTGGTTGTCGTATATTTTACTTGCGTGGTTATGTTTCCGCCAATTGGCGAAGAGCTAGCTCCCGCTTGGGGATGCCTATATTATACTTGTTATGTACTGGTTTTAGATTAAAATTTTTAAAGGAGGTGCTGCCCAAATTTCAAATGACGAAAACGTTTTCAAATTATAGTATATAATTCACTTGCACTTCAAACGAAATTTATATATACTTTAAAAAGAGAACCTGATTTCATTTATACCCCTTTTCAAAACTCCACCTCCGCTATTTTACTAAAAAGGTTTAGATTTCTGGGTTTTCGGCTTACTTGGGTTACGGTGGGGTCCTATAGACTTCACGTGATCCATGTGCCGATCACGTGCCATTTCCGGGTTGTGACAAAATTGGTATTAGAGTGTTAGGTTTAACATTGGTTCGAGTCTAGGTTTGACTATGCGGAGTCTAGGGCGTATATATTTCGGAACTTAGGCATGACCTTACGGAACTTAGACTTGACTGAGGGGGTATTAGACCCGAACTTTCGTTACGTAGGTTGACCTTGGTTGATGGAGTAGGTAACTCAAGTAGAGTGATATACCGTGTGTATGTTCCGCGGCATACTTACGATACGCTGCTCCGCTTAAGTAAGCTTAGGTTGTGCATATCTTGACATCCGTATTTCTATCCATTCTTATGATCTATCATCATCGATATTTGTTTGTGGTTCCTATCACCATGACTATGCGAACTGAGAGGACTGCGGCTAGAGATGCGGTCAGAGCGAGCTCGTCAGGGACAAGGACTGACACGATGTTACTTCGGTGACTTAGGAGCAGGTTAATTTATCGTTTACACTTGAATTTCTTGTTTGAGACGAGCATTCAGGATATGCACCAGATGATCGGGCCATTGCTGGAGGCCATCCAGATTGAGAGGACCGTTGATGTACAACCTATTCTAGAGATCGTTGTGACGTTTACCATCCAGACCGATGTACCAGCTGTTGCTGAGATTGATGAGATATCGCTTCCAGAGTTCACGAAGCTGAAGCCATATGAGCTATAGACAGGAATGTGATAGAGAATCCCTAGTCATTCTTGGGTAAAGTGACTAGGATAATTTGTTTGTTTGGATGCCCCGATGCGAGTGAGTTGGCTAACTTCAGTTCGAAGGGTCTTGCTCAGACATGGCGTGAATCAATTGAGAGAGGATGAGCAGTGCATATTCTTTCGATGACTTTGGACAAGTTCTCGAGGATGCATTTCGCCAGATTTCTTCCACCAAGTGTAGGAGATGCCTAAGTTCATAGCTTTAAGTCTTTGCGAGAGACTCCAGATATGACCATAGCTAAATATGGATTGCAGTCTACGCGGTTATCAAGATACGTCTCCGAATTGGACTATAATGAAGAAAAGTGGAGTAAGAGATGTTGGCTATAGTGCCCTCAAGTAAATTATTGAATCACAGACACGCGATTGTGATGATTGAGGGAGGACCTATACCAGTAGAACAGTCTTACTCGAGATGATAGTATGCTATCTGGTTTGTCTTTATCATCATGAACATACATTATATGGTATTAAAGATCACTATTACATGTTGATAGAGCCCATAGGATTCTTGCTTGACTCCCAGCATTATGATGGCGATCATATACGTAGGAGCTGGGTGCTCTATAAGCACATCCTTAAATGTTCTTAGTCGTGGGAGTTTTGAGACTGGGCATCGATTCTCCAGAGTAGACTAGTGTAAACTTATCCAGACCCTGACGAGGGGCGGTGGCCGGTCTCACAAGCCATTGGTGTTAGTTTGTTCACCTAAGATAGTATACAGGTGCTCATTGGGTTATGAGTACACTGGAAGGACTCGCCGAGAACCTGCTAGTTGGTATTATACCTATTGTCAGATAGCAGTTCCCAGGTGACATGTGTACAGGTTAGTCTGTCGACCTGAGATCGTCATTTGTCTCATGTGAGTTCCCACTGTGCTTTGATTACTACCCTACCACGGCTCAAAGGAGTCATGCAAACAGGTTTTAGTTGGGTACAGTCCAGAGCCACATGGAGGCAGTAAGCGGATTGTCGGGGATTCGTCTCTCCCGGTATTGGGGGTTGATGTCGCGTTGTGCATGGGTGGCCATCACCAGAAATCCTCGGCCGGGGTGAACGAGAATTACCGATCTAGGATCGATAGTTTCTCAGGTGGTGATGGGTTTCATACCGATACTAAATGTCGCGTTTCTAAGGGTCTGACTTCATCCACCCCCGTAGACTTGATATGCGATACTCTTAGACGAACAGACCGGACTGTACGGATATTGTCACTGTCAGGCTCAGTAGGGGTTTGGATGAGTTTGCTCATCGGCCTTCTTTTCGCTCAATACCTGGGTAGCCGTTACGTACAGTTAGTGCCGCTGACGTGCTTGTGGTTAAACCCACTGCCAGTGTATTGACGAGTCTTTAGAGTCCCACACAGAGGGTTTTCACGGTTCAGGCGATATGGTGTAGATGGCGTATGGTACATACAGGTGTCCGATTAAATATGTGTTGTAATGTCACGACCCAAAATTTGGCCCGTACCCGGCACTTAAACTACGTAACGTCTACAGGCGTACGCAGCTTAAATAAGCCGAAACCCAGAAATCTAAACCACCCAAACTGGATCAACGGAGAAAAACATAGTTTTTAAACATTTTGAAAATCACAAGTAAAATCTCTAACTCTAGTTTTCTTTCTTAAAAATTTCGGCAGCACCTCCTTTGTAAAAAAACTAGCCCCGAAAACGGGTACAACACAGATAATATATAAAGCATCCCAAACGGGAGCAAATCACGCCCAACGGCGGAGACAACCACCACAAGATATAGATACGACGCCGAAGCGAAGAATATAAAAGAAAACTGCATAAAAAAGTAAACTTTTCAACAAAAACCAGCTCCCACGAGCACGACACCCAAAGTCACCAAAATAATACAACACCGAATCCTCACAAGTCGTCTCTAAGTCATATACAAACAGTGGTAGATGGAGAATACTAGATCCAACAAAAAGATATACAATGTACAAGCAGATAACCGCAAACCCACCTAAAAGCAAATGCCTCACTGCCTAACGTAGAGGTATCCGCAAAAGTAGAGATGATAATAAGCCCTGCCGCGACTACTCTGAGGGTAAGTCCTGCAAAACTCTGAGGCACACCGGGGGTGAGTTGCCAACTCATGAATAGTAAATAACATCATACTATAATCGCAAGTATACACGAACAACGATCTATCTATCACATGCAATCCGATAGCATAAGTATGACAAGTGAATATGCAACAATCATGTAAAGGTACATCATCAGGGTACTACAACTACAGGAAACAATGCATATCAAAATAATCTTGAGTGTGGGATGATATAATAAAATCTCATGCAAAATCATCAGTATGGAAAAACACCAGTGTCCCTCACAGACACATCAAATCCCAAATCCTCAGGCACCGCATTCTCAGATCGGCCCTCACATCCTGTAAGTCTCATGGAACCTGAGTGTCTAACACTGACACTCGAAACATCATGAAACCCGTGTCTAGCATCGACATGTAAATCCCCATAACTCAGGCGCCGTCACCACGACTGGCCCAGACGATATGTCATACCTCACTCCGGTCGGTATCCCCACGATAACCGCCGAGTCCAAATACTATCACCGGTAGGTAGTGGTCCCATCGCCAGGCTTATCGTCTACACCACAAAATCACCACGCGTCCCGGGGTACCATACCGGGTCCATAATGTACCCGCAGACGGTGCCTCCCGCTCCTCGAATCGGGTATCACAAGCCAAATCTCAGAACCGAGAAATCACATGGTGGACGCACTGAAATATCATATCAAGAGAAACCGGGTTTTCAAACAATACATAGTTTTCTTGAAATACCCCCGCGGTTCTCAAATCCATAAATCATATGAAATCCATATCTCAATGCGTAAATCCATGAAAAACTGATATATGCAACATAAAACAACAATATGAGCATATCAAGGGAAATCCGCTCTTATAAATGAATCCATCTTTAAAATATATCTTGTGGTTCCCAAAATCCTCCGAAAAACAAGTGCAGCATCATATGAAGAGTACATGTAAGTGCATCAAGGTTTAAGTATCTACATGTAAGCAAGTAGGTATGATGCATTTCATAAGCGCAATGATCAACAACTCAATATCACATATCAAAACAATACCACTTAAGGTATATACAATTATAGCAAAATATGCGGTATACATGTCAGTATGTGTGCATGGTGTACAGGTAACTGAAATCGAGTATGTGGGTGTACATGTCAATATGTATGCATGATGTACACGTAGCTATAGTAAGGTATACGTGAAATGGAATAAGAGTCACTATCTTAACTATCCGTGTCCAATACAACATCACGTATGTGGGTGTCAACAATATCTCATATGCACAATGGGATAAGAGCTACTACCTCAACTATCCCTATCCACTACCGTATCACGTATGTAGGTAGTTTGTGCGTGTCATGGAAATTACTGACGGTGTGGGTGTAGCATACAAATAGTGCTAGTGCAACATGAACCGTCAGTAATGTGTTATATCCAAAGGTACAACAGATACTACTATGCAATGACATTCATATGAAATTAACCAATATGCAATAACATGAAGCTATCCTATCATATCAGCCCCAACGCATAACGCCATACGGGCGATTTTCCCGTAGATGTTAAATCTACTCACCAATGGTCTCCAGCTATGAAAATCCGACCACCTGCTTCCCCTTGTTCGCAGCGTCCGAAGTCCCCGCTTGCGACGCTATAAATTCACAAACACACAAATAGTGCAAACATCTCAGAATCGGCTAATATAACGTAAAACTACACTTTAAACGACACACCAACATTAAACTAACTCACAAGTCTCCGTCTAGTGGCTAACGTGCGTTGCGACACTACTAAACCAAACTGAGTACAGTAGCTACATCAGATCACGATTCGTGTCGGATTACGCAACACGCGGATTCAAAACACTAGATTATAGGTAAATGATTCCAGATTTTTCATACTACAGTTACTAAAAAAGTAAACAGTACCAAACACCCCTAACCAACAGCAGACAACTACCCACAAAAGCCAAACCCCAACACTTCCCTACAAAGCCGGCGTCGCCGGAATTCGCCAAAGGGGTCGCCGGCCCCGGCCGGTGGGGTGGTCCTTGTGTCTCAGGTGGTGCTTCAGGGTCACTAGTACATCACTACAATTTTGTTTGGTCACTCACTAAAATTTCCAGATCACAGCAGGTACAAAGGCTCTAAAACGACACTAAAAACACGATATTGCACTAATCGATATTTAAAGTGTTCTAAACCATATTCAACGAGCTATGCAACATAAAAATCCTATTTATCAGTGTAGGGATTATACCTATCAACTTTAGCTCACAAGATCCAAGATTTCCTAGTTTCCAAGCGATCAAAGAGCAAGAACAAAGACTTGAGGTATTTTTGTGATTTAATTGGGAATTTTGGAGAATTTTGAGCTTTGAAATTGTTGCAAATGGAGAAAGAAAGATCAAAGGCAGAAGAGAGAGGGAGGGATTCGGCCAAGTGAGGAAGGGGAGGGTTTTGTGTGGAATTTCCTAGCAATTTCTAGCATTTAATGCAATAAATGCATTCATATGCACATTCATGCACCTCTTGCATTCTTTTCTTTTCCTTTAATCTAAATTCTAATTCCAAACAAATATCTAGATAATGTGAGAAGGTTTTGGTTTACTCAAGAAACAATTTATGGAAAAGATTGCATAAGAGAAATTTCCCAAAAAGTGAATACCGCATTAAAATAATATTAAAATTGGAAAAAATTCAAATTGAACCAAAACGTTCCATATACCCCCAAAGCTTGCACACTAGATTTATTTTAGCTAAATTAGGTGCTGGCAAGTCTATATGGCCGTTTGATCACAGTCGGGTTAAAACGGGAAATACCGACAATTTTACCCTAAAACGGAAAAATTCGCATAACGATTTCTAAAACGTTACAATCTTCCCTCTTATAGAAATTCGGTCCCCGAATTAAAATTAACTACTAAGCGTACCTTCAAAGAGATGAGGGAATTTTTTCTGCATCTCACACTCGGCCTCCCAAGTGATCTTCTCACTAGTAGGGCTACGCCAAAGAAACTTCACAGATGGCAAGACCTTTGACCGAAGTTTCTTCACCTGCCGATCCAAAATAACTACCGGCTGTTCGATGAATGAAAGATCGCGCTCAAGCTGAACGGTCTCGTGCTGAATCATGTGAGAAGGATCATGAAGGTATCTACGAAGTATCGACACATGGAAAACGGGGTGAACATCCGGAAAACTGGGCGGGAGCGCCAAACGATAAGCAACAGAACCCACTCGCTCAAGGATCTCGAAAGGACCTATAAATCTGGGACTGAGCTTCCCCCTCTTCCCAAATCGCATAACGCCCTTCATCGGAGAAATCCTCAGGAATACATGATCCCCCACTGCGAACTCAAGTCTGCGACGACGATGGTCGGCATAAGACTTCTGCCTGCACTGGGCTACTCTCATCCTGTCCTGAATCAACTGGATCTTCTCCATAGTCTCCTGAACTAGCTGGGGTCCCAAAACCAGACTCTCACAAAGCTCGGTCCAACAGACTGGCGATCGACACTTCCTACCATATAAAGCTTTAAAAGGTGCCATCTGAATAGTCTCCTGAAAGCTGTTGTTGTAGGAGAACTCAATCAATGGCAAGTGACGATCCCAACTGCCACCAAAATCCAACACACATGCACGGAGCATATCCTCCAGAGTCTGAATAGTCCGCTCCGACTGACCATCGGTCTGCGGATGAAAAGCGGTGCTAAAACTCAACCGGGTACCCAAAACTTCCTGAAGCTTCTGCCAAAGACGGCTAGTAAACTGGGTGCCTTTGTCGGATAATATGCATGTGGGAACACCATGCAAACACACAATCTCATCTATATACAGCTGCGCATACTGAGCATACCCGAAAGTGGCCTTCATTGGAAGGAAGTGAGCCGCTTTCGTCAACCGGTCAACAATCACCCAAATGGAGTCATACCCTCTACTGGTCCTGGATAGACCCACAATGAAGTCCATGGAAATCTTCTCCTATTTCCACTCCGGAACGGGTAAAGGTTGCAACTCTCCAGCCGGTCTCTGGTGCTCAGCCTTGACTTGCTGACAAGTCAGGAACCTCGAAACGAAGTCCGAAATATCGCGTTTCATACCTTCCCACCAGTAAAAGTCTCTCAAGTCACGGTACATCTTGGAGGAACCTGGATGAACGCTAAAGGCCGACTGATGTGCCTGCTCTAGGATCTCGCGTTTCAACCCATCAGCATTTGGTACACACAAGCGAGTCCCGCATCATAGCACACCCTGGTCATCAATCATGAACTCTGAAACTGTACCATGTCGAACAAGCTCAAGAATCTCGAACAAACGGGTATCACTGGGTTGCGCCTCACGGATACGATCAAATAGTAGTGGACGGGCGCGGACATGAGAAAACTGTCCCCTAGCGAAAGTGAACTCAAACTGCACTCTACCATCACATAAGAGCTGCCAATCTGCAGAAGACTGACGCTGAACCGCGCTCAACTGGGATAAGCTACCCCCGGGCCTACGACTCAAAGCATCAGCTACCACATTCGCCTTGCCCGGGTGATAATGGATCTCACAATCATAATCCTTCACTAGCTCCATCCATCGGCGCTGTCTCAGATTCAGATCCCGCTGCTGGAAGATGTACTTCAAGCTCTTGTGATCCGTGAAGATCTGACACGACTCCCCGTACAAGTAGTGTCTCCAAATCTTCAACGCAAAGACCACCGCGGCCATCTCAAGATCGTGAGTGGGGTAATTCTGCTCATGCTTCTTCAGCTGCCTAGAAGCGTAAGTAATCACTCTGTCGTGCTGCATCAGAACACAGCCGAGCCCCACTCGAGAAGCATCATAAAAAACAACATAGCCTCCCGATCCAGAAGGTAAAGAAAGAACTGGTGCTGTCGTCAACCGAGTCTTCAACTGCTGAAAACTCTGCTCGCCTGCATCAGTCCAAAGAAAAGGAACTCCCTTCCGGGTCAGTCCAGTCATCGGTGCAGCGATACTCGAGAAATCCTGCACAAAACGGCGATAATAACCAGCTAAGCCCAAAATGCTGCGGACCTCAGTCACCGATACAGGTCTGGGCCAAAGCTCTACAGCCTCAATCTTCCTCGGGTCTACCAGAATACCATCACCATTCACCACATGACCCAGGAAGTCAACTCTATCAAGCCAAAATGCGCACTTTGAGAATTTAGCATACAGCTGTTGCTCTCTCAAAATCTGCAAAGTAATCCTCAAGTGCTGCTCCTGCTTCTCACGACTCCTAGAGTAGACCAGTATGTCATCAATAAACACTATAATAAACTGGTCGAGGAACGGCCTGAAAAGCCGGTTCATCAGATCCATGAACGCTGCTGGCGCATTGGTGAGTCCGAACGACATCACCAAAAACTCATAGTGCCCATAGCGCGTACGAAAAAAAGTCTTCGGAATATCATCATTCCGAACCCGCAACTAATGATAACCCGAACGTAAATCAATCTTAGAAAAATGTTTCGCACCCTGGAGCTGATCAAATAAATCGTCAATGCGAGGTAAAGGATACCTGTTCCGCACCGTAACTCGGTTCAACTGACGATAATCCACACATAACCTCAAACTGCCGTCCTTCTTCTTGACGAACAAAATAGGAGCTCCCCACGGCGAAACACTCGGACGTACAAGTCCTAAATCAAGCAACTCTTGCAATTGATCTTTAAGCTCTCTAAGCTCTACCGGAGCCATCCGATAAGGCGGTATAGAAATAGGCTCCGTGCTAGAAATCAGATCAATGCAGAACTCTATATCGCGCTCTGGCGGCAACCCAGGTAACTCATCGGGAAAGACATCGGGAAACTCTCGCACGGTAGAAACCTGGTCCAACGACTCCACTGTGGCTCCAGTATCATGAATGAAAGCCAAGAATCCCCGACATCCCCTCCTCAAAAGCCGACTAGCGCACAGGACAGAAATCAAACTGTGAGGGGCGGCACCACGGTCCCCCTGCATAACAAACACTAACTCGTCGGGAAAACAAAACCTAACTGTCTTCTCTCGGCAGTCCACGGACGCGTAGCAAGTAGCTAACTAGTCCATGCCCAATAGAACGTCGAAGTCCAACATCTCAAGAAGGATCAAGTCGACGGACAGATCTCTATCACCAATACGGACAGCACAAGACTGGAACACGTGTCGCGCAACAAATGACTCTCCCACAGGAGTGGTCATGACAAGCGGCTGATCTAGAAAACACGACTCTCGGCCTAACCTCGGCACGAAGTGCGTAGAAACATACGAATGCGTAGATCCCGGATAAAAAAGAACATGTGCATCATAAGAACATACAGAAAGGATACCTGAAACCACAGCATTGGACGCCTGAGCGTCCTGGTGAGTCAAGGCAAAAACCTGTGCCTGCCCTCAACCTGCTACTGGCTGTCCTCTGCCCCCACCACCTCGTCCTCTCGGCGCAAAACCCCTGCGACCACGACCTCTCTGCACAGTAGTCTGACGCGGCGCAACAACAGGAACAAGAGGCAACGCTCTCTGAGGTGGAGAAGGTGGTAAGGTAACCTGGGGTACTGCTGGCCCTCTCTGACGCACTACGGTACAATCCTGAACAAGGTGATGTAGACTGCCATACCCAAAGCACCCATAAGACGGTCGCTGGCCCTCCTGGGAATAAGAACTGAATAACTGGCCCCGTCCCATGTCTCTGCTACACCCCAAGTCTGAAGAAACTATGCCTCGGCGTGCAAACCTCTATCTCCGTGCTGGTACGCCCGTACGAGTCCTCTTCGGTTCCGGAACAACCAATGACTCAGCTAGACGCTCCTCCATCAATAAGGCTGCATCCACAGCTGCCGCATATGTGCTGCAATGTTGAATGCTGATGGCTAGGAACAACTGGGTAAGTAGGCCTCGAACAAACCTCTTCACCCTCATCTCTGTAGGGTGTTTTTCGTCACCCCATTGAGATGGGAATACGCGCGCGCTTGTCAGGCGTACTATAGATTTCCCCTGCCTAGGGTAGGCAGGGGTTTATTGATTGTGGGGATCCGAATCTCCGGCAGCCGCGGACTAAGCTGCCGTTAATTACTCCTCGCATTTGGGGCGAGGGAACCTCCGATTAACGGGTTAAACTGGTCATGCGAACTCAATGTGCAGTGTACTTGTGTTTTGTTTTGGAGGGGGGTTTGGATATATCGAGAGCCACGCAGAGTTTTTACGGGGGTCCCGCTACCCGGATAGCGGGCTGGGGGTCAAGTGGGCTAGCAACCCCCTTGCGGGGTGCGGGGCAGCGCCCCGTTAGAATTTTTTTTCTAACAGGGACAGTGTCGTGGAGTATGTGTGTGTGTACAAATGTATACATATATGTATATATATAAAAATGGGAAAAGACATCCAAAGGATGCGTGGGGCCAGCGCCAGCGCTTTGAGCGCAAGAGCGCTAGCACTTTGAGCGCTAGCGCACCACGTGTCAGCACGTGGGCGCTCGGGCGCTAGCGCTCTGAGCGCAAGAGCGCTGGCGCACTGAGTGCCAGTGCGCTACGTGTCAGCACATGGGCGCTCGGGCGCTAGCGCTTTGGGCGCTAGCGCTCTGAGCGTAAGAGCGCTAGCGCACTGAGCGCTAGCGCGCCACGTGTCAGCACGTGGGTGCTCGGACTCTAGCGCTCTTAGCGCAAGAGCGCTAGCGCGCCACGTGTCAACACGTGGGCGCTCGAGTGCTAGCGCTTTGGGTGCTAGCGCTATGAGCGCTAGCGCTCCACGTGTCAGCATGTGGGCTCTCGAGCGCTAGCGCTCTGGGCGCAAGAGCGCTAGCGCACCACGTATCAGCACGTGGGCGTTCGAGCAGCAAAAGGGACTTAGTCCCTGCAATGGGAGTTGTACTCCCAGAAAAGAGCACTTATTATTCTGTATATATATATATATATATATATATATATATATATATATATATATATGATGATTTAAACTCCTAAGATGTTTTGAAGCTGATGAAGGGCTTCTCCCCTTGAGCCCTAGTTCTTCCCCAAAGTGGGGTTTCTGGAGATGGGTCTCCTTCTTCTTCCTTTATTGGCCGGATCTTGAAGATCAAGAAATATGAGATTCTAAAAATCTCTCCTTTCTGAGATCTGATGGCAGATCTGAGTTCCCCTTTGTGGGTTTTGTGGTGAAAAACTATTTAGTTTTCGAAAAGGAAGAGTAAAACTCTTGATTTAATTAAAAAAAGAGGAAGGTTTAGAACCTTGAGGAAGGAGAAGATCACAGATCTAGATTTTTCTTTGGAGAGAGAAAAAGTTGTTGAGATATTTCATTATCTTTGCCTTTATAGGCTATACACTTTACATATAGCCCCTTAGGCTTTACAAAAATGGCATTTTTGCCATCCCATGGCTCATGTGCCATTTCTTTTTGCACATAAGCCATGGGCTTACAAAAATTTGGCTTTATACCCATTTCGCATACATTAATGCATAAAAAATTACATAAAAAATTATTTATTACATGATCTATATTTTGGCATGGAGGAGGCTGGCCGCGGGCTCGACTTGGGCATGGGCCCGCTTGACCTGGGCTTGGGCCCACCTGGCTTAGGGGTTGACCTTGACTTTGACTCGGTCAACCGGCGTGCAAATTTTTACCCCAACAAATTGCCCCCATCAATAAATGCACACAACATATTTGAGTTGTGTGCATGAAATTGATGGATCTTGAAGCTGAACTTCGAGGTGGAACATCATTCCGGGGGCGGACCATCATCCCGGGGAGCATGATTCCCGGGGATCGGAGCATCATTCTGATTCGCGGAGCATAATTCCAGGGTCGGAGTATCCCTCGGGTAGCATGATTCCCAGGGATCGGAGCATCATTCCGATTTGCGGAGCATAATTCCAAGGATCGGAGCATCATTCCGAAGAGCGGAGCATGATTCTAAGGATCGGAGCATCATTCTGATTTGCGGAGCATCATTCCAAGGATCGGAGCATCATTCCGAAGGGTGGAGCATGATTCTAGAGATCGGATCATCATTCCGAAGGGCGGAGCATGATTCCAGGGATCGGAGCATCATTCCGAAGCGCAGAGCATGATTCCAGGGATCGGAGCATCATTCCGAAGCGCGGAGCATGATTCCAGGGATCGGAGCATCATTCCGAAGCGCGGAGCATGATTCCAGGGGATTGGAGCATCATTCCGAAGAGCGGAGCATGATTCCATGGGATCGGAGCATCATTCCGAAGAGCGGAGCATGATTCCAGGGACCGGAGCATCATTCCGATGAGCGGAGCATGATTCCATGGATCAGAGCATCATTCCGAAGCGCGGAGCATAATTCCAGGGATCGGAGCATCATTCCGAAGCGCGGAGCATAATTCCAGGGATCGGAGCATCATTCCGAAGGGCAGAGCATGATTCCAGGGATCGGAGCATCATTCCGAAGGGCAGAGCATCATTCCAGGGACCGGAGCATCATTCCGAAGGGCGGAGCATGATTCCAGGGACCGGAGCATCATTCCGAAGAGCGGAGCATGATTCCAGGGATCGGAGCAACATTCCGATGAGCGGAGCATCATTCCAGGGACCGGAGCATCATTCCGAAGGGCGGAGTATCATTCCAGGGACCGGAGCATCATTCCGAAGAGCGGAGCATGATTCTGTTGGAGTTAGTGCCCTCAGAGTCAATTATTGGATCACAGGCACGTGATTGCAATGATTGAGGGAGGACCTATCCCGGTAGGACAGTCTTACTCGAGATGATAGTATGCTATCTGGTTTATCTTTATCATCGTGTACTGCTTTAGGTGACCTGACATGTCACTATTACACGTTGATAGAGCCCCTAGGATTCTTGCTTGACTGCCAGCAGTATGATGGCGATCATATACGTGGGAGCTGGTAGTCTATAAGCACATCCTTAAAAGGTCCCTAGTCGTAGGAGTTTCGAGACAGGGCATCGATACTCCATTAGTAGACTAGTGTATACAGTCGAGACCCCGACGAGGGGCGGTGGCCGGTCTCACAAGCCATTGGTGTCAGTTGGTTCACCTAAGATGTATACAGGTGCTCATTGGGTTATGAGTACACCGGACAGGACTCGCCGGGAACCTGCTAGTTGGTCTTATACCAGACGTCAGATAGCAGTTCCCTGGTGACATGTGTACAGGTTAGTTCATCGACCTGAGGATCGTCATTTGTCTCGTGTGAGTTCCCACTGTGCTTTGATTACTACCCTACCACGGCTCAAAGGAGTCGTGCAAACAGGTTTTAGTTGGGTACAGTCCCGAGCCACATGGAGGCAGTGAGCGGATCTTCAGGGGTTCGTCTCTCCCGGTATTGGGGGTGAGGTCGCGCTGTGTCTAGGAGAGCCATTACGCAAAGCCCTCGGCCGAGGCAGGAGATTTACTGGTAGGTATTCCAGTAGTATCTCAGGGCGTTCTGGGCTACGCTCCGACACGACTTGTACCGCTTTTGGGGGTCTGACTTTCACCAACCCCCTAGGCCCGCCATGCGATACTCATAGACGAACGGACCGGACTGTACGGATATTGTCACTGACAGGCTCAGTAGGGTGTCGGGGTGAGCTTCCTCATCGACGTCCCTTTTGGTCAATACCTGGTGGCCCGTCACGTATTGGCTTATACCTCTGACGTGCTAGTGGTTAAATCCACAGCCAAGGTATTGACGAGTCTTTAGAGTCCACCACACTCAGTTACTCAGCTACTCAAGTTTCGGGCGAAACGCTGTAGAGGCCGTATGGAGATATGGCAGGGTCCGATCAGATACGTGCGGTATTGCACGGATCAGGATCGGACAGGTTTGTACTAGTGGCCGTATGATTATATGGCAGGGTTCGATCAGATACGTGCGGTATTGCACGGATCAGGATCGAACGGATTTTACTAGCCGGCTTTGGCTTAAGCCGGTCCTAGTCTAGTACAGTGTAGATTTTGTCTCATTGCATTTGTATCCGGTCGGAATACAAATGCGGGTGTGTATGCACAGTATAGGGGTTTTCCTGTAATTTATTACGGGACCAGTTTTCTGGAGTTGCCAGTTTGCATTCCGTTCCGGCCGGTTTTCCTTTGTTCTTTCCCGGCCGGACTTTTCTGATGGAGGGGGTTATTTGCAGTTTTGCAAATAACACTTTGTGGAGGTTTTTCTTGCAAATGATTTATTATGATAACTTATTTAGATACCATTCCTTTCATTCTTCTTTTCATGCTTTTTGGTGATTAGAAGAAGATTAGAAGTGATGAGATAGGATTTGATCTTTGATGAGAGTTATGATGATGAGGTTAGTATATGGTCACCTTTCTTTTGCTCCTACACTCACCTCCCTTCTTATGGTTGCTATTCTCATTCCTCCACCATGATTGATTCTTCTCACTTGAAAGAAAAAAAAAGAAAGAGAGAAGAAAAAGGAAGAGAGAAGAAGAAGAAGAGAGCTTCATAGTTTCTTTCTTGATCTCATTTTACTTGCTAGAAAAATGCAAGCACCATTTTTCTAATCCTTGTTTCCTCCAAACATCCATGGCAACTTCTAAGAACCCTAAAGAGACAAGTTCACTACACTATTCTATAGCAAGCCTTGGACGCGTCGGCTAGCCAACTTCGCGCCCGAGTTGCCTCGGTGAAGAGGCGGGAGCCCGTAAAAGATTCCGGCTACGTGGTGCCCTTTCCGACGAGCGAGGAGGCGACGGAGATTCCGCGGGAGATCGGAGTGGAGACGAAGACCGAAGGACACGGATCGCTCGGTATACTTCTCACCCCAATCTCTAGTTAGCTAGTTTAGGTTAATGGTAAACGATCCGGGTTTTTCATTATCCGCGGTAGCGCCGGTTTCCGCGTAAGGAAAATTTTTGTTCCGCATTTTGGCCTCGAGCAAGAGGCCGGGGCGCTGCCGTGGCGCAACATGGTATCAGAGCCACGCCATTAACCTTACCTAGCTTGTTCTAATGTGTTTTGCTTATCCGATCGACCGAAATTCCAAAAACCGTATTTTTCCTTCACAATCAGTTTCTGTTGAGATTTTTTGATGTCTAAAAATTTTTCTGGTGGTCTCAGAATGATGTGCAGGGAGATATAAGACATCTGAGAAAAAACGAGACAGTGAACCCTCCACCAGAGCGCGGAAGCGCCGCGCGACCCCCCTTTCTGCCGCGCTTCCGCCGCGAGTTGGTGGGGTCACTGCTTCGTATTTTTCCAGTGGGCTTATGGGCTTAAATTAGGGGTTTTGGAATATTAAAATTGGGCCCAGGTTTTCTGTAAGTGCTACAGTTTTGTTTGGGGGCCCACTTGTTAATTTTTGGTCAATCGGAAAATTTTAAACACATTATTTCACAGTATTTACATTATATCTGCGACCGTGAATGTCACTCGATCGGTAAATCTGGTCTAACTGCTATAGCCCGGTTAGACGGATTTGCGAACGTGACTTTCACGTTGATGTTCTATGTTTATGCTGTGATGTTGCGGATCGGTCGTGGGGGATAGCCTGGATGCAATGCTAGTACTGTTTTGTTGTATTATGTACATTTGATATTGCGGGGCGAGCGTCCGACATGTGGAC
This sequence comes from Agapanthus africanus, assembly GCA_030015575.1. NCBI lineage: Eukaryota > Viridiplantae > Streptophyta > Magnoliopsida > Asparagales > Amaryllidaceae > Agapanthus > Agapanthus africanus. The sequence goes on along the minus strand of JASDDO010000006.1, from coordinate 242,834,384 downwards.
TGCCGTCGCTGCCTGTTTGTATTATTCTTTTGGGGCACGACCTGGTTGCGGTCGATGTACCCGGTATATGTATATTTTACTTTCTGTACTAGGATTACCCCGCGGAGGAGTGCACGGATAGCCGGGTTCTAGAGGGCAACGGGCCCGCATCTCATGGCATTGAGACGGAGGGGGCTTAACTCTAGGATTGGCGGGCTATTCGCCGCACTCGTAGGGGGTACAGGTTGACCCAGGAGGGGTGCCCAAGTTACCGGATTCCATGAAGTGCTGGGTGGTCCATTCACGGAGCTGAAGGGGGCTGCCTCGCTTCAGGTTTTGGCGGGTGACTTGCCGCGCCCGTAGGGGTCTAGGTTTTCATTGCACAGGCTATCCACACGACCAGGGGAACGTCGGGTTTCAGCAGCGGCTCTGTGAAACCCGGGGCTTCCAGATATCTGTATTGTTCCTTGATGCTGTATATTTCTGTGATGTTGCTTTTTATCACGCCTTGAGCGAAAATTATATATTGGTATATATATATTAGTAGATGTTGTATATGTTTTACATCCGCGCTAGTCCAGTCCCCGCTCTGTCGTTAGTAAGCTAACCTAACGAGTGATGACGGGACCCAGTGGCGAATGCGGATGGCATATACGTACATCAGTATATTTTCGTTCTTTGTGGTGTGATCAATTGATGGGACTGCGTTGATTCGGATCAACGCAAGTTATAAACAAACCTATTCTGATGTTGTTGGAACATTTTTCAAAAAACTGCTAATGCAAGGACGTTCACTTTTGTTTTGCATCGTGGTATTCATTTGGAATATCCTGCTCCTCAGTCGACGAGGCAAGGGCCGAGATCCCTTCACCGGGAGTGACCCCTTGGACAGAAGTTTGCATCAGGGCAATAGCTTCACTATAGCCGATTACTTTTTCTTTGCATCGTGGTATTCAGTTGGAATATCCTGCACCTCATTCTACGGGGAAAGAGCCGAGATCCCTTCACCGGGAGTGACCTCTTTAGTAAAGGTTTTCGTCACTATATTTTTATAAAAGGCTATGCAGTTCCTTCAACGATATCAAGTTCATTACGTTAAAGGTTTTTCGCCAAAAACTAGTCGTAGCCCTCCGTCATTTCTTATGGGTATTATTTAGTATTCGTGCTGCGTTTGTTGACTCCGTCAAGGCGTAGTGTACGGTAGCTAAGTGGTGCTTGTTTGTTGCATAAATGGGATTGGTTAGGACAGTCGTGCGGCCTTGTTGACTCCGTCAAGGGCACGTACGGGTGGGTTTAATGCAATCCAGATAATGACGGGATGAACTTGACTAGGACTCTTTGATTTGTTGACTCCGTCAAGGTCACTTGAGTCCTAGGGGTAAAAATCACATCGGGAGTTTCAAAAGAACTGAAACTTGCCAGACATGAGCATACCTTCTGGAGTGTGGTGACGTGAGTGGATTCCGTCACGTTATCATGCGATGAGAGTTGGATCCCGATTCCCACTGATGAGTTGGTTTACTCCTCGGGTGATCCCGACTAATTCTTCTTTCAGGTTTGGAGGAGAATTTGAGGTACAGTGGGAGGCTTCCTGATTAGATAAAGTGATAACCATTCTGATCTAGGTTAGAGTGCACGCTGAGTGTTTCTTTTCTCTCTCTCTGGCTGCGACCATTGACTCGACCCTGGACTATGACTCAGTGACCAAGTTGACCGAACCTTCTTAACACAGGCTTTTGGATTGTCAGAGTTGCAGACCTCCTTGCCACTCCTACTTTTACCCTTTTCTCCAGGACACCCCGTATTACTGCGAACGTCCACTTCCATTGGACAAAACCATCGTATGGTTATATACGAACTCGAAGGACTTCGAGGATGGTTTCCGGTTCTGGAGAAAACGAATAGGATTATTCAGTTGTCTTTTCTTTTCACCTTCTCTCAGGTTGCGAGTACTCCTTGGTTTAGGGGATAGTACACCTATTACGCAAATTGGATAGTCTTCTTCCAAACCTTAGGCTGGTGCCGAACGGTGGGGAATGAAGAAAACCAATTAGCATAACGACGGTGTGCAGAAGGTATTAAGTTAAGACAAAGCAAGGGATTAGTAGGAAGGCAAAGTAAATTGCGACTGCTATTCACGACCAAACCAAGTATTCCTTCGCCAACCCTAAATCACCTTTGTATTTCTCCAGGACACTCCGTATCATTACGAAGATCCCATTTTATTGGATACTCCATCGTATGGTTATATACGAACTCGAAAGGAACTTGTTCCAGTTCGGGGATGGATTCTGGTTCAGGAGAAATAGGAATAAAGTACATTCAGGTGTCTTTTATCTTCACCTTCTCTCGCGTTGCGAGTGTTCCTAGGATTAGGACAGTACACCCTTTATGCTTTTTGGATAGTCTTCTTCCAAACCATAGGCTGGTGCCGAACGGTAGGGAAGGAAGAAAACCATTTGGCCTAAAGGGGTGTGCAGACGGTAATGACTAAAGACATATAAAGGGATTTGGACAGATGGCAAAGAGATATACGGTTACAGTTGTGAATCTGGATGATGGAAGAGGCATTACTAGGAATACCAGGATACCCCAACGAAACATTTCAATGTTTCAGTTTCACTGTGTACTGTTAATGGAAAACTGATTTCCCGATTAGACACTTGCTCCAGGGTATGTATTTACCAGATTGGGTTCTCACATCTGTATGGTTTTACAGATGATGAGTAGGAGTAAGTTATTGGGAATTGGGTGATCATCCTCATTATATCGGGATTCGTTGTAATCGGTGATATTTGAGGAGATCATCTGGGCTGTTTGCCGGTCGGCAAATATTTGGTTTTGAATATCCGTTGTTGTGCACCAATTTCAAATTGATATATCTGTACGTCTATTTTTATAGAGTGAGACATACCTTTTTGAAATTATGTCTATGACATTTACCTATACCAGTGGATGGTTAGGTAAGGAGCATTGAACAACGGTGTGATTCTTCTTAACCAAAAGTACCGTTTTCAACCTACTACACACAGTGATTGAGTTGTTAGACTCAGCGGACTTATACAGAGTATTGTATGTTGTCCAGTGTCCATTAGGACAGAGGGGTTGGTCCTCATGCTATATTCTGTTTACTTTTAACTTCTCTAGTTCTTAGACATGCGTTTCGTAGGAACACATGGTCTAAGTTTTGAGGAGTTATAGGTATTTGAATAGAGTAGAGAACCAGGTATAGCAAGTATCGGGATTCTCCAAAGTGATCGAAGATGCAGATACTTGCGTATGGTATTCAGTTGATAGTGATGATCAAGAGAAATTGCTTCTCTTTCAGGTTACTCATAATTGGAAGCATTCCTAAGTTGAGTAACGCTGATCGGCCTCCTTCCATTTTAGTTGACATGCACTGGAGACAGCTGCATGATTTGAATCTGGTTCAATTAAATCAGTGCCTCTGTTTCTATATTGGATATAGAGCAGTTCATATATTGACATTGTTAAGGTACGGGGAGTTGTCCGGCTTATGCTTAAAACCAGACACTGGACGACTCAAGGCACGTTTCTGTAATGGCTGTTTGTGGGTTGACCCAGGCTATGACGAGGGTTGATTTTCTACCATCTGGATGAACAATAGAAATATTGTTCTAGACTCGCCACAGTTTTATTAAAAATGGATTTTTTCAAAAACAGTAGTGGGAGTATGGTAGAACTGGAAGTGATTCCAGAACCACAAACGATTACCGAAGATTTGATAAGGAACCTAAAGATTCAATCTGGTTTGACATTCCATTGGCCACTCCGCAGATAAGGTGGGTAACTTCAGGCACCCGAGAGGTACTCCGGTAGCCTCAAGGACGGTGACAGGGAAGTTCTTGTTTACCCACAATTACCATTGCTGTTGTTCCAGGCTGCGAGACCCGGCAGGAGGATGAGTATAGCGTCGTTCTAAACTAGCTTTAGAAGTGCACGTCTATATGACTCTGCCGGAGGGTTGTCGTAGTCAGTGGGAGCAGCGGAAGCATTGGTGGACATCAGGCTTATGACTATTTATAGAATAAAGCAGATGTAGCGGAGATAGATCATCTATTTCTGATGTGACAGTCATAGGTTTGACGTCATCAGAATAAGGGGTGGATCTGTTGAGAAGGTAGTAGGAAAAGAAACTCCTATACTACGATCGGTTAGACTTTGGTCGTCACAAAGTGGTTTCTCCACATAGGACTTGGATATATATCAGACATTCTGGTTACTAGATCTATGGTTTTAGATCTAGATTTGGGTGGTTTCCCAATCTGGGTACCTTGACAGCATTCTATGAGTATTTAGAATGGACGACTCCTGGCACGGTAGTGCACCTGCAGTTGATGAAGTCACCCTCTCTAAAGGTGTCTTATAGACTAAAGGGGAGAGGGATACTCATGATTGGCAGATCACTTGCTTAGGCAATTGAGTCAATCATGAGATGTCAAGTACCACACCAGATGTTGTTCTTGCACTAGATGCAATAAGTTGATATTGATCCAATCCTGGAGAAACAGTCGGAAGCAGTTTTAGAACATAAGTGGATGTTCTAGGGATATGATAACGACAGCCTCATTTGGGAGACAGTTATCATTCCAGGCTTCCAAGGTGACATGGATGACAAGGAGGTTGTCAGAGTTATAGTTTTCCTTCTGACGAGGGGCAGTATTTTGGACAGGTGGTCCAAGGCAATACTGAGGGTGGCCTGGCGCAGGATACTGATTAAGTTCAGTTTTCGATACAGTCTAAGAAGTTTGGATTTGGAGTTCATTTATGAGCTAGGTCCCATCAGACATCCAGACATTCTAAGACAGGTATTGCTCATTTCGGGAGATGGCTTTCTCCGCGAACTTGAGATATAGAGAGACATAGAAAGAAACATCACAGCGGATCCACTCACTGAGGCTATTCCTCGAACGCAATAGTTTCGCAAACGAGGTTTGTGAGACTGACTAGTAGAGGAGTTGGGTGTTCGGTATCACACGGGCTGTGAGTATGCGACATCGCAATAATTAGCCTTGAGTGCAAGTGGGAGATTGTTGGAGTTAGTGCCCTCAGAGTCAATTATTGGATCACAGGCACGTGATTGCAATGATTGAGGGAGGACCTATCCCGGTAAGACAGTCTTACTCGAGATGATAGTATGCTATCTGGTTTATCTTTATCATCGTGTACTGCTTTAGGTGACCTGACATGTCACTATTACACGTTGATAGAGCCCCTAGGATTCTTGCTTGACTGCCAGCAGTATGATGGCGATCATATACGTGGGAGCTGGTAGTCTATAAGCACATCCTTAAAAGGTCCCTAGTCGTAGGAGTTTCGAGACAGGGCATCGATACTCCATTAGTAGACTAGTGTATACAGTCGAGACCCCGACGAGGGGCGGTGGCCGGTCTCACAAGCCATTGGTGTCAGTTGGTTCACCTAAGATGTATACAGGTGCTCATTGGGTTATGAGTACACCGGACAGGACTCGCCGGGAACCTGCTAGTTGGTCTTATACCAGACGTCAGATAGCAGTTCCCTGGTGACATGTGTACAGGTTAGTTCATCGACCTGAGGATCGTCATTTGTCTCGTGTGAGTTCCCACTGTGCTTTGATTACTACCCTACCACGGCTCAAAGGAGTCGTGCAAACAGGTTTTAGTTGGGTACAGTCCCGAGCCACATGGAGGCAGTGAGCGGATCTTCAGGGGTTCGTCTCTCCCGGTATTGGGGGTGAGGTCGCGCTGTGTCTAGGAGAGCCATTACGCAAAGCCCTCGGCCGAGGCAGGAGATTTACTGGTAGGTATTCCAGTAGTATCTCAGGGCGTTCTGGGCTACGCTCCGACACGACTTGTACCGCTTTTGGGGGTCTGACTTTCACCAACCCCCTAGGCCCGCCATGCGATACTCATAGACGAACGGACCGGACTGTACGGATATTGTCACTGACAGGCTCAGTAGGGTGTCGGGGTGAGCTTCCTCATCGACGTCCCTTTTGGTCAATACCTGGTGGCCCGTCACGTATTGGCTTATACCTCTGACGTGCTAGTGGTTAAATCCACAGCCAAGGTATTGACGAGTCTTTAGAGTCCACCACACTCAGTTACTCAGCTACTCAAGTTTCGGGCGAAACGCTGTAGAGGCCGTATGGAGATATGGCAGGGTCCGATCAGATACGTGCGGTATTGCACGGATCAGGATCGGACAGGTTTGTACTAGTGGCCGTATGATTATATGGCAGGGTTCGATCAGATACGTGCGGTATTGCACGGATCAGGATCGAACGGATTTTACTAGCCGGCTTTGGCTTAAGCCGGTCCTAGTCTAGTACAGTGTAGATTTTGTCTCATTGCATTTGTATCCGGTCGGAATACAAATGCGGGTGTGTATGCACAGTATAGGGGTTTTCCTGTAATTTATTACGGGACCAGTTTTCTGGAGTTGCCAGTTTGCATTCCGTTCCGGCCGGTTTTCCTTTGTTCTTTCCCGGCCGGACTTTTCTGATGGAGGGGGTTATTTGCAGTTTTGCAAATAACACTTTGTGGAGGTTTTTCTTGCAAATGATTTATTATGATAACTTATTTAGATACCATTCCTTTCATTCTTCTTTTCATGCTTTTTGGTGATTAGAAGAAGATTAGAAGTGATGAGATAGGATTTGATCTTTGATGAGAGTTATGATGATGAGGTTAGTATATGGTCACCTTTCTTTTGCTCCTACACTCACCTCCCTTCTTATGGTTGCTATTCTCATTCCTCCACCATGATTGATTCTTCTCACTTGAAAGAAAAAAAAAGAAAGAGAGAAGAAAAAGGAAGAGAGAAGAAGAAGAAGAGAGCTTCATAGTTTCTTTCTTGATCTCATTTTACTTGCTAGAAAAATGCAAGCACCATTTTTCTAATCCTTGTTTCCTCCAAACATCCATGGCAACTTCTAAGAACCCTAAAGAGACAAGTTCACTACACTATTCTATAGCAAGCCTTGGACGCGTCGGCTAGCCAACTTCGCGCCCGAGTTGCCTCGGTGAAGAGGCGGGAGCCCGTAAAAGATTCCGGCTACGTGGTGCCCTTTCCGACGAGCGAGGAGGCGACGGAGATTCCGCGGGAGATCGGAGTGGAGACGAAGACCGAAGGACACGGATCGCTCGGTATACTTCTCACCCCAATCTCTAGTTAGCTAGTTTAGGTTAATGGTAAACGATCCGGGTTTTTCATTATCCGCGGTAGCGCCGGTTTCCGCGTAAGGAAAATTTTTGTTCCGCATTTTGGCCTCGAGCAAGAGGCCGGGGCGCTGCCGTGGCGCAACAGATTCCAGGGATCGGAGCAACATTCCGATGAGCAGAGCATCATTCCAGGGATCGGAGCATCATTCCGATGAGCGGAACATCATTCCAGGGGATCGGAGCATCATTCCGAAGAGCGGAGCATGATTCTAAAGATTGGCAGACATTCTGACCGAAGCATAATTTCAATGCAGAGGTTGATTCCCAGGCGAAGCATAATTCCGATGGGGAAAGCAGATAATCCGAGGCGAAGCTTGATTTCGACACGGGGTGCACATTCTGAGACGGAGTATGATTCCGGAGCAGAGCTTGTTGGTTGACTTGATTCCGAGGCGGAGTATAATTCCGATGAGGAGGTCGTTGGTTGATTCCGAGCCGAAGCATAATTATGACAAGGAAGGCAGATATCCCGAGGCGAAGCATGATTTCGACACGGGGTAAATTCTGGGACGGAGCATGATTCCGCCGCAGAGGTTGTTGGTTTGATTTGATTTGGGTTGACATCAGCATCGCTATCCTGGAATATGGTACCAGAAGCGAACCATCATTTGTCATGAGAGGATTTGAGAATTGGTTTTGGTTTGGCATCTGTATTGCTACACTGAAATAATGCCAGGAGCAACTCATCATTTGCCCCGGGAGGATTTGGGAATTGGTTTTGCTTGGCATCAGTATCGCTATACTGGAATATGGTACCAGGAGCGAATCATCATTTGCGCTTGCTTATCAGGAAGCGATGGCTTAGGAGACAGGTTTTAGGTCCCTATCACCTAAGAATTTTCAATTTTGTGAGCCGTAAGGGTCTCACAAAGCATTTTCTCCCTACGAGTCGTAAGGATCCCGTAGGTGTATTTTCTCCTTAGGAGTCGTGGGGACTCCTAAGTGTGTTGCTCCTTTGTGAGTCGTAAAGGGTCTAACGCGGGAATTTTCTCCTCATAAAGTCGAAAGGACTTTGTGAGTGTATTTCATCACTTTTTCACGAGTTTGCGCCCTTTCGGGTTTTCACAAACTCGCCGGCAGTCCTGCTGTTTTTACTCACGGAGCCCTTTCGGGTTTTCATCCATGCCCATTTTGCTTGTGGACATACCATTTATATATATATATATTTTATTTTTGGTAGGACTTTGAATATGGTCTCACCGGTAGGACTTGGGAGAGATTGGGATTGTTTTACGCTCGTGGATTGTATACGGTTTTACAGGATGTATGATCCAGACCGTAGGGCCGGAAAAATTTCGGGACTTTGTCGGCGTCTGCATCGCTGCACTGGAATATGGTACCAGGAGCGACTCATCATTCGCCGTTGGGGTATGGGATTTGGAATTTGGTTGGCGTCTGCATCGCTGCACTGGAATATGGTACCAGGAGCGGCTCATCATTCGCCATTTAGGGATTGGAATTTGGAATTTGGTTGGCCTCTGCATTGCTGCACTGGAATATGGTACCAGGAGCGACTCATCATTCGCCATTTAGGGATTGGGATTTGGAATTTGGTTGGCGTCTGCATCGCTATACTGGAATATGGTACCAGGAGCGACTCATCATTCGCCACTTGGGGATTTGGGAGCGATGGCTTAGGAGACAGGTTTAGATCCTTACCACCTAAGACTTTTCAATTTTATGGGCCGTGAGGGTCCCATAAAAGCATTTTCTCCCTGTGAGTCGTAAGGATCTCACAGGTGTATTTTCTCCTTAGGAGTCGTGGGGACTCCTAAGTGTGTTTTTCCTTCGTGAGTCGTAAGGATCCCACAAAGGTTTCTTCTCCACATGTATCGTGAGGACACATGAGTGGGTCTTCTTAATGGAGCATAATTCCGAGGGCGGAGACCAACCGCGTAACTGGAGATTATGGTGGGGATGGGTATGATGAGAATTATTTGAGCCCGTGGATTGTATACGGTAGTCAATTTGGGGACCAACCGTAGGGCCGGAAGAATTTTGGGAAACTGGATTTTGGTTGGCGTCTGCATCGCTGCACTGGAATATGGTACCAGGAGCGACTCATCATTCGCCGTTGTTTTTTTGTTTTGTTTTTGTTTTTGTTTTTGTTGTTTTTTTTACCGCTACTGCTCTATCATTTCAGCTTTTCTTATCGTGAAGATCGTGATTGCCCTATCATTTCGGCTTTATTTTTATCTTTATTTTACTCGCCGATTTTTATTGCGAGTTGCCCCATCATTTCGGCTTTTCTTTATTTCTCTTTTATTTACACATTTTTTGTTTATTTACATATATTTTTTTTTACATTCCCAGTTTAACGACTTAGAGGTCAATTGTTCCCAGTTTAATGATGTGGTGGTCGATTGTTTTCAGAAGAAGGCAGATGTCTGAGAGAATCGGTTTCACGAAGAACTTTGGTCTTCGTTTGTATGAAATTGGCGGTCGCAGCTGGACTGTTTGTTAACACCCCTTTGGACAGTTCTATCTCTCCTGCCTTGTATTGCTTTTCGACCCAATCTTTGAAGACGAAGCAGTCCTCAATGGCATGACCTATCACTCTGTGATAGGGGCAATATTTGGGGTCGTCGGTCATATTCGCTTCCTGCGGTCTTTTTGACTCTGGCAGTTGTAGACCGTTCCTCAGGGCGTCTTTGAATATTTTGTGGAATTTGTCCCTTCTGAAGGAATAGACCTTATCCAGGTTCTCTTTCAGTGGAGATTCTCCTCCCTTTCCGAACACTGGCTTCCGAGGCTGGTTTGCATTAAGCCCGCTCATCCCTTGCTTATTTCTGTTAGCCGAAGTGTTAAAAGATTCAGTATCGTCAGAACCTCCGCCTTGACCTATTGTTATTTTGGGAGTCAGAGGAGAACTCCTGCTTTAAGCGCTCCAGCATCTGAACTTTTCTGGTCAGCTCTTGGAATGTTTTGAGACCCGCGGTGCATAGAAACGGGGCCATCCAATTGTTGAGATTTCCGACGAGGAGACTGACAGATTGGTCCTGCTCTATCGGCGGTTCACATTTGACGGAGATATTGCGCCATCGGGTTATTAAATCCGTGCTGCTTTCGTTGTTCTTGGGCTTGGTCCTTACGAGCTCGGCAATGGTGATCTTATCGCTGACGCTCATGAACCTTTATCGAAATAAAGATTCCATTTGGACGAAAGTAGTAACAGAGCCATCCGGTATGCTTGTGTACCAGTTGAAAGCAACATCGGTCAAGCTATTAACGAACTGGCGGAGGAGAAGCGCATCGTTGCCCCCAGTATTCCCGCATGAGGCTTTGAAGTGGGCGATGTGCTGATTCGCATTTCCCGTCTCATCGAATCTTCCAAATTTGGGGATGACATAGCCGCTAGGAAATTCTACCAGATCATACTGAGCAGGATATGGTCTCTCATTACTGCTGATATCTTTTTGCGCTTCGGCTTCGGCCACCAATGTTTTGACTTTGCCGACAACCAAATCCATGATTTGATCTTGAGTTAGCGGGCTACTGTCATCGGTAGCCAAGACATCTCCCGAGATAGGATGCGACTGATTTTCATGCGGTTCACCCACTTTTGGATTTGAGGGAATAGGCGTCGGCTGCTTTGGGGCACCATTTCCCGGTTCACGAGCAGAGCCCTGCGCTTGATTGGGAGGCTGAGAGGAAAGTTGGGCTGTGAGCTGTAAGACGACGTTTGTCAAGTCGTCAACTTTTGAGTAAAGCTTGGCCATCTCCTTGTCTTTGTTTCTGAGCTGCTTTCGGAGCTCTTGGAGAAGTTGCTGCTCTGCGTTCTTGGGACGGAAGATTGGCTCATCTTCGCTTTTCGAGCCCGACTCCTCATGAACTGAGAGCTCTCTCTGCTTATCAGCCTCACTGGGAGGGTCTTCATTACCTTCCAGAGGAGGCTGGCCTTGGAATGTGGCAGCCATATTCACGCCATATTGGATTTGGGATGTGGTGGCCCCGTCCTTGCTCTTGCTGCGCGTGCCCACCATGTAGACAGTGTGGATAACACATTCAGCCATCCCCTCATCTTTGGCGGGGTAACCCTGTTCCTTGAACCTCATGAGGTTCAGCCTAGCAGGAGCCCTGGCCCTTTTGTTGGCTCTGTATCTGAGCCTTTTCTGCCTTAGCTTCTCAATTTTAAGGGCTTGGCGGGCATCTGTTTCCTGGGAAGCCACCGTGAGTCGATTAGCGGGGAGCTTAGAGAAGACACCCGATCGAGCAGTTGTCAAGGGCATCGCCGGAGCTTGCTCGGGATGCCTTATTGCTTTGCTGGTGTTGATGGCCTTGCCCCCAGCTGGGGCCAAGGAAAGTCGTTCAAACACCGACTTGCGTTTGAGTTGGGGCATCTTCGAGACCACCACATTTGGCCTCTTGCCTTTCGAGACCGGCTTGTCTGTCACCGGGCCTTGAGGTGTAGGGATGGCATTAGCTGAGACAAACAGGATAGAGCCGAATGGTAGTGGTGGCTCTTCCCATTGTCGCCCGAGACTGGCCGGAAGGACAGTCCTGGCGTCCATCTTCATCGTGTAGAAGATGGGAGCTGAGTTCATCTTCGGAGACATTGTTGAAAGGTGATTGCTTGAAAATCCTGCATGAAAGAACATTATTTTAGTATAAATATAGATATGTATATTGATTGAGTTCGCATGAACGTTTAACCCGAAGTATGGGAGGAGAGATTGGTCCCACCAGGCGTGCCAGAATCTGTAGGGTGTTTTTCGTCACCCCATTGAGATGGGAATACGCACGCGCTTATCAGGCGTACTACAGATTCCCCCTGCCTAGGGTAGGCGGGGGTTTATTGATTATGGGGATCCGAATCTCCGGCAGCCGCGGACTAAGTTGTCGTTAATTACTCTTCGCCTTTGGGGCGAGTGAACCTTCGATTAACGGGTTAAACTGGTCATGCGAACTCAATGTGCAGTGTACATGCGTTTTGTTTTGGAGGGGGGTTTGGATATATCGGGAGCCACGCAGAGTTTTTACGGGGGTCCCGCTACCCGGATAGCGGGCTGGGGGTCAAGGTGGCTAGCAGCCCCTTTGCGGGGTGCGTGGCAGTGCCCCGTTAGAAATTTTTTTCTAACAGGGACAGTGTCGTGGAGTATGTATGTATGTACATATATATACATATATGTATATATATAAAAAAGGGGAAAAGACATCCAAAGGATGCGTGGGGCTAGCGCCAGCACTTTGAGCGCTGGCGCACCACGTGGGCACTCGGGCGCTAGCGCACTGAGCGCTAGCGCGCCACGTGTCAGCACGTGGGCGCTCGGGCGCCAGCGCTCTGAGCGCAAGAGCGCTGGCGCACTGAGGGCTGGCGCGCCACGTGTCAACACGTGGGCGCTCGGGCGCTAGCGCTTTGGGAGCTAGCGCTCTGAGCGCAAGAGCGCTAGCGCGCCACGTGTCAGCACGTGGGCGCTCGGGCGCGAGCGCGCCACGTGTCAACACATGGGCGCTCGAGCGCTAGCGCTTTGGGCGCTAGCGCTCATAGCGCTAGCGCGCCACGTGTCAGCACGTGGGCGCTCGAGCGCTAGCGCTCTGGGCGCAAGAGCGCTAGCGCACCACGTGTCAGCACGTGGGCGCTCGAGCAGCAAAATGGACTTGGTCCCTGCAATGGGAGTTGTACTCCCAGAAAGGAGCACTTATTATTCTGTATATATATATATATATATATATATATATATATATATATATATATATATATATATATATATGTTAGTTATATGTATGCCCTAGAGGCCATTACTGTACATACGATGTATATTGTAGTGGATGCTAGGACATATATAGGGAGGACTTTCTTGCTCGACATGATAGTATGCTATCTGGTTGTACTTTATCTTAACATGTACTCAGATTGTCTCTATGTTACATGTTGATAAAGCCCTTAGGATATGTACTCGACTACTGGGAATATGATGAGATCATACTAGTGGGGCCACGGTAGTCAACGAGTACATCCTATAACTGTTCCTAGTCGAGGGTGTATCGAGACAGGGCATCGATGCACCAGAGTAGACTAGCGTATACGCATCTTGACCCATATGATGGGCGATGGATGATCCCATACCCATCGGTGTTTGACATCAAGGATGGTGTACGGGTGCTCAGTGGAGACTGGGTACACTGGACGGACTCGCCGAGAACTCCCAGATGGTATTATACCATACGTCAGATGGCAGTTCTCTGGTGACACTGGTACAGAGTAGTCTGTTGACCCGAGATCGTCATAGAGTCTTGTGTGGTTCCCACTGTGCTTTGATTTCCATCATACCACGTCCAAGAGGGCGTGCAAAAAGGTGGCTTTTGGGTACAGTCCCGAATCACATGGAGGCAATGAGCGATAGGAGGGGATTCGTCTCTCCCGGTATAGGGAGTTGATGTTGTGCTGTGTTCGATTGGCTATAACCGGAAATCCCTGGCCAGGGTTGCTGAGATTTACTGGTAAGTGTTATCAGTAGTTTCTCGAACTGTTATAGACCTCATATCGACACGACTTATCGAGCTACTGGGGTCTGACGTTTACCACCTCTAGGCGAGATATGCGACATATCAGACGACGAGACCGGACTGTACGGGAGTGTTACTGTTTGGATTCACAGGAGAAGTTACAGGCTTGCTTGTTGATCTTCTGAGCGCTCAATACCTGGGTAGCTGTTACGTTTAGCTGACCGCTTGCAGCTTGTGGGTGATTGATATGATCATCACCTACCGCCGGCGTATTGACGATTCTTTAGAGTCCTACACAGAGGTTTCTTGGCTCAGGCAAAACGGAGTAGGAGCACATATGTGATATGTGTGGGACCGAGGATAATGCGATATGTGATACCGTATTATATTCTCGCGATATTTGATATCAGCCGGGTCATCGGATCAAGTGTTGATTCGATGAATCGGTACGGATAAATATTAGTCGGTTATATGCGATATAGCCGGATTGTCGAATCAAGTGTTGATTCGATAATTTAATGTATAATAATATATATGATATATTAAATTACATTAACTAATATTTGCTCACTAAAAGATTCTTTTTCTCACTCGGGTAATACATTGATATATATGCGATATATGTTAATTGTATTATTTTTATTTTGTTACAATAAATATTGTATATGTGATATATAATATTGTAACATATTATAATTATTAATGCAACATGTTTAGAGGAGTTTAAACACGATTAGGGTTTGGATTAGGGTTAAACCTTCTAGTTGATTCTAGAAGCTTTACTTTGTCTTTGTTAAGATATTATGATAGATATTTACAAGTGACTCACCCTTTGACCTAACCCAAACCCTAACCCTAGTAAACTCTCTACAATGGTTACTACAACCATGGTTGCATAAATGATTATGATAACATTCTTTCTATTCATCACAAATGATTATTCATCTTCTTCCTCCTTCATTCTTTCATGAAAAAGCTTACTAGTTTTTCAAAAGGTGATGAATAAATATGAGAAAAAGATAAATAAAGGGAGAAAAAATCCTACTTCATCATCCTCGTCTTCCCTTGCCATTTAGATGAGGGTGTTCACATCATTTCATGAGTGTTAGCTTGTGTTAAAGAAACTTCAAGGTAGATCATCTTAGTATCGAAGATCGGAAGCAAAGGTTGCGTCTTTCTCTTCGTGGAACCTCTCGAGAGTCCGGATCCCGATGATCGCAGCGAAGGGACCACAACACGGAGCATATGAAGTGAAGGACCGGATCTACAATGGTTGTAATCCCTCTCACTTAGTGTTAAAATGTTTAGCATGCTTATTTTCGCTTAATCTCTAGTTTAAAGTTCCGTATTCGGGTTGTTCGGCATGGCTAAATTTTTAATCGGGTATGGTTGATGCCTCGTAGACCCTTGTGCGCGTGCCTAGCAACCCTACAATATATATATATATATATGAGGAGTTAAACTCCTAAGATGTTTTGAAGCTGATGAAGGGCTTCTCCTCTTGAGCCCTAGTTCTTCCCCAAAGTAGGGTTTCTGGAGATGGGTCTCTTTCTTCTTCCTTTGTTGGCCGGATCTTGAAGATCAAGAAATATGAGATTCTAAAAATCTCTCCTTTCTGAGATCTGATGGCAGATCTGAGTTCCGCTTTGTGGGTTTTGTGGTGAAAACTATATAGTTTTGGAAAAAGAAAGAGTAAAACTCTTGATTTAATTAAAAAAGAGAGGAAGGTTTAGAACCTTGAGGAAGGAGAAGATCACAGATCTAGATTTTTCTTTGGAGAGAGAAAAAGTTGTTGAGATATTTCATTATCTTTGCCTTTATAGGCTATACACTTTACATATAGCCCCTTGGGCTTTACAAAAATGGAATTTTAGCCATCCCATGGCTCATGTGCCATTTCTTTTTGCACATAAGCCATGGGCTTACAAAAATTTGGCTTTATGCCCATTTCGCATACATTCATGCATAAAAAATTACATAAAAAATTCTTTATTACATGATCTATATTTTGGCATGGAGGAGGCTGGTCGCGGGCTCGACTTGGGCATAGGCCCGCTTGACCTGGGCTTGGGCCCACCTGGCTTAGGGGTTGACCTTGACTTTGAATCGGTCAACCGGTGTGCAAATTTTTACCCCAACAATCTCCTCATTCGCCACCAAGTACGGAGCATACACAGACAGCTCGGTAAACAATACATCATACTCAGACACCGTCATCCCCGGAGTCTGATGTAACGACTTAAATCGGCGCGCTCGCGCATCCCTGACGCTCGGTGGAAGAAAACGGGCGAGAAACGATGTCATAAACTCAGCCCAGGTCATAGGAGCAAGACCCGCGGCTCTGCCCCTCTCCAATGACTCACACCACTTCTGGGCCATACCCTCCAGCCGGAAACTCGCAAACTCTACCCATCTCTCGTTGGAGCATCGGAGCGAACGACAAATCCTGGCCATCCGGTCGATAAACGACTGCGGGTCCTCAGTAACATCTGTGCCAGTGTACACTGGAGGCCTCAGCCTTATAAACTCTGTCAGTGACACGGTAATAACCTCCGGAGCTGAAACTGCAACTGCCGGAACTATAGGTACCATCGAGGTCCCTGCAACGGGTGGAACAACTTCCTGGCCCTGCGCTCGAATGGCCTCTACTAAAGTCCCCATCATCTGGCGCAGGTTCTGCATACCGGCCCCAATCATAGCAATGTGCTCCGGTACAACAGGCGTACCGCCCTGGTCAGTCCTCGCCTCAGACGAGTCAACTCTGACCTCGGCCCTCGCGGCCTCTCTCTGTGCCCTCGTAGCCTTCGGCGGCATATAGGCTATAAATTGAAACAAGATTCGATCAGGAAACAGGAATCGAATCACAAAGATGTATATCATCACGGAGGAATATCAATCAATAAGTCCTAAGGTCACTTAGGCGGAGAACCGTGTCGTAAGTATGCCGCGGAACATACACACGCTACGTCACTCTGCTTAAGCTACCTACTCCATCATACCAAGGTCATCCTACACTTTGAAAGGTAAAACCTAGCGCTCTGATACCAACTTTGTCATGACCCAAAATTTGGCCCGTAACCGGCACTTAAACTACGTAACGTCTACAGGCGTACGCAGCTTAAATAAGCCGAAACCCAGAAATCTAAACCACCCAAACTAGATCAACGGAGAAAAACATAGTTTTTAAAAGTTTTGAAAATCACAAGTAAAATCTCTAACTCTAGTTTTCTTTCTTAAAAATTTCGGCAGCACCCCCTTTGTAAAAAAACTAGCCCCGAAAACGGGTACAACACAGATAATATATAAAGCATCCCAAACGGGAGCAAATCACGCCCAACGGCGGAGACAACCACCACAAGATATAGATACGATGCCGAAGCGAAGAATATAAAAGAAAACTGCATAAAGAAGTAAACTTTTCAACAAAAACCGGCTCCCACGAGCACGGCACCCAAAGTCACCAAAATAATACAACACCGAATCCTCACAAGTCGTCTCTAAGTCATATACAAACAGTGGTAGATGGAGAATACTAGATCCAACAAAAAGATATACAATGTACAAGCAGATAACCGCAAACCCACCTAAAAGCAAAGGCCTCACTGCCTAACGTAGTGGTATTCACAAAAGTAGAGATGATAAGACGCCCTGCCGCGACTACTCTGAGGGTAAGTCCTGCAAAACACTGAGGCACAACGGGGGTGAGTTTCCAACTCGTGAATAGTAAATAACATCATACTGTAATCGCAAGTATGCACGAACAACGATCTATCTATCACATGTAATCCGATAGCATAAGTATGACAAGTGAATATGCAACAATCATGTAAAGGTACATCATCAGGGTACTACAACTACATGAAACAATGCATATCAAAATAATCCTGAGTGTGTGGGATGATATAATAAAATCTCATGCAAAATCATCAGCATGGAAAAACACCAGTGTCCCTCACATAGTTTTCAATCAATACATAGTTTTCTTGAAATACCCCCGCGGTTCTCAAATCCATAAATCATATGAAATCCATATCTCAATGCGTAAATCCATGAAAAACTGATATATGCAACATAAAACAACAATATGAGCATATCAAGGGAAATCCGCTCTTTTAAATGAATCCATCTTTAAAATATATCTTGCGGTTCCCAAAATCCTCCGAAAAACAAGTGCATCATCATATGAAGAGTACATGTAAGTGCACCAAGGTTTAAGTATCTACATGTAAGCAAGTAGGTATGATGCATTTCATAAGCGCAATGATCAACAACTCAATATCACATATCAAAACAATACCACTTAAGGTATATACAATTATAGCAAAATATGCGGTATACATGTCAGTATGTGTGCATGGTGTACAGGTAACTGAAATCGAGTATGTGGGTGTACATGTCAATATGTATGCATGATGTACAAGTAGCTATAGTAAGGTATACGTGAAATGGAATAAGAGTCACTATCTTAACTATCCGTGTCCAATACAACATCACGTATGTGGGTGTCAATAATATCTCATATGCACAATGGAATAAGAGCTACTACCTCAACTATCCCTATCCACTACCGTATCACGTATGTAGGTAGTTTGTGCGTGTCATGGAAATTACTGACGGTGTGGGTGTAGCATATAAATAGTGCTCATGCAACATAAACCGTCAGTAATGTGTTATATCCAAAGGTACAACAGATACTACTATGCAATGACATTCATATGAAATTAACCAATATGCAATAACATGCAGCTATCCTATCATATCAGCCCCGACGCATAACGCCATACGGGCGATTTCCCCGTAGATGTTAAATCTACTCACCAATGGTCTCCAGCTATGAAAATCCGACCACCTGCTTCCCCTTGTTCGCAGCGTCCGAAGTCCCCGCTTGCGACGCTATAAATTCACAAACACACAAATAGTGCAAACATCTCAGAATCGGCTAATATAACGTAAAACTACACTTTAAACGACGCACCAACACTAAACTAACTCACAAGTCTCCGTCTAGTGGCTAACTTGCGTTGCGACACTACTAAACCAAACTGAGTACAGTAGCTGCATCAGATCACGATTCGTGTCGGATTACGCAACACGCAGATTCAGAACACTAGATTATAGGTAAATGATTCCAGATTTTTCATACTACAATTACTAAAAAAGTAAACAGTACCAAACACCCCTAACCAACAGCAGACAACTACCCACAAAAGCCAAACCCCAACACTTCCCTACAAAGCCGGCGTCGCCGGAATTCGCCAAAGGGGTCACCGGCCCCGGCCGGTGGGGTGGTCCTTGTGTCTCAGGTGGTGTCCATGGTCACTAGTACATCACTACAATTTTGTTTGGTCACTCACTAAAATTTCCAGATCACAGCAGGTACAAAGGCTCTAAAACGACACTAAAAACACGATATTGCACTAATCGATATTTAAAGTGTTCTAAACCATATTCAACGAGCTATACAACATAAAAACTCCTATTTATCAGTGTAGGGATTATACCTATCAACTTTAGCTCACAAGATCCAAGCTTTCCTAGTTTCCAAGCGATCAAAGAGCAAGAACAAAGACTTGAGGTATTTTTGTGATTTAATTGAGAATTTTGGAGAATTTTGAGCTTTGAAATTGTTGCAAATGGAGAAAGAAAGATCAAAGGCAGAAGAGAGAGGGAGGGATTCGTCCAAGTGAGGAAGGGGAGGGTTTTGTGTGGAATTTCCTAGCAATTTCTAGCATTAAATGCAATAAATGCATTCATATGCACATTCATGCACCTCTTGCATTCTTTTCTTTTCCTTTAATCTAAATTCTAATTCCAAACAAATATCTAGATAATGTGAGAAGGTTTTGGTTTACTCAAGAAACAATTTATGGAAAAGATTGCATAAGAGAAATTTCTCAAAAAGTGAATACCGCATTAAAATAATATTAAAATTGGAAAAAATTCAAATTGAACCAAAACGTTCCATATACCCCCAAATCTTGCGCACTAGCTTTATTTTAGCTAAATTAGGTGCTGGCAAGTCTATATGGCCGTTTGATTACAGTCGGGTTAAAACGGGAAATACCGACAATTTAACCCTAAAACGGAAAAAATTCGCATAACGATTTCTAAAACGTTACATGTAACGTTTTGAAAATCGAATAGGTGAAATTTCGGAAAATCTGTAAAATAACGGGTGTTTCCGTAAAAATCAAGATATAAATATCTTTTAATATAAAATTAAATATACATATTCTACCTATGTAATTGCTAGTATTTGGTGTTTATTGAGCCACTCGTAAAATTTCTAATTTTCTGAAATTTTTTCCGAAAATAATTATTTTAATATTATTTTAAGCCGTCACTAATACATTTAATTAGGGAAAATTACAAATTGGAATGGGTTAATACAAATTTTGTGCATCATGACACACTAAACTAACAAGTAAAATATTTTTTCTGAAATGAAATGAAGTTGTTAAACAGTTTTAGAAATATCGAAGAAAAAAGCTTAAATAGTGATATTAGTGTAAATAGAATTGGGGTATAACATTTATCATTTTTCTCACCCACGCAAACCCACACCCATCCCTATGTCTTGCTGGCCGAGCCCCTTGGCAGCCCATTCCCAATTTTTCCCCACTTGAAAAGGGTTTTGAAAGAAAAGAAAACAAAGGAAATGAGAGAAATAGTAAAATGAGTATAGGCTTTGACTTTGGTGGACTTTAGACTTTCTTCGCTTGACTTTTCCCCACCTCACCCTCTCTCCTCTCTTCCCTAATGCTGCAGCCGAGCCCCCCCTCATCTGCCCCCCTTTTTCTCCTCTCATTCCACTCAAAACCCTTCAAAAAAATCTCCAAAATTCCATCACAAATCAAGCTAAAACTCAAATCCAACCTTGACCCATTATTTTCTTGCCCATGCTAGCTTGAATCCTTGGAGCAAGATGACATTTTGGGGGCTATGTTTTGGCAAGTGTGGATCTCATTTCAAACTAGTTTGAGGTATAACCCTTTTCCAATTGATACTTGTTCTAATCTAAGATTTTAATTAGGTTTTAAATGGGTTCAATTGCATGATTAAGAAATTCAAGTTAGGGTTTTTTTTGGAGTTGGGTTGTGATCAATTGTGCATGGTTGTGTGATGTGGGCTAGCATATTAAAACTTGTTAAAACTAATCTAGTTGCTAATTACAAGCTGTTACTTGAAAAATGTCCAAACTTAAGCTTTTTAACAAACTAGGTTTTTGTAAACTATGAATATAACTAAGAGAAAAATCCAATTAGGTTATTCATGACATTATTAACATTTTTAAATTGTAGTTTAATACTTTAGATCATGCAAATCCAAGCTAAATTGTTGTTTGTGCATTTTTGCTACAAAAAGGTTGAAATTGGATAAAATTTGCAAACTAGGTTTTTAAAAAATAAAACGATTTGTTTAATTTTATGGTCTTGATGCATTAAACCCTAATTCTCATATAATTAGTGAGTTTTGAAATCACGATTGGTGTGTTTGGGTTTTTCTCGATGGTTTGACGTTTGTACATCGACATCGGGGGTTGGTTTGGCTTTTCCGGCATGCGTAGGCGATAGGTTTTGACCTGTGCGTGATACGCGTGCCGATTTAGTTTTCGTATGCCGTTTCGATTTCTAATTGGGTTTTTATGCGATACGATACGTTGTGACATGTAGGTACCCCCATGTGGACTTCGAGACGACAAGCAAGCGCGTGGCGACGTCGGCACCGGCGAGCGAAGACCAGGTGAGTAGATTTATATCTACGGGGAGAAGTCGGGTGGATGGCGTATAGCACCCCCGCAAAGTTATGAGGATTGAGGTGATGTGGTAACGATATACTTTTATATGTTATTATGAGATATGAACACCTAGTAAGAGAAGCCTTAGGAGCTTATGGATTCAGGGTTAGCGAGAATTGAAGAAAGGACTTTAGCGGATTTCTTAGTCACGAAACCCTAGAGTAAGGATTTGCATACACGCACACATATACACTTGCATACATTATTTTCTTGTGCGTATATGGGAATGTGTATATATGTATATACGCATGGGTATGTGACTATGCATATATATACATTCATATACACATGCCTGAATGTTGAGGATATTATATGATATTTGGAGATGTGTCGATGAGATTGGGCTTGAGGCCATGAGATCGGTGATGTGATATGGTCTGTATTTGAGATACGACAAGATATTTTAGCGGGTTCTTTAGGCGTGGTGTTTTCATACACACGCATGCATTTCATAGATGGTATCAGTATTGTACTAGACGCAGATCAGTATCCCGATCATGATATTTGATAAAGAGGATACCAGATGATTAATGTGATAGATGTGACATTTGACCCGTACTCAGATTTGGAATGTCGTACGACGGATTTACCGTACGAGCTATATATTGATGATAGATCCGCACTCTTGACTCGAGGATGTCATATTATAGATATGGTATCGTATGGGATACTATTGAGGCGGGATCACCGACTATTATATGTATATTTATGTATCGACTCAGATTTTAGGCGGTTTCCTTACTTTTCGATCAGCCTGTTTAGTTTGGCCCTGTAGTGTACTTGTAAATGATAGATTATATTAGACTCATACCTATTTCAAAAACTAACGAATCGTGTGTATTTTAAAGACGGGACAAGGGATTCTACGGATATTTCAAAGGACATATCTTTTCTTAAAAAAAACACCGTAGCCCTTATTTTCAAAACACCACGATTCGTGTTATTTCAAATGGCACCACTGTATGACTCATATTTATATAAATGCAGATTAGTTATCATTGTGTTTATCATTCAGCCCCCGCATATTATTACTGTTCGCATCGCATTTGCATGTTTACATTGTACTTCCATATGCCATTATTGAGATCATGCTGTCAGGACACCAGCACCATTACCGATGATGCGTATGTTCCACATACACTTACTTGCCGGCTCACACACATCATCATCGGTAATTACCATGTCACGTACACTTTAGAAAATACTATTTCAGTGACATAGCTTGCTAACTGACAGTTGCTACATGTTAGAGCCTTCATATGCTAGTTTAATTATTGCATGATATCAGATGCATCCATATATTCATTGGTTATGCGGTATTATGGAGATTTATGCCGGTTTTTCATTGTTATTGATATGGTGACTTGATGATTTCGGATTCTTCTTGATATTTTCTGGATTTGGAAACCGCATGTGAAAGTTTTGTAAACCGATGAACCATTTTAAAGAGAAAAATGCGGTTTTCCATGATATGTTGAGTATCGTCCACCATGATGTTTTCTCGGTTCTGAGATGTTTTCGAGACCCGATTCGAGGAGTTGGATGAACCGTCTCGGGTACATGGTGGACCCGGTAGGTACCCCGGGGCAAGAAATTCAAATTTTGAAGCAACGCTTCAAATCCCGGGCGCAACGCGCCACGTGTCAGGCGCAGACACATCAGCGCAGTGCCCAAAGCAGCGCACCCAATCAGAGCAAAGCTCTATTTAAAGAAAAATTAAAGGAAGCAACGCTTCAGTTGCGTAAGCGCTGCGCGACGTGTGTCAGCGCAGATGCGCTAGCGCAGTTGCGCAGCGCGACGCGTGTCAGCGCAGATGTGTCAGCGCAGATGCGCTGGCGCAGTTGCGCGGCGCTGTGCGTTGCTTGACACGTGTCACGCGCTGGGGCGTTTGCGCCAAACAGAATTAAGATTTCAAAGAAATCTTTCTGTTCTTGTTAAAACAAGAAGATTTTCTTCTGTAAAACAGAAGCCCTTGGATCAAAGATCCAACGGTGGGGAAAATTCCCCAAATCACTCAGAGAAAGATCTTTTTAACAAATTTATGGGCACTATATAAAGGCCCCTAGACCTCAATTCAAAGGCATCAACATTCTTG
Organism: Agapanthus africanus; assembly: GCA_030015575.1. Classification (NCBI taxonomy): domain Eukaryota; kingdom Viridiplantae; phylum Streptophyta; class Magnoliopsida; order Asparagales; family Amaryllidaceae; genus Agapanthus; species Agapanthus africanus. The sequence continues at coordinate 242,810,839 of JASDDO010000006.1, read as the reverse complement.
AAAAAATCAAGAGCTTCAAACAGAGAGAACTCTGAGAAAAATTTTAAGAAAAAGGTAAAAACCTTCACAAAAGAGAAGAAATTTCTTCTAATAGACCATTGGTCTAAAAACCATATCAATGATCTTCATATAATAAACAGTGCTTTGCACTTCTTATGAACCACCGGTTCTTTAAAACAAGGAAAACAAAATAAAGAGTAGTGCTTTGCACTTTTATGAACCTTTGGTTCCTGAAATAAAAGAAGAACTTGTTTTTCTTTGATCTAAATTAGATCAAGGAAACAAATAAGTGCTTTGCACTTCCTTTATGAACCATTGGTTCTTGAATCTAAAAGATTCTTAAATCATAGTGCCTTACACTTGCAAACTGCGCTGTTGCGCTCCTGGATTGGCGCAGGCCACCAGAGCGCGCCACGTGTCAGCAGCGCAGGCGCAGCGCAATAGCGCAGCGCACTGCGCTTGCACGACACGTGTCAACATTACAAGCGCTTGCGCTCTCTGATTGGCGCAAAGCGCCTGACAAATGCAATGCATTTCTTAAAGGGCTAAGCCCAAATCAAAAGACTTAGCAGGACAAAATAAATTGCAAAGCAATAAAAGGGGGCAGAGCCCAAATAAGATTGATGCTCTGCATTATTTATAAAGGGCAGAGCCCAAGTAAAATAGATGCCTTGCATCATTCATAAATGAGCAGAGCCCAGAATAAATTGATGCTCTGCATCTTTTATGGGCAGAGCCCAAACAAAAAAAAAAGAAAATAATGCAATGCATTATTTAAAAATGGGCCAAGCCTAGCACAGGTCTAACAGACCAAAAAACAAATAAAAGCACTGAATATTTTTCAACTGGACTTAGCCCAATCATGGCCGTAAGTCCTCAAACTAAATTGACCGAGCAAGATTGCTGTCACGACCCAAGTTTGGATGTGACCGGCACTTAGATTGTATCATATCTAAAGATATGCACAAGTCCAAGTAAGCCGAAAACCAAGATCAAAATACCTTTTTGCGGAATTACTTATGAAAATTTAGTTTTTAAGTAAAAATCTCAATTTATGAAGTTAATTTATTAAACAAATAATCAAGAGTAAGTTTAGTTGTATTCCTAGTTGGAATCAACAATATTGACAATAACATGAATATAAACATATAGAACATCACTGAATCTCATAAAGAAAGAACTATGATACTGATCAACAGATCTCAACTGTACATATATATACCATCTCTCATTTCTAAGTCAAAATACAGGTTTGATGGAGACTTTCTAGATACAAAATACAAAACCCAAAAGGAAGGTTACTACACATGTAACCTACCGATCAAAAGATGGAGTACAACTGCAAAAGTATCTCTGCCTCGCAGCTACCCGTCCACTCTATCCCTGCAAGGAACTGTGGCACAACGGGGATGAGTTGCCAACTCAGTGAATACGACTAACATATAACGGCGAATAAAGTAAATATGACAATCATGCTACTGAATATGAATCAATATGATATATGAGTATATGTGAAATTCAACAATAAATCTCGTTATACTGCGGAAATCACAACTCAAGTAAATCATTTCTCGGTGTCCATCAACGACACAAAACTTTCATTTCTTATAGGCATCATTCCCCGAATGATCCTATACCCATAATATCGGTCGTTATCCTCTAGATACACGCCGTATTTTTATTACCAACTCCGGTATCGAGTAACCTCGCTAGGCTCCCCCGTCTCAATACGGCTATCCTGCCCCTCGGTCTCGACCGGGTCCACCATGTATCCAACTGTATATCTCCCCCACTCAGTATGGATAACGTAAAATCCGCGACCGTATATCTCCCCCACTCGGTCCGGAATAAAACCAAAACAGAAATCATCCCATGGTGGACATGACACATCAATCATGAAAATACTGGATTTATGTAATAGTATTCAAAACTCAAAACCATAAATCCTCAATTCTGTATCTACCTCATATACAACATAGAAATACGCATAAAGCAACAGGATGTCAATGATGCAATCTACCACTATATTTGATATGTGAAATACGATATAAATCCATGTTAACAAGTATGATATTTAAGTGTAAGTGACATGGCAATATCGACGAGGTGTGTGTAGCATATAATATGTGCACGTGGCATGACTCGTCGATAATTGTGAAGTGTTCTAACAACTAAGCAATTTACAAGTATGGAAATGAATGAAATTTAAGCATTTAAGCATGATGATATAAGTATTGAATTAAGTAAAAACTAAGGGCGAAACACGCCATCTTTACAAAATTCCCCGGGAGATGTTTAGTCTACTCACCGGAAAAGTCGAATCTACTCCGGAATCGCTAATCCTTTCCCTTTCTTCGCGGCTTCCGTACTTCTCGTATTCGAGTCTAAATATGCAAATTAACTTATATAAGCAAAACGGCTATTCCGATATAACGGAAATGGAAACACGCTACCCCACTTACAAGTTATATATTATCTGATTATATCAAGTTATAAAACACTTAATCTTGCTGGATTTTAACCTTAATCTGCACTGTTTCAGAAATTAAAACGCGACGTGATTTAGTCGTGTCGTATTTAGTGTTTTACGATACCCTTTCCGATATATGTTCCCAGATTTTAACTACTGTGAAACTAATTTAATTAAACAGTACCAAAATAGTCTAAATTGTATACTGTAAACTACCCAACAGAGAAAACCCCCAAAGTCCTCAATATGGCCGGCGACGCCGGATTTTTGTGTATGGCCGCCGGCCCAAAACCGGCCCCCTGGTGTCGTTTTCTTGTGGTTTACTCTAGTTGTTACCTACATCATTTTAACTCTGTTTAATTTATTTAATTATCTTCCAGATCAAAGCAGATTCTAACAGACACTAAATTTAGCTAGAATACGATATTATGTGACATGTTCAATCAATTTTAACTAATCTACAGAGCCTAATTTACCTATTGTGATTAAGAATTTTACCCTCCTATATTGCTGTAGGAATAACCCTCCAATTGGCTAAGTCCCTCCTAGCTTGATGATGAACCATCTCCATGAACAAGGTTCCTTCTTCTTCTTCTTCCTCTTGTTCTTCTTTTTCTCTCTTAATTTTTCCTTTTCTTTTAATTTTCTTTTGAGTTTTGATTCTGAGTTTAAACTGAAAATGAGCTATTTAACTGAATGGATGAAGAGATAAGGGAAGGTGGAGGTGTCATGAGCTAGGGTGTGCATGTTTCATGCAAGGAGGAGGTGGAGATTGAAGGTTGCATGAAGCATGAGGTGTTTTTGCATTATCCTTAAAATTTTTGTTTTTAATTTAATTATAACTTCTGAACTAAATTAAATTTCCACTCACTTTCACTTACATCCACCACAATCTCATATTTACATAAAAACTTAAACTTTACAATTTAACCCCTCACAACTTAACTTATTATAAAACACACCTTTTATTAAAATGAAGCTAAAATTATCATTAAAACCCTTATAACTTATTTGAATTACATTCAAAAATTCTAATTTAATTTGTATTACATATAACTTATGAAGATTGACATATTTGATTTTAACCATTTTGTGATTTATCACTTTATTCTTAATTTAATTAATTTTATTTATTTCTAACTTTTCCTAAATGTTACAATATTCCCCCCTTAAGAAAATTCGGTCCCCGAATTTAAAATAATTACTAGACATACCTATGAAAAGATGTGGAAATTTCTTTCGCATTGCGTCCTCCGTCTCCCAAGTAATTTCCTCGCGATCCTTTCCTTGCCAGAGAACCTTTACAGATGGCAGTATCCTCGATCGTAGTTGCTTTGCCTGCCTGTCCAGAATAGCGACTGGCTGCACTGTGTAGGATAGATCTGGCTCAAGCTGTAGAGTCTGATGTTGGATCGCATGAGATGGATCGTGAAGATATCTGCGAAGCATCGAAACGTGGAACACCGGATGCACGTCGGGAAAACTAGGTGGAAGTGCTAACCGATAAGCTACAACGCCCACTCTCTCTAAAATCTCGTAAGGTCCAACATATCTGGGGCTGAGCTTCCCTTTCTTCCCGAAACGCATCACGCCTTTCATTGGAGATACTCGAAGGAACACATGATCTCCCACATCAAACTCGAGTTTACGTCGTCTTCGATCTGCGTATGACTTCTGTCTGCATTGGGCCGCTTTCATTCTATCTCGTATCAATTGAATCTTCTCTGTAGTTTCCTGTACTATCTGCGGTCCCAATATACCACTCTCACTAAGTTCCGTCCAGCAAACAGGTGATCTACATTTCCTTCCATACAAGGCTTCAAAGGGTGCCATCTGGATCGTCTCCTGAAAACTGTTGTTGTACGAGAATTCTACCAAAGGTAGGTGACGATCCCAACTACCACCGAAATCTAGGCTACAAGCCCGAAGCATATCCTCTAGTATCTGAATGGTCCGCTCCGACTGACCGTCTGTCTGTGGGTGGAAAGCTGTACTAAAACTCAGTCGTGTACCAAGAGCGTCCTGAAGTTTCTGCCATAGCCTGCTCGTGAACTGGGTACCTCGATCTGATACTATGCATGTCGGCACTCCATGTAGACGTACAATCTCATCGATATAAACCTGTGCATACTGAGCAAATCCATATGTCGTCTTCACTGGAAGAAAATGAGCGGCTTTTTTCAATCTATCTACAATCACCCAAATGGAATCATACCCTCTGCTAGTCCTGGGTAGACCTACCACAAAATCCATGGAAATCTGTTCCCATTTCCACTCTGGAATGGGTAAGGGTTGCAGCTCTCCGGCTGGCCTCTGGTGTTCTGCTTTGACTTGCTGACAAGTCAAGCATTGTGAAACAAAATCCATAACATCCTTCTTCATTCCTTCCCACCAATAATTATCTTTCAAATCACGATACATTTTGGTGGAACCAGGATGAACACTGTATACTGATCTGTGGGCATCTTCCAAAATCTCACGCCTCAATCCGTCAGAATCGGGCACACAGAGACGAGTCCTAAAACGTAACACTCCCTGATCATCAATCACGAACTCCGTCTCCTTGCCCTGCCTAACATGATCCATAATCTCCATCATGCGAGTATCTGTAGGCTGCGCATCTCGAATACGATCCAATAACTGAGGTCTGGTGCGAACATGTGCTAACTGACCTCCTGCCGATGTGAACTCAAACTGTATACGACTATCACATAAGATCTGCCAGTCTGTAGAAGACTGTCTCTGCAAAATGCTCAAATGAGATAAATTACCTCCAGGCCTCCGACTCAAGGCATCTGCTACCACATTTGCCTTGCCTGGGTGGTACAAGATCTCACAGTCGTAATCTTTCACCAGTTCCATCCATCTACGCTGCCTGAGGTTCAGATCTTTCTGCTGAAAGATATACTTTAAGCTTTTATGATCTGTGAAGATTTGACACGATTCTCCATATAAGTAATGTCTCCAAATCTTCAATGCGAATACTACAGCAGCCATCTCTAGATCATGAGTGGGGTAGTTTTGTTCATGCCTCTTCAACTGTCGAGAAGCATATGCTATAACTTTGCCGTGTTGCATCAACACACAGCCTAAGCCCACTCTAGAAGCATCGCAATACACGACGAAACCCCCTGACCCGGAAGGTAAAGATAATACATGTGCAGTTGTCAAGCGCGTCTTCAACTGTTGGAAACTCTGCTCACACGCATCTGTCCACTGAAATGGAACTTCCTTCCTAGTCAATCCTGTCAAAGGTGCTGCTATCCGTGAGAAATCCTGTACGAAGCGTCTGTAATAACCTGCAAGACCTAAGAAACTCCGTACCTCCGTAACTGACATAGGCCTGGGCCAGTGTTGTACCGCTTCAATCTTCTTTGGGTCTACACATATACCTTCCCTCGTAACTATGTGACCCAAGAACTCCACACTATCGAGCCAAAAAGCACACTTAGAAAATTTTGCATACAGCTGATGCTCCTTCAAGGTCTGCAATGTGATACGTAAATGCTGCTCGTGCTCCGTCTGACTCCGAGAATATACAAGAATATCATCTATGAATACTATAATAAATCGATCGATAAATGGTCTAAAGATACGGTTCATCATATCCATAAAAGCTGCTAGAGCATTGGTGAGTCCGAACGACATCACCAGAAATTCATAATGCCCATATCTCGTACGAAACGCCGTCTTTGGAATATCGTCCTTCCGAACCCTCAACTGATGATACCCTGACCTCAAGTCAATCTTTGAGAAAAACCCAGCTCCTTGCAACTGATCGAACAAGTCATCTATACGTGGTAATGGATACCTGTTTCGCACAGTGACGCGATTCAGCTGTCGGTAGTCGATGCACATTCTCATACTACCGTCCTTCTTCTTTACAAATAACACAGGAGCTCCCCACGGTGAAACACTGGGACGAACAAGTCCTCTATCTAACAACTCTTGCAACTGGCCCTTGAGTTCTTTCAATTCCGTCGGTGCCATTCGATAAGGTGGTATAGAAATAGGCCCCGCACCCGGAATCAAGTCGATGCAAAATTCAATATCTCGATCGGGTGGCAATCCTGGTAACTCTGCAGGAAATACCTCAGGAAATTCTCGTATGATCGGGATTTGGTCCAATGGAACTTCAGTGACCCCTATGTCCAGAATAAAAGCCAAGAACCCATGACAACCCTTCTTCAAGAGCCGCCCCACACAAAAAGCAGAAATCATGTTGACAGGGGTTAACTTGCAATCCCCGTGCACAACAAACACCGGTTCACCAGGAAAACAAAATCTAACCGCTTTTCCTCGACAATCTACATAAGCATGACAAGCGGCTAACCAATCCATCCCAAGAAGTATGTCAAAATCCAACATGTCCAGGAGAATCAGATCAACTAACGAATCTCTACTACCAATACGCACCGAACACGATATGAATACGTGCCGAGCTATAAAGGAATCTCCAACTGGAGTAATCACTACCAAAGGTAACTCTAATAATGACGACTCTTTCCCCAACAAAAGTGCGAATCGTGAAGATACATAAGAATGTGTAGAACCGGGATCAAATAAAACATGTGCCTCTAATGAGCATACTGTAAGAGTACCTGTCACGACTGCATTTGATGCCTGGGCATCCTGTGGAGTCAGCGCAAAAACCCGTGCCTGGCCCCTGCCCGCATCCTGTCGTCCTCTACCTCGATCTCCTCGACCTCTCTGAGCACGTCCTGCAAAGCCTCGACCTCGTGGTGCAACTGCCTGGCGTGTAGCGCCAACTGGGGGAGGAAGTAAAGCCATCGGTGTAGGAGGTGGAAGGGGTAGAACAGCCTGTGGAGCAACGGTCCCTCCCTGAGATCTACAATCCCGCGCAAAATGTCCGGGAAGTCCACAACTATAACAGGTAGATGGTGGTCTCTGATCATCAGGATAAGAACTGAACATCTGGCCCTGTGTCCAACCTCGTCCGACACTGCGGCCTGGAGTATATCTGCCTGGATATGACCCTCTACCTCTGCCAAACTGTCTATTTGTCGGCACGACCGGTCTACTCCTCTTTGGCTCTGGAACGACTCCTGACTCGCTCAAACGCTCCTCTACTCGTATCGCCGCATCCATGGCCTGTGCATATGTATCAAAATGCTGGGAGCCTATCGCCAGATACAACTGTGTGTCCAAACTCCTTAGGAACCTTTTCACCCGAAGCTCCTCTGTAGGTACTAAGTATGGGGCATATCGCGACAGCTGGGTGAATCGTAAGTCATAATCTGCTACTGACATACTTGCTGATTTCCTCAACGCTTCGAAACTGCTAGCTCTAGCGTCCCTCACACTCTGGGGAAGAAATCTGGCAAGAAAGACTGTAGAAAACTCGGTCCACGTCATCGGAGGAAGATTCGTAGCTCGCCCTCTTTCCATCGACTCACACCACTCCTGTGCAAGTCCCTCCAAACGAAAGCTAGTCAACTCAACTGACCTCGCATCAGAACATCGCAATGATCTGCCAATCCTCGCCATTCTATCAAGAAAAGACTGAGGATCTTCCGCCACATCGGTCCCTGTAAATACCGGGGGTCTCAATCTCATAAACTCTGCGAGTGATACCTCCATCACTCTCATATCTACTGGCGCTACTGTCTGTGTAGGCTGTACCTCGGACTCTGCTACGGTCGGTGCTGGATCTGATCTCAATACTCGAGTGGTCTCAGCTAACTGTCCTACCACTCGCTGTAATCCCAACATACCCTCCTCAATCCTAGTCATGCGATTTGGAGGAGGAGGATCAACATGCTCATGCACCGCCGGAACGTCCGGTGTACCAGTCGTCGTCACAGGCGGACTCGCCCTAGCTGCATCTCTGGCTGCGGCTCGCCTAGCCCGCGTAGCCATAGCAACTGGAACAAGAAACGAGAGTTGATAAGGTGTGGGAACAGAAGCAATCAATAACGGAGAATCAACGGAAGAATAGATCAAGATAAACATCCTAAGGTTAGTTAGGCTGAATACGATAACGTAAATATGCCGCGGAACATACGTACGGTACTGCATTCGTCCTAATTCACCTACTCCATCAAACCAAAGGTCATCCTAACTCTCGGACTTACATCAACCTATTGAAATCCCTTACTGAATTCCGTAAGGTTACTCCTAGGCTCTGATACCAACTTTGTCACGACCCAAGTTTGGATGTGACCGGCACTTAGATTGTATCATATCTAAAGATATGCACAAGTCCAAGTAAGCCGAAAACCAAGATCAAAATACCTTTTTGCGGAATTACTTATGAAAATTTAGTTTTTAAGTAAAAATCTCAATTTATGAAGTTAATTTATTAAACAAATAATCAAGAGTAAGTTTAGTTGTATTCCTAGTTGGAATCAACAATATTGACAATAACATGAATATAAACATATAGAACATCACTGAATCTCATAAAGAAAGAACTATGATACTGATCAACAGATCTCAACTGTACATATATATACCATCTCTCATTTCTAAGTCAAAATACAGGTTTGATGGAGACTTTCTAGATACAAAATACAAAACCCAAAAGGAAGGTTACTACACATGTAACCTACCGATCAAAAGATGGAGTACAACTGCAAAAGTATCTCTGCCTCGCAGCTACCCGTCCACTCTATCCCTGCAAGGAACTGTGGCACAACGGGGATGAGTTGCCAACTCAGTGAATACGATTAACATATAACGGCGAATAAAGTAAATATGACAATCATGCTACTGAATATGAATCAATATGATATATGAGTATATGTGAAATTCAACAATAAATCTCGTTATACTGCGGAAATCACAACTCAAGTAAATCATTTCTCGGTGTCCATCAACGACACAAAACTTTCATTTCTTATAGGCATCATTCCCCGAATGATCCTATACCCATAATATCGGTCGTTATCCTCTAGATACACGCCGTATTTTTATTACCAACTCCGGTATCGAGTAACCTCGCTAGGCTCCCCCGTCTCAATACGGCTATCCTGCCCCTCGGTCTCGACCGGGTCCACCATGTATCCAACTGTATATCTCTCCCACTCAGTATGGATAACGTAAAATCCGCGACCGTATATCTCCCCCACTCGGTCCGGAATAAAACCAAAACAGAAATCATCCCATGGTGGACATGACACATCAATCATGAAAATACTGGATTTATGTAATAGTATTCAAAACTCAAAACCATAAATCCTCAATTCTGTATCTACCTCATATACAACATAGAAATACGCATAAAGCAACAGGATGTCAATGATGCAATCTACCACTATATTTGATATGTGAAATACGATATAAATCCATGTTAACAAGTATGATATTTAAGTGTAAGTGACATGGCAATATCGACGAGGTGTGTGTAGCATATAATATGTGCACGTGGCATGACTCGTCGATAATTGTGAAGTGTTCTAACAACTAAGCAATTTACAAGTATGGAAATGAATGAAATTTAAGCATTTAAGCATGATGATATAAGTATTGAATTAAGTAAAAACTAAGGGCGAAACACGCCATCTTTACAAAATTCCCCGGGAGATGTTTAGTCTACTCACCGGAAAAGTCGAATCTACTCCGGAATCGCTAATCCTTTCCCTTTCCTCGTGGCTTCCGTACTTCTCGTATTCGAGTCTAAATATGCAAATTAACTTATATAAGCAAAACGGCTATTCCGATATAACGGAAATGGAAACACGCTACCCCACTTACAAGTTATATATTATCTGATTATATCAAGTTATAAAACACTTAATCTTGCTGGATTTTAACCTTAATCTGCACTGTTTCAGAAATTAAAACGCGACGTGATTTAGTCGTGTCGTATTTAGTGTTTTACGATACCCTTTCCGATATATGTTCCCAGATTTTAACTACTGTGAAACTAATTTAATTAAACAGTACCAAAATAGTCTAAATTGTATACTGTAAACTACCCAACAGAGAAAACCCCCAAAGTCCTCAATATGGCCGGCGACGCCGGATTTTTGTGTATGGCCGCCGGCCCAAAACCGGCCCCCTGGTGTCGTTTTCTTGTGGTTTACTCTAGTTGTTACCTACATCATTTTAACTCTGTTTAATTTATTTAATTATCTTCCAGATCAAAGCAGATTCTAACAGACACTAAATTTAGCTAGAATACGATATTATGTGACATGTTCAATCAATTTTAACTAATCTACAGAGCCTAATTTACCTATTGTGATTAAGAATTTTACCCTCCTATATTGCTGTAGGAATAACCCTCCAATTGGCTAAGTCCCTCCTAGCTTGATGATGAACCATCTCCATGAACAAGGTTCCTTCTTCTTCTTCTTCCTCTTGTTCTTCTTTTTCTCTCTTAATTTTTCCTTTTCTTTTAATTTTCTTTTGAGTTTTGATTCTGAGTTTAAACTGAAAATGAGCTATTTAACTGAATGGATGAAGAGATAAGGGAAGGTGGAGGTGTCATGAGCTAGGGTGTGCATGTTTCATGCAAGGAGGAGGTGGAGATTGAAGGTTGCATGAAGCATGAGGTGTTTTTGCATTATCCTTAAAATTTTTGTTTTTAATTTAATTATAACTTCTGAACTAAATTAAATTTCCACTCACTTTCACTTACATCCACCACAATCTCATATTTACATAAAAACTTAAACTTTACAATTTAACCCCTCACAACTTAACTTATTATAAAACACACCTTTTATTAAAATGAAGCTAAAATTATCATTAAAACCCTTATAACTTATTTGAATTACATTCAAAAATTCTAATTTAATTTGTATTACATATAACTTATGAAGATTGACATATTTGATTTTAACCATTTTGTGATTTATCACTTTATTCTTAATTTAATTAATTTTATTTATTTCTAACTTTTCCTAAATGTTACAATTGCTCTCCTAAATCAATTTACGACCGGTTCAAGGGTACATCTCCAAACTCCTTTGACTCTTATCGTTGTAATCCTTCAACGATGTCAAAGAGGTGATGGGTCCCGACGACCATACATCAATATGGACTGCGGGGTCCTTAAACTCGTAAACCGAAACGTCCTTATACTAATGTTGGACCGAAACGTCTTTAAACTAATGTTGGACCGAAACGTCTTTAAACTAATGTTGGACCGAAACGTCTTTAAACTAAAAACGGATGGACCACCACGTCCCTAAACTGGCGATGGACCATCACGTCCCTAAACTGGAAAATGGACCACCACGTCCTTAAACTGGCGATGGACCATCACGTCCCTAAACTGGAGTATGGACCACCATGTCCCTAAACTGGAACAATAGAGCCTCCAAATGCTCTTTTACCGGATCTAAACGATCCCGTTTAAGTCGATCTTAGCCCCAAACACGGCTAACGTATCCTTAAACATCCAAATGGACTATAAAACTCCCAATCAACTTTGGTTCAAGGGTACATCTCCGAACTCCTCTGACACCTATCGTTGTAATCCTTCAACGACGTCAGAGAGGTGACGAGTCCCGACGGCCATATATTAAATGGATCACTACGTTAAGTCGATCTTAGTCTCAAACAGGACTAATGTATCCTTAACGAACGTTTAAGTTGATTTTAGCCTCAACACGGCTAATGTATCCTTAAACTAAAAATACCAAACCCAAATCTAAGTAAATACGGATTTGGACTAATCCACGTCCTACGGGCAACGGCATTACTCAGTCTCCGTATACAATCCACGGGCAACCACAAACAAAACAAACACACACGACACGAAGTGAAATTCTGGAGAAGGAGAAAGTTGTTACCGCGATGCGGTAGCGTAATTAACTGCAGGGGCTTGCGCCTGTAGGGAAGAGCGTCCCCACAATCAAAAACCCCTCAAGCGAGGGGGAATCTGACGAAGTCTGCTACATCGGCCGCATCCGTCTAAACCTCCGATACACGGTGTCATAAATCAACTTGGCATCTTCGGAGAGGTGGACGGATAAAACCAAATAGTATCTACCCCGAATCTCAGGCAAGACGTCCTAGCGTCGTCGGCCGCCGTTCGGAGGGGAACAGATTCTGGCACGCCCGGTTGGACCTTTTCCTCTTTCCACTGCACACTTCGTGTGTCGTCTTCGCGAACCAATTGCGGTTCGTTAACGGTTGCCTTTGGATTTCAAGTTACTAAGATTTGGTCTTTTTCCTGGCGCAGAACTCAAGCATCTATGGCCTTTAACTGCACCAACTGCTCGAAGTGCCACTGCAACGGACGCTCCACCTCACCGGGAAGTGTAGCATATGGGCCCCAAGCGACCTCCTTCCTCGCTCTGCCAGTAGATCAGGTGACCCAGGCCACCACCGGCCTGTTTTTCGGGACCATGATCCTACCTACAAGCTTCTCTATGCCAATACCTGCATCGGAAGTGAACAAGAAGTCGGTCTTCGACCGGCTCACTGCTACGACGACCCCTGTCAACGGGTCGCCCATTACCAAACCAACAACCTCTGTTTTCGCCAGGCTAGATCAAAACTCTAAATTGGTTGTCCCAAGGAAGGCAATAACTGCTGCTCCAGAAGTCGTCAAGGCGGTTTCCCCTGTCAAAAAGTCAGTCTTTTCAAGACTGACGATTCCTGCTCCTGCCCCTGCTCGAGGATCCGTCTTCGACAGGTTGAATATCACCCCTCAAAGGACAACCTCAGTCTTTAAGAGGTTAACACCGGCGGCGCCTCATTCAGACAGGGGGAAAAAAGAAGCTATCTCTATCTCCGAGACAGTCCCAACGGCTCGTTGTGCTCGACGTCGCCATTGGCAACGAGTGAGGAAGGCAGGGGGCAACTCCCCCTCAGGGCTAACTCCACCGGCTCCAGTGGTAGAAGTCAACGCTGCTGTTCCAACTGGGAACAGCTTTGAACTGCTGAGGAGGGTACGTAAGAATTCTCCAACCGCTACATTGAAAAGATCTCCTCCGCCCGTAGAGAGAGTTCCGGAAACAAAGCAAAAACAGCCCCCTCAACGGCTGTCTTAAAAAATATACAAGGTTTGGCGAAGGTTTCAAGACTCCGTGATCGACCTAGATCACTCTCGTCAACAAAAGAAGACGAAGGTGCAAAAAGAAAAAGACCGTCCTATTAAACGGCAGGGGACAACGATCGCTAGGGTGCCCACTGCAACGGCCCCTTCAACTTCAATGGCCCACAAAAGAAGGAGGCCGGAGAAAACCCCCGCGCCGGCGACAAATATCAGAGGTGGTGAGCCCAAACGCCCTAAGTCAGGGGGCATTGTAGTTCATACCGTCTATGTGGCGTCTGGTAAAGAAGACAGTCGCATATCTACGGGTCATCGACCGCTTATGTGATCAGTGACCAAGGCACAGGAGCAACAGCAAAAGCTCCAAGAGATGATGAACGCTATGGCCGCACTTATAGGGCCAAAAGAAAACCCTGAAACGTCCTCAGATGAACGCCAGGAGGAAGAAATCGACGCTGAATTCCTTCGTCGGATATTGGAGAAGAAGGACAAAGAGGCTGCTGAACAAGCAGCCAACATACAGCGTATGTGCCTCCTCTTCCAAGACATGATAGGGATGATGATACAACAAGATCCTCCGGCCGAAGAGCCCCCCATCGTCCTTGGAGACGATAGGGGAGAGACATCAAATCCTCCACCAGCTCTGTCGACGGCTAAAGAGGATACAATCCCCAAAGCTGATTTGGACGAGTACATCGCCCAACAAATACGGGTTCATCATGCGATTGAAGCAGCTGGCCAGGTCGTAAAAACGGGGCGGCCATATCCAAGTTGGTACGATCAAATCAAGTACCCACCCGGTTAAACAATTCCTAAGTTCCATGTCTACAAGGGGACGGGCAATCCTCACCAGCATGTTGCCCAGTTCAGGGCACTCTGCAGCAACACCGGCGGTGATGACAAGCTTTTGCTTCGCCAGTTTGTTGGAAGTTTATCAGATACAGCGTTCGAATGGTACTCTGAACTCCCGAACGACTCTATTAAGACCTTCGCGGAGATGGAGCTGCTGTTTACTCAGCGTTTTGCAAACGCCAGTGAACATACCCCGATGACAGCACTGATTAACGCTAGGGTAAAGCCAGGCGAGACATGGGTTCAATATGCTATACGATGGCGGAACTTATGGTCGAAGTGCGAGCAGCGCATTGAAGAAGCTCCCGCAGTGGGTATGTTTGTGGGAACCCTTGACCCGCAAGCAACCATCTCGCAATTTATGATGTTTTTCAAGCCGACTACCTTCCAGGCCTTGATTGACAAGCTAGCGCAAATGGATCAGATGGGCCATAAACCTCCTCTTCCAAAGCCGGACTCCCGAAATGACAAAGGGAAGGGAAAAGCGATCGTCGTCGCTAATACTCAACAACAACCGAGCAACTCGAAGCCGGTTGTGCGTCAAAATAATATGCGCCCGTACGTGGCCCTTGAGGAGAGGATGTGACGTTCTTACTCGTTTCCCCGGGATAAAACGAAAAGGTTATTCGAGCTGGCGTTGCGCAACCGACTCATAAATCTGCCGGATTCGAAACGTCCGCTGCAACCAAGTGATGTCAACGAGCCCAACTACTGTCCTTATCATCGAGTACTGGGCCATCCGATTGAAGATTGCTATGTTTTCAAAAATTGGCTTGAAAACTAGTACCGACAGGGCAAATTCGCGTTATCTGACAAATGGAAAGTGAATCCCCCGCAGCCCCACACCTCTAAGGGGACGAATACGCCGGGGCAACATGCTCTGTCATTGAAGAAGCTCCTTGGGAGGTTGTATTATCAGCCAAGACAAAGAGGATGCTAAACGATCTTCAGACATGTCCAGCGATTAGGTGGAAGAACCCGTTGGAACCGCAGGTCATTGAAGGGATGTTGAAACCACATACAACTCCAAAGACCAATGGTGGTGGCCCAAGCATTCGCAACCAGCAGTCAAAATCTTCGAAGAAGAAGAAAAAGAAGTCAAAGAAGCCCGTGAAGCCTGGCGATAAGTGCACGGACTTGCAAAAATAAATTGACGCGCTGGAGGAATACAACCAGAAGGCACGGACTCCCATTACGTTCCAAGAGTTCCTCAATCACGTCTTTCAAGAGGAAGATGAAGGAGAAAGTTCATCTGATGAATCTGAAGAATGCGTGGCGAGCTGTCATGTGATTTCCCATTCGTTCATGGACGATGAGGAAACTCCTTGTACTGAAACGCTGGGGGCAGATCCTGAACCAAAAATTCTGGGGCCATCAGATGAAGTAATTGACGCATTCCTTAATGAAGCTCGGTTGAAAAGTAAGGCTGATCGAGAACGCGAGACGGCCATATTTGAAAGGGCCAAGCGCCGGCGACTTGATGAAAGAGCCGAGACGATCCCGCTGGAGCAAAACACCTCCACTATCGACAAAAGCCAATTCAAGATGAGAAAAAGGTTTGCTAAGGCCATATCAATGGGCATGAAGCTACCATCCTCTGAAGGAAGCATCACCAGTGAAATAGAAATGCACCCCTCCTATTGCTTATATCATCAGAAGGTTTCGCACCCCACTCAAGAGTGCAAAGCTTTCGATAGATGGTGGCAAGGATACGTTGTTCATCGACAACACTTTAAGCGGTAGAAGCGCAAAACTCGTCGGGAGCGGAAAAATACGACCGTAGGGCTTAAAAGAACTACCGGTGATTGTCGCATGGTTAACACCGGCGGGTCACAAGTGCCTACATTCGGGAGCGATTCTGATAAGGAGCTAGAACTTGCCCCTCTCTTTAAAGAGTCCACTTCGGGAAAAGAAGAAGAGCCGAAGGTTTGCGAAAATATTCGGCTACGTAATCGCACGCTTCCCGAAAAGAATCTCGGACCCTCAAACAGAAAAGATAAAGGGAAAGAAAAGGTCTCTGAAGATATCGTCTTAGATGACCAAGTTCTGGAGGAGCTAAGCGCCAAGGACCCGCCGAAGAAGAATAAGGTGGATTACAACGTCTTAGCACATCTGAGAAAGATGCCCTCATAGCTCAGTATTCTTGATGCCCTTTTGTTATCAAAGGAGGCGAGAGATTCGTTGATCAAGGCACTACAAGATCCGGAACAATTCCAAGCGTTCCTGGCCGAGGAAAAGATGAAGGATGAATTGGAGGAAGTGCACACGGCCGATGTCGCTTTTGGTGATGAAGACCTTCTCCTTGGAACGTGCGAACACAATCGCTCCCTCTATGTCTCAGGATACTGCCACGATATAAAGATAGGCAAAATCCTGATTGACAATGGATCCTCCGTTAATCTCCTCAATGTGCGGGTATTAAAAGAAATCTGCATGAGTGTCCAGCACCTTGCTCGGGATAAGATTACCATCTTCGGGTTCGACTCCCAGTCATCAAGAACTCTTGGGTCTGTGATACTGACGCTACGCTTCGGGCTACTCGTCACGGACATTAAGTTCCACGTCATAGACGCCAAGACATGCTACAACGCTTTGGTCGGTCGACCATGGTTACACGAGTACAACATCATCCCTTCTACGCAATATCAGTGTATGAAGTATTTTAAGGATGGTTTCGAGTATACCGTGACGGGAGAACTGAACCCGTTCTCTGTGAACGAGGTCCGCAAATATGAAGATGACAAATACTTCTTACCGGATTTTGAAGACACGGAGAAGTGTCACAAGCCGAAGAACAAAGCTAACGCCACCATCCCTGTCTTCGGCAGTGATACTGAGGAGGAAGAGGAGATAGTTTATTCGGGTCCATCCCAACACAACAAGCCAGGGCCTTCTGCTCCTACGTTGATCTTTGGTAGCGACTCGGAAGATGAGATCCATGCTGTATTCTCTGCTCGACCTTCAATACGAACGTCCGCTGACGAAGAGCAAAGTCTACAAGTCGCCATGGTGCCGCTTAAACACCATAAAGAACTGGATGCACTTAATATTTACAATGTAGAAGAGCTGCAAACGTTCTATATCCCTCCCAGGCGAGAAAGCGAAAAAGCAATTCTATTCTACCGCTCTGAAGAAACCAAGGTGGAAAAAGAAATCTGGCATGGCGCGGATCCTACGCTCGACAGGCTTCAGCCTATCCGTCTCCCCAGATATTATACGGAAGGTTTGAAAAAGCTGCTGAGACGCCAGGGGATATCCTTCAAGCAGACCGTTCGAAAAGCCAAGTTCTATGACAAAGTCTGGAACGTTCCCGGGACTCAACGCAAACTGCCTAATGGGAGAATGGAGACAAAAGGGCTTGGATACACCCGGTCAAAGAAACGAGAGCTACTAAACAGCTGCTATATCATGCATGACTTCGTTGAAGAAGCAGATGCTCAATGGGAGGACGCTAATCCTGAGCTAATGAAAGTTCCAGATGCAAAAGAGTCCAGTCCGTCGTTCAAAGAACAAATGGACAAGCTTATAAGGGAAGCGGGTCAAAAAGTCCGAGACGACCATAACCGCGAAATGATCATCTACGAGAAAGCCAAAACGCAATGCCTTCTCCAACAGGCCGTGAAAGATGAAAATGCCTCTCCCTGTCAATCTGTTATAAAAAAGGCTCGACGCAGAGGCAGAAATAAGTCGAAAGGCCAAAAAGGCGCTCAACAGCAACAAGCAGGGCTAAGAAGCCACGCAAACGGGAGTCGAGCGTTATTGATCTATCCCTCATGAAGAAAATGGGTCGAGCGTACTCGTTTCCTCGGAACAAGACGAAGAAGATACTTGATCTTGCTCTAAAACGTCAAATGCTTACACTGCCGGAGTCCAAAAACCCCGAACAAGCAAGCGAAGTCTCTGACCCAAACTATTGCTCTTACCATCGAGTAATAGGGCATTCTCTTGAATATTGCTTCACCTTCAAGAATTGGGTTGAAGATCAGTATAAGCTTGGCAAGTTCGATCTGTCCGACAACTGGAGGGTAGCGCCGCCACAGAAGCACGAACCCAAGGCCACGAAAGAAGAACCAGTTCCGCATTGGGATTGGAAGCGAATTCGTACTTGTCACGTGATAACGATATTAAAAGAAGAGCCCGAGAATATGGACAGCCTTCCCTGGTGCTTCGAAAACAGCAATGATGAGGTGATCTCAGAATTCCCACCAGCGCCAAAAGAGCTGGAAGATGGAATCCATACCACTGCAGATAGCCTTAAGAAAATTGAGTTGGGAACGGCGAATGACCCGCGACCGACATTTATCAGCGAGCTGCTATCTGAAGAAAGGGTGGCTGCGTTAAAGGACGTGCTTCTACAGCATAAGGATTGCTTCGCGTGGAACTATTCCGAAATGCCGGGACTAGATCCAGAAATTGCTGTGCACAGATTGGCGGTATCTCCGGACGTCAAGCCAGTGAAACAGGCGTCGAGAAGAATGCGGCTCGAGCTTGAAATGAGTATCAATGCTGAAGTCAAAAAGCTGATCGACTCTGGCTTCATCCAGGAAATTCAATACCCTGAATGGATCGCCAACATCGTCCCAGTGATGAAGAAAAATGGGACAGTGCGCATATGTGTAGACTTCCGAGACCTTAATAAAGCTTGCCCGAAGGACGATTTCCCAGTGCCAGTCACCGAACTGATGATAGACAATACGTCTACTCACGAGGTTTTCTCCTTCATGGACGGCTCGTCAGGATATAATCAGATAAAGATGCATCCTGAAGACCAGAAGCACACCGCCTTTAGGACTCCTTTGGGTATATTCTGTTATAAAATGATGCCCTTCGGTTTAAAGAACGCCGGTTCCACCTACCAGAGGGCCATGACGAAGATCTTCGATGACCTTATACACGAAATCGTCGAATGCTATATCGACGACCTCGTGGTTAAAAGCAAATCATACGAGGAACATCTCGAGCATCTGAAGACCGTATTTCAACGCCTTCGGCAATACAACTTGAAGATGAACCCTCTCAAGTGTGCATTCGGAGTTTCTTCGGCCAAATTCCTGGGATTCATCGTCCGACACCGGGGTATCGAGATAGATCCATCAAAGATCAAGGCGATCATGGAAATGCCTCCGCCAAGGACTCTCAAACAGCTGCGGTCTCTCCAAGGGAAGCTCGCGTATATACGTCGATTTATAGCCAACCTTTCAGGCAAGTGCCGTCCTTACGGCCACCTGATGAAGAAGGGAACCCCGTTCGTCTGGGACCAAAACTGCAAAAGCGCGCTAGACGAGATCAAGCAATACCTGCAGAACCCGCCAGTATTGGCCGCTCCGGTCAAGGGAAAACTTCTCATCCTCTATACAACCGCCCTCGAAGGTTCTTTAAGCGCATTATGGGCACAAGAGAATGACCAAGGGAAGGAGAGAGCTCTCTATTACTTAAGCCGAGTTCTACTGGGGGCAGAAAGCAACTACTCCCCCATTGAAAAACATTGCCTGGCATTGATCTTTGCGATAACAAAGCTTAGACACTATGCGTTGGCGCATGAGGTCCGTCTCATTTCGAAGGTGGACCCTCTTAAATATCTAATGTCAAAAGCCATATTGACAGGACGACTTGCTAAGTGGGCCCTGCTCTTGATGGAGTTCTCGATAACGTATCAACCTCTCAAGGCAGTGAAAGGCCAGGCCATCGCCGATTTCCTCGCTGAGCATCCGATACCTGCCGATTCTCCTTTGAATTGTGATCTTCCAGACGAATATGCGTTTGATGCGATCGACGGTGGTGATACCCGATGGGAGCTTTATTTCGATGGAGCATCTTCCATGAAGAAACGCAAACAAAGTACCCCTATAATCAAATCAGGGGTAAGACTCATCTTTGTAACTCCACAAGGAGGGATAATGCGTTTTGCTTTCTCCCTAACAGATCCAAGGACAAACAATGAAGCCGAATACGAAGCTCTGATAGCAGGCCTCGAGATCGCCATCAACATGGGAATTGAAAACCTCCTCATATATGGAGATTCCCAACTGGTCGTTAGTCAAGTAAACGGCGACTACCAAACATGCAAACCAGAATTGGTAAAGTACAGCGAAAAAGTGCAACAATTGTTGACCCAAATTCCTTCCTTTACTTTGGAAAACATACCGCGAGCGGAAAACAGCAAAGCAGACGCATTGGCCAAACTCGCTAAGGAACTGGCCGATGAGAACCTCGATGACGTAAGAATTGTAGTACAAAGCCGTCGGGTGCTTGCCCCAGTGGAAATATCTCCGGAATCACCCGAAGAAAAGGGAGCGACTGAACAGACGACCCTGCAAATAAAAGATCGGGAAAATACCGAGGATTGGAGAGAAGTCTTTATAGACTACTTTAAATCCCACCGAATGCCTGAAGAAGCATCCACAAGACATTAGCTCATGAAACGAGCTCTGTCTTTTGCCTTCGTCAACGATACTCTGTACAAGAGGTCGTTTGAGTCTCTGTGGCTGAGATGTCTCAGACCTGACGAAGCGAAAAGAGTCGTTCAGGAAGTTCACGACGGACTCTACGGTTCTCACCAAGCAGGCCCGAAGATGAAGTTGAAGATTAAACGGATGGGCTACTACTGGCCCACGATGATCCAAGACTGCCTTGAGTATGCGAAGCAGTGCCACTCGTGCCAAATTCATGGGGAATTCATCCACCAGCATCCAAATCCACTCCATCCAACGGTGGCTAGCTGGCCGTTCGAGATGTGGGGAACTGACATAGTCGGCCCCATCGAACCAGCATCGTCCAGAGGACATCATTTCATCCTGGCGACGACTGACTACTTCTCCAAATGGGCAGAAGTAGTACCACTAAGGGAAGTGAAGACGGAGAATATCCTCCATTTCTTCAAGACGCATGTCCTATATCGGTTTGGAACTCCACGACGAATCATCTCCGATAACGGGCCAGCTTATAGAAGCCACAAGATCAGTCGCTTCGCGCAGCAACACAATATAGACTGGAGATATTCCTCGGTTTATAATCCACGAGCTAATGGTCTAGCTGAAGCCTTCAACAAAACCTTGACAAAGATCATGAAGAAAACGGTGTCCCGAAATAAGAAGGACTGGCACTAGAGACTGCAAGAAGCTCTCTGGGCGTATCGAACTACGTTCAAGACGGCCACGAACACAACGCCGTACGCGTTGGTATTCGGTATGGAAGCAGTACTCCCCCTCGAGATAGAGTTACCCTCTCTGCGAGTGGCAGTCCACTACGAGCTGACGGACGAAGAAAATGCTCACCTTCGGCTTGAGGAGCTTGACGCCCTTGATGAAACCCGGCTCATAGCGCAACAAAATCTGGAAACTTATAAAGCAAAGATGACGCGCTCATATGAAAGACTGACCCGACCGAGGACATTCCGCCAAGGCGAACTTGTGCTAGTGGTCAAAAGGCCTATGATTCCCAATCGCGCCAAGCGGGAAAAATTCGAACCAAACTATGAAGGCTCGTACATCATAGATAAAGTTTACCAGGGTGGGGCCTATCTACTCATGGACATGCACGGTGAAAGGCCTTTCAGGCCAATAAACGGTCGCTTCCTAAAGAAATACTATGCTTAATGAGCCACAGCCTATGTCAATGATAGATGACGACGACTATGTCCGCTCGCTATCTTCGTCAGCTCAAGCTTTATAAGCAGTAGTCAATTTTCTCAATGACGGACTGAAACGTCCTTAAACTAATAGCGGACCAAAACGTCTTTAAACTACTGTCGCAACATCTTTAGGCTGACGAGAAGAATAAAAAAAATATATAAAATAAATAAATAAATAAATAAATAAATAAATAAATAAAAACGGTATGTCCATAAGCAAAAAAGGGCACGGATGAAAACCCGAAAGGGCGCCGTGAGTAAAAACAGCAGGACTACCGGCGAGTGTTCGTGAAAACCCGAAAGGGCGCGACCTCGTAAAAAAAAAAGAAGAAGAAGAAAATAAATAAAAAAAATATAAAATGAAAACGGTATGTCCATAAGCAAAATGGGCACGGATGAAAACCCGAAAGGGCTCCGTGAGTAAAAACAACAGGACTACCGGCGAGTGTTTGTGAAAACCCGAAAGGGTGCAACCTCGTTAAAGGACACTTACAAGGTCCCCTCGACCTTGTAAGGAGAAACTACCCGCGTGATATCCTTACGACTCACAAGGGAGCAGCACACTTAGGGATCCCCACGATTCTTAAGGAGAAAATACACTTGCGAGATCCTCACGACTCGTAAGGAGAACTCTCTTATGGGACCCTCACGGCTCATAAGATTTGAAAGTCTTAAGTTACAGAGGCCTAAACCTGTGCTTAAGCAACCCCCACAACTTCCGATATTTCCATACAAGTGGCTCAATACTGACCCTTGTATACAATCCACGGGCGCGAATAAACATTTCCCTAACCAAGTCCCGCCCATAACTAGGGATATGTTTGCATGACCCTTGTAGGTCCTCTCGACTTACAAAGAGAAAACCCTCTTGTAGGATCCTTACGACTTACAGAGGAACATACACTTAGGAATCCTCACGATTCCCAAGGAGAAAATACACCTACAAGATCCTCACGACTTGCAGGGAGAAATACCTTTGTGAGACCCTTACGGCTCATGAAGTCAAAAGCCTTAGTCGACAGGACCTTAACCCTGTTCGCTAAGCCACCTTTGTTCGACATCGACGGAGGCGAATGATGATTCGCTCCTGGCAATATCCCAGTTGTAGCGGTGCTGATACCGAAATCAGTGTCTAATTCCAGGTTTACGGCGGAAAGCCAGTAGGCCGCACATGCATACGGAATAGCCGAAATGATAGGGCAACTTGCAATAAAAAGCAGCAAGTAAAAATGTATGCATGCAAAATAGCTAAAATGATTGGGCAACTCGCAATAAAAAGCAGCGAGTGAAAACAAAATAAACAGCCGAAATGATTGGGCACCGCGAAAAATAGCCGAAATGATTGGGCAATCGCGACCTTCGCGATATAAAAGCTGAAATGATAGAGCATCGCGAAAATAAAACAAAAAAAAGATGATAAAACTTCGGCCCTACAGCTGAGATCACATCGATCCCTGTATACAATCCAAGAGCGCAAACGAAGAGGGAACCATACTCTCCCAACAGGCTCCGCCAGAAAACGAAGCCAAATCTCGACGGTTCATCCCAACTCCGAAGAAACCAGTGTCTTCGGCAAAATACCTCAACTCAAGGAAACAAACAATCCTTGACGAGAGCCTCCTGATTCGCGTCGACTCGCAGAGCAACCAGTGCCTCCGTGGGAAATTCTTGACTCGTTTCAACACCTGGGAAACAAATAATCCTTGGCGCTAGGGAAACAAATAATCCCTAGCAAATACCTCAACTCAAGGAAACAAACAATCCTTGACGAGAGCCTCCTGATTCGCGTCGACTCGCAGAGAAACCAGTGCCTCCGTGGGAAATTCTCGATCCGTTTCAACACCAAGGAAACAAATAATCCTTGGCGCTAGGGAAACAAATAATCCTTAGCAAATACCTCAACTCAAGGAAACAAACAATCCTTGACGAGAGCCTCCTGATCCGTGTCGACTCGCAGAGCAACCAGTGCCTCCGTGGGAAATCCTCGACTCGTTTCAACACCAGGGAAACAAATAATCCTTGGCGCTAGGGAAACAAATAATCCTTAGCAAATTTCTCAACTCAGGAAAACAAACAATCCTTGACGAGAGCCTCCTGATCCGCGTCGACTCGCAGAGCAACCAGTGCCTCCGTGGGAAATTCTCGACTCGTTTCAACACCAAGGAAACAAATAATCCTTGGCGCTAGGGAAACAAATAATCCCTAGCAAATACCTCAACTCAAGGAAACAAACAATCCTTGACGAGAGCCTCCTGATTCGCGTCGACTCGCAGAGCAACCAGTGCCTTCGTGGGAAATTCTCTACGTTTCAACACCAGGGAAACAAATAATCCTTGGCGCTAGGGAAACAAATAATCCCCAGCAAATACCTCAAATCAAGGAAATAAACAATCCTTGACGAGAGCCTCCTGATTCGTGTCGGCTCGCAGAGAAACCAGTGTCTCCGCGGGAAAATTCCCGATTCGTCTCAACTTGCAAGATGAAGCCTCAGGCAGCAGGGACTAAAAAGCTTGCTTCCTGAACAATGGGACCCTGCAAGTCGATTTAGAACGGTCTCTTGCATACTATCCACGGGTCTCACTCTCCGAAGTCGAGTTTCGACAAGGAGGGAAACAACCGCTTACGAATCTTCTCGATTCGTAAGAGGGAAAAATTCTCTTACAGGATCCTTACGACCTATAAGAGAAAACACACTTAGGAATCCTCACGACTCCTAAGAAGAAAAACCCACCTACGAGATCCTCTCGATTCGTAGGGAGAAAAATCTCTACGAGACCCTCACGGCTCATAGAGTTGAAAAGTCTTAGGCAGCAGATCTGAACCTGCGGCCTAAGCCATCGCTATTTCTTAAGAAAGTCGAGATGCGTACTCTATTATCTGTTGACCATGTGCACTAAGGTGGCATACTGAAAATAAAAGGAAGAAAAGGCAGAGAAATGACACAAGACATTACAGAAAATGTGTATCTTTTATTCATAAACTTGATAGAGTACAGGATACATTGTGCTAATGAATAAAAAATATATATATACATTTTTTATTTACAAGTACAAACGATACAAGGAGAGTTACTGAGAAGGAAGCATCTTGCATAGCTCTAGCAATTGTTCGCGCACTTCCTTCCCCACTTTCTCCTGATCGGCCACCACTGCCAGCTCTGCCTCCACTTGGGCCCGTTGCTGCGAAACAGATGCAAGCTGATCCCTGACGGCCTGATGAGCAGCTTCGCGGCCTGGGGTATCACGCTCGGCTACATCAAGCTTTCGCTTCAAGTTTAGCCCATGGGAGATGCGCTCTAGGAGACCCTCAAAGATAGCCTTTACTTGGGCAGCATTCGCCTCAACCTCAGCACGCAGACGAACCGTCTCGCTCGAGGTCTCTTGGCATTCCCGTAGCTTTAAAGCTGCTTCTTGTTCCAAGTGGCGGACGTAAGAAGCGCTTTCCTTGATCCATGCTGCTCTTTCATTGCTCGCGGCTAAAGTCTCGGAAGAGAAACGCATCGACTCCAGCTGATGAAGGCGAGCCTCAATCGCCTGACAGCGATTAACCCAAGAGGAGACGATGCCATCGTCATGGATGTAAGTGCACGGCGGCGCCCCGGCCTCCATCCCGAGGCCAAATGCGGAAGCGATGGTTAACTTTAAATTTACTTGAACCGGCACCACCGCGCACTAAAACCCGGATCGAACCATTAACTAGTCCTAGCTAACAACAAGATGGGAAGAGAGATATACCGAGTGATCCGAGTCCTCCGGTCTTCTTGCCGTCGTCCCGATCTCCCGCGGAATGTCCGGTCTCCACCTCCTCGCCGGAAAGGGCACCACGTTGCCTGCTTCTTTTACGGGCTCCCACCTCTATACCGAGGCAACTCGGGCACGAAGTTGGTGAGCCGACATGCCCAAGGTTTGCTGTAGAATGTGTAGTGCTCATGTCTCATTTGGGGTTTGTATGGAGTTGCCTTTTGAGATGGTGGAGGGATGGAGTTTTGGAGATTGATCATGTGGGATTTTTGCCAAAGCAAAAGCACAAAAAACCCCACACCAAATGAAATGGGCAGCCCCTCCCCAATGTGGCCGGCCATGACAAAATGGTGGAGTGAGAATGAGAGAGAGAGAGGTGAATGTATGATAGAACCCCAACCATAATGCAAGGGAATAAAGATAATCATGAAGGGAAATGATCACAAACAAACCCACACTCCAAAACAAATCAACTCCCATCACCAAAAAGTCATGCCATCATGATACTACAAGACTAGCCATGATGACTAAAGAAAGTCAAGCAATGATGGTGCAAGTATCATGATACAATAATATGCAAAGACCCCCTTCCAAATTGCTTATTTGCACAAATGCAAATAAGCCCTCCTCCACCAATCTTCGGCCAATGAAGGATACAAAGAAATATGGCCGAAACGGAAAGCAAACTGGCAACTCCAGAAAACTGGTCCCGTAATAAATTAAAGGAAAACCCCGCTACTGTGTATACACACCCGCATCTGTATTCCGACCGAAATACAAATGCAATAAGACAAAATCTACACTGTACTATACTAGGATCCGGCTTAAACCAAAGCCGGCTAGTAATATCCGTTCGATCCTGATCCGTGCAATACCGCACGTATCTGATCGAACCCTGCCATATATCCATACGGCCTCTAGTACATACCGCCCGATCCTGATCCGTGCAATACCGCACGTATCTGATCGAACCGTGCCATATCTCCAATCGGCGTCTATGGCGTTTCGCCCGAAAGCTTGATTAACTGTATGTGTGGTGGACTCTAAAGACTCGTCAATACTATGGCTGTGGATTTAACCACTAGCACGTCATAGGTATTAGCCATACGTGACGGGCCACCAGCTATTGACCAAAAGGGACGTCGATGAGCGAACTCATCCTGACACCCTACTGAGCCTGTCAATGACAATATCCGTACAGTCCGGTCAGTTCGTCTATGAGCATCGCATGGCGGGCCTAGGGGGTTGGTAAAAGTCAGACCCCCAAAAGCGGTACAAGTCGTGAAGGAGTGTAGCCCAGAACACCCTGAGATACTACTGGAATACCTACCAGTAAATCTCCTGCCTCGGCCGAGGGCTTCGTGTAATGGCTCTCCTAGACACAGCGCGACCTCACCCCCAATACCGGGAGAGACGAACCCCTGAAGATCCGCTCACTGCCTCCATGTGGCTCGGGACTGTACCCAACTAAAACCTGTTTGCATGTCTCCTTTGAGCGTGGTAGGGTAGTAATCAAAGTACAGTGGGAACTCACACGAGATAAATGACGATCCCCAGGTCGATGAACTAACCTGTACACATGTCACCAGAGAACTGCTATCTGACGTCAGGTATAAGACCAACTAGCATGTTCCCGGCGAGTCCTGTCCAGTGTACTCATAACCCAATGAGCACCTGTATACATCTTAGGTGAACCAACTGACACCAGTGGCTTGTGAGACCGGCCACCGCCCCTCGTCGGGGTCTCGACTGTATACACTAGTCTACTCTGGAGTATCGATGCCCTGTCTCGAAACTCCCACGACTAGGGACCTTTTAAGGATGTGCTTATAGACCCCAGCTCCCACTTATATGATCGCCCTCATACTGCTGGTGGTCAAGCAAGAATCCTAGGGGCTCTATCAACATGTAATAGCGACATGTCAGGTCACCTAAAGCAGTACACGATGATAAAGGTAAACCAGATAGCATACTATCATCTTGAGTAAGACTGTCCTACCGGGATAGGTCCTCCCTCAATCATTGCAATCACGTGCCTGTGATCCAATAATTGACTCTGAGGGCACTATCTCCAACAATCTCCCACTTGCACTCAAGGCTAATTATTGCGATGTCGCGTACTCACAGCCCGTGTGATACCGAACACCCAACTCCTCTACTAGTCTGTCTCACAAAACTCATTTGCGAAACTATTGCGTTCGAGGAATAGCCTCAGTGAGTGGATCCGCCTTGATGTTTCTTTCTATGTCTCTCTATATCTCAAGTTCGCGGAGAAAGCCATCTCTCGAAATGAGCAATACCTGTCTTAGAATGTGTCTGGATGTCTGATGGGACCTAGCTCATAAATGAACTCCAAATCCAAACTTCTTAGACTGTATCGTCAACTGAACTTAATCAGTATCCTGCGCCATGCCTCCCTCAGTATTGCCTTGGACCACCTGTCCAAAATACCGCCCCTCGTTAGAAAGAAAGCTACAACTCTGACAACCTCCTTGTCGTCCAGGTCACCTTGGATGCCTGGAATGATAACCGTCTCCCGAATGAGGCTGTCGTTATCATATCCCTAGAACATCCACTTATGTTCTAAAACTGCTTCTGACTGTTTCTCCAGGATAGGATCAATGTCAACTTATTGCATCTAGTGCAAGAACAACATCTTGTGTGCTACTTGACATCTCATGATTGACTCAATTGCCTAAGCAAGTAATCTGCCAATCATGCACATCCCTCTCCCCTTTAGTCTGTAAGACACCTTTAGAGAGGGTGACTCCATTACCTGCAGGTACACTACCGTGCCAGGAGTCGTCCATTCTAAATACTCTTAGAATGCTGTCTGAGTACCCAGATTGGGAAACCACCCAAATCTAGATCTAAAACCATAGATCTAGTAACCAGTATGTCTGATATAATGTCCAAGTCCCATGTGGAGAAACTACTGTGTGGCGACCAAAGTATAACCGATCGTAGTATAGGAATATCACTTCCTACTCTGTGTATGTCATCCGAATACCAGGACATCACACCCTACTATCTTCTCAACAGATCCATCCCCTATTCTGATGAAGTCAAACCTATGACTGTCACATCAGAAATTGATGATCTATCTCCGCTATATCTGCTTTAGTCCATAAATAGACATAAGCCACCTGTCCACCAATGCTTCCGCTGCTCCCACTGACTACGACAACCCTCTGGCAGAGTCATATACACGTACACTTCTGAAGCCAGTTCAGAACGACGCTATACTCATCCTCCTGCCGGGTCTCGCAGCCTGGAACAACAGCAATGGCAAGTGTGGGTAAACAAGAACCTCCCTGCCACCGTCCTTGAGGCTACCGGAGTACCTCTCGGGTGCCTGAGGTTACCCACCTTATCTGCGGAGTGGCCAATGGAATGTCAATCCAGATTGAATCTTTAGGTTCCTATGAAATCTTCAGTAATCGTTTGTGGTTCTGGAATCACTTCCAGTTCTACCATACTCCCACTACTGTTTTCTGAAAAAATCCATTTTTAATAAAACTGTGGCGAGTCTAAAACAATATCACTATTGATCTTTCAGATGGTAGAAAGTCAACCCTCGTCATAGCCTAGGTCAACCCACAAACAGCCATTACAGAAACGTGCCTTGAGTTGTCCAGTGTCTGGTTTTAATCATAAGCCGGACAACTCCCCGTGCCTTAACATCGTTAAGACATGAACTGTTCTATATCCAATATAGAACCAGAGGCACTGATTTAATTGAACCAGATTCAAATCATGCAGCTGTATCCAGTGCATGTCAACTAAATGGAAAGAGGCCGATCAGCGTTACTCAACTTAGGAATGCTTCCAACTATGAGTAACCTGAAAGAGAAGCAAGTTCTCTTAATCATTACTATCAACTGAACACCATACACAAGTATCTACATCTTCGATCACTTTGAAGAATCCCGATACTTGCAATACCTGGTTCTCTACTTTATTCAAATACCTATAACTTCTCAAAATTCGGACCCTGTGTTTCCATGAAACACCTGTCTAAAAACTAGAGAAGTCATAAGTAAACCGAATATAGTACGAGGACCAACCCCTTTATCCTGATGGACCCTGGACAACATACAATACTCTGTATAAGTCCCTTGAGTCTGATAACTCATTCACTGTGTGTCGTAGGTTGAAAACTGTACTTATGGTTAAGAAGAATTACACCGCTGTTTAATGCTCCTTACCTAACCATCCACTGATATAGGTAAATGCCGTAGACATAATTTCAAAAAGGTATATCTCACTCTATGAAAATAGACGTACAGATATATCAATTTGAAATTGGTGCATAACAACGGATATTCAAAACCAAATATTTGCCGACCGGCAAACTACCCAGGTGACTTCCTCAAATATCACCGATTACAACGAATCCCGATATAATGAGGATGATCACCCAATTCCCAAAAACTTACTCCCACTCATCATCTGTAAAACCATACAGATGTGAGAATCCTACCTGGTAAATACATACCCTGGAGCAAGTGTCTAACTGGGAAATCAGTTTTCCTTTAACAGTACACAGTGAAACTGAAACATTGAAATGTTTCGATGAGGTATCCCGGTATTCCTAGTAATGCCTCTTCCATTATCCAGATTCACAACTGTAACCGTGTAATTCTTTGCCATCTCTCCAAATCCCTTCATATGTCTTTAGTCATTACCTTTTGCACACCCCTTTAGGCCAAATGGTTTTCTTCCTTCCCTACCGTTCGGCACCAGCCTATGGTTTGGAAGAAGACTATCCAAGAAGCATAATGGGTGTACTGCCCTAATCCTAGGAGCACTCGCAATGCGAGAGAAGGTGAAGATAAAAGACAACCGAATAAACCTTATTCCTATTTCTCCTGGACCAGAATCCATCCCCGAACTGGAACGAGTTCCTTTCGAGTTCGTATATAACCATACGATGGAGTATCCAATAAACTGTGGATATTCGTAGTGATACGGAGTGTTCTGGAGAAATACAAAGGTGATTTTAGGATTGGCGAAGAAATACTTGGTTTGGTCGTGAATAGCAGTCGCAATTTACTTTGCCCTCATACTAATCCCTTGTTATGTCTTTACTTAATACCTTCTGCACACCATCGTTATGCTAATTGGTTTTCTTCATTCTCCACCGTTCGGCACCAGCCTAAGGTTTGGAAGAAAACTATCCAATTTGCGTAATAGGTGTACTATCTCCTAAACCAAGGAGCACTCGTAACCTGAGAGAAGGTAAAAGGAAAAGACAACTGAATAGTCCTATTCGTTTTCTCCAGAACCGGAAACCATCCTCGAATAAATTCCTTCGAGTTCGTATATAACCATATGATGGTTTTGTCCAATGGAAGTGGACGTTCGTAGTAATACGGGGTGTCCTGGAGAAAAGGGTAAAAGTAGGAGTGGCAATGAGGTTTGCAACTCTGACAATCCAAAAGCCAGTGTTAAAGAAGGTTCGGTCAACTTGGTCGCTGAGTCATAGTCTTAGGGTCGGGTCAATGGTCGCTGCCAAAGAGAGAGAGAAAAGAAACACTCAGCGTGCACTCTAACCTAGATCAGAATGGTTACCAATTTATCTAATCTGGAAACCTCCCACTGTACCGTCAAATTCTCCTCCAAACCTGAAAGAAGAATTAGTCGGGATCACCCGAGGAGTAAACCAACTCATCAGTGGGAATCGGGATCCAACTATCATCGCATGATAACGTGATGGAATCCGCTCACGTCATCACACTCCAGAAGGTATGCGCATATCTGGCAAGTTTCAGTTTCTTTAGAAACTCCCGATGTGGATTTTTAC
Source organism: Agapanthus africanus (assembly GCA_030015575.1). Classification (NCBI taxonomy): domain Eukaryota; kingdom Viridiplantae; phylum Streptophyta; class Magnoliopsida; order Asparagales; family Amaryllidaceae; genus Agapanthus; species Agapanthus africanus. The sequence continues at coordinate 242,779,369 of JASDDO010000006.1, read as the reverse complement.
CCCATGCTCTTATGACCTTGACGAAAGTCAACAAATCATAAGTCACATGTCAAGTTCTACCCGTCATTGTCCAGGTTAATTTGAACCCACCCGTACAAGCCCTTGACGAAGGTCAACAAGGCTATACGACTGTCCCAAACCAACGCATCTATCTATGCAGCAGAAAGGTAACAAGCAGCTACCATTCACTATGCTTTGACGAAGGTCAACAAACATAGAATGAATACTACGTGCTACCCGTCTGAAACGATGGAGGGCTACGAATGGTTTCTGGCGAAAACCTTTAACGTAATGAACTTGATATCGTTGAAGGAACTGGATAGCTTTTTGAAAATATAGTGACGAAAACCATTGCTAAAGAGGTCACTCCCGGTGAAGGGATCTCGGCTCTTTCCCCATAGAATGAGGTGCAGGATATTCCAACTGAATACCACGATGTAAAGCAAAAAGTAATAGGTTATAGTGAAGTTAATGCCCTGACGCAAACTTTTTGTCCAAGGGGTCACTCCCGGTAAAGGGATCTCGGCCCTTGCCTCGTCGACTGAGGAGCAGGATATTCCAACTGAATACCACGATGCAAAACAAAAGAGAACTTCCTTGCAATAACAGCTTTTTGAAAAGTGTTCCAACAACATCTGGTTAGGTTTGTTTTTAACTTGCATTGATCCAAATCAACGCAGTCCCATCAATTGATCACACCACAAAGAACGAAAATAATATGACGTACGTATATGCCATCCGCATTCGCCACTGGGTCCCGTCATTACCCGTTAGGTTAGCTAACTAACGACAGAGCGGGGACTGGACTAGCGCGGATGCAAAACATATACAACATCTACTAATATATATACCAATATATTATATTTCGCTCAAGGCGTGAAAAAAAATGCAACATCACAGAAATGTACAACATCACAGAACAATACAGATATCTGGGATCTCCGGGTTTCACAGAGCCACTACTGAAACCCGACGTTCCCCTGGTTGTGTGGATAGCCTGTGCAATGAAATCCTAGACCCCTACGGGCGCGGCAAGTTACCCGCCAAAATATGAAGCGAGGCCGCCCCCTTCAGCACCGTGAATGGACCACCCGGCACTTCACGGAATCCGGTAACTTGGGCACCCCTCCTGGGTCAACCTGTACCCCCTACGAGTGCGGCGAATAGCCCGCCAATTCTAGAGTGAAGCCCCCTCCGTCTCAATGCCATGAGATGCGGGCTTGTTGCCCTCTAGAACCCGGCTATCCGTGCACCCCACCTTGGGGTAATCCTAGTACAGAAAGTAAAATATACATACAACGGGTACATCGACCGCAACCTGGTCGTGCCCCAAAATAATAATACAATCAGGCAGTGACGGCAGTCCACATGTCGGACGCTCGCCCCGCAATATCAAATATACATAATACAACCACAACTGTACTAGAATTGCATCCAGGCTATCCCCCACGACCAATCCACAACATCACAGCATAACACAGAACATCAACGTGAATGTCACGTTCGCAAATCCGTCTAACCGGGCTATAGCAGTTAGACAGGATTTACCGATCAAGTGACATTCACGGTCGCAGATATAATGTAAATACTGTGAACTAATGTGTTTAAAATATCTGATCGATCAAATTTTATCAAGTGGGCCCCAAGTACTACTGTAGCACATCAAGAAATTCTGGGCCCAAAAAGAATGTTCCAAAACCCCTATTTTCATCACAGGAGCTCTCTGTAAAAATTTGGCACACTGATCTGCATATACTGCGGCGGAACCGCGGCCCAAGCATGGGTTTGGCCGCGGTTCCGCGGTCGTATGGAGCGATCACGTGATCAAATTTCTACAGAATTCTTATAATTCCCTGCACATCATTCTAAGACAACCTGAAAAATTTTTGGACTTCAAAAAATTTCGACAGAAACTGATGTGAAGAAAAATACGGTTTTTGGAAAATTGTTCGATCGGAAATGTAAAACACATTAGACAAAGCTAGACTAAGTTAATGGCGAGACTCTGATACCACTGTAAGTGCACGGCGGCGCCCCGGCCTCCATCCCAAGGCCAAATGCGGAAGCGATGGTTAACTTTAAATTTACTTGAACCGGCACCACCACGCACTAAAACCCGGATCGAACCATTAACTAGTCCTAGCTAACAACAAGATGGGGAAGAGAGATATACCGAGTGATCCGAGTCCTCCGGTCTTCTTGCCGTCGTCCCGATCTCCCGCCGAATGTCCGGTCTCCACCTCCTCGCCGGAAAGGGCACCACGTTGCCTGCTTCTTTTACGGGCTCCCACTACTATACCGAGGCAACTCGGGCACGAAGTTGGCGAGCCGACGTGCCCAAGGTTTGCTGTAGAATGTGTAGTGCTCATGTCTCATTTGGGGTTTGTATGGAGTTGCCTTTTGAGATTGTGGAGGGATGGAGTTTTGGAGATTGATCATGTGGGATTTTTGCCAAAGCAAAAGCACAAAAAACCCCACACCAAATGAAATGGGCAGCCCTTCCCCAATGTGGCCGGCCATGACAAAATGGTGGAGTGAGAATGAGAGAGAGAGGTTAATGTATGATAGAACCCCAACCATAATGCAAGGGAATAAAGATAATCATGAAGGGAAATGACCACAAACAAACCCACACTCCAAAACAAATCAACTCCCATCACCAAAAAGTCATGCCATCATGATACTACAAGACTAGCCATGATGACTAAAGAAAGTCAAGCAATGATGGTGCAAGTATCATGATACAATAATATGCAAAGACCCCCTTCCAAATTGCTTATTTGCACAAATGCAAATAAGCCCTCCTCCACCAATCTTCGGCCAATGAAGGATACAAAGAAATATGGCCGAAACGGAAAGCAAACTGGCAACTCCAGAAAACTGGTCCCGTAATAAATTACAGGAAAACCCCGCTACTGTGTATACACACCCGCATCTGTATTCCGATCGAAATACAAATGCAATGAGACAAAATCTACACTGTGCTATACTAGGATCCGGCTTAAACCAAAGCCGGCTAGTAATATCCGTTCGATCCTTATCCGTGCAATACCGCACGTATCTGATCGAACCCTGCCATATATCCATACGACCTCTAGTACATACCGTCCGATCCTGATCCGTGCAATACCGAACGTATCTGATCGAACCGTGCCATATCTCCATACGGCGTCTACAGCGTTTCGCCCGAAAGCTTGAGTAACTGTATGTGTGGTGGACTCTAAAGACTCGCCAATACTATGGCTGTGAATTTAACCACTAGCACGTCAGAGGTATTAGCCATACATGACGGGCCACCAGCTATTGACCAAAAGGGACGTCGATGAGCGAACTCATCCTGACACCCTACTGAGCCTGTCAGTGACAATATCCGTACAGTCCGGTCCGTTCGTCTATGAGCATCGCATGGCGGGCCTAGGGGGTTGGTAAAAGTCAGACCCCCAAAAGCGGTACAAGTCGTGTTGGAGTGTAGCCCAGAACACCCTGAGATACTACTGGAATACCTACCAGTAAATCTCCTGCCTCGGCCGAGGGCTTCGTGTAATGGCTCTCCTAGACACAGCGCGACCTCACCCCCAATACCGGGAGAGACGAACCCCTGAAGATCCGCTCACTGCCTCCATGTGGCTCGGGACTGTACCCAACTAAAACCTGTTTGCACGTCTCCTTTGAGCGTGGTAGGGTAGTAATCAAAGTACAGTGGGAACTCACACGAGATAAATGACGATCCCCAGGTCGATGAACTAACCTGTACACATGTCACCAGGGAACTGCTATCTGACGTCAGGTATAAGACCAACTAGCATGTTCCCGGCGAGTCCTGTCCAGTGTACTCATAACCCAATGAGCACCTGTATACATCTTAGGTGAACCAACTGACACCAGTGTCTTGTGAGACCGGCCACCGCCCCTCGTCGGGGTCTCGACTGTATACACTAGTCTACTCTGGAGTATCGATGCCCTGTCTCGAAACTCCCACGACTAGGGACCTTTTAAGGATGTGCTTATAGACCCCAGCTCCCACTTATATGATCGCCCTCATACTGCTGGTGGTCAAGCAAGAATCCTAGGGCTCTATCAACGTGTAATAGCGACATGTCAGGTCACCTAAAGCAGTACACGATGATAAAGGTAAACCAGATAGCATACTATCATCTTGAGTAAGACTGTCCTACCGGGATAGGTCCTCCCTCAATCATTGCAATCACGTGCCTGTGATCCAGTAATTGACTCTGAGGGCACTATCTCCAACAATAGAAGTTGGCAAATATCACCAAAATCTGGTTAACCGTCGTAGCGAAGTCCGCAGCAGACGTAGGAGTCTCGACGTCGAGTTCGTCGATGTAGTCGCTCAACATGCGCAGACTATTCGCCGCACCTTTTGAGGACGGACGTCTCTGGGACGGGCCGACCGACATTGTAATATGAGACTCAAAAGGCGCCAAGATCGGAACGACAGCTGAAAAGACAAAAGGCGATTAGATGATGATTCAATAGATATGGAAAAAGTCATTGATAATATAGTTTACTATACCGGTTGAAGCAGGTGGCAAGGCCGGAAGGACCGGTGGCGCGACCGATCTTTCTTCTCCCCCTTCGATTTGTAACACTACAGTCAGGACAAGAGAGAGTTAGAAATAATTCTATCACCGAAAAAGAAAGGTATCAGTCGGGGACTATACTCACCAGCGCCGCCAGAGGGAGAAGTGAGTTCAGATGGGAAGGAGAAGTGTGGGAGCAACACTTAATATAGATGATCAAAGAGCACTCCTGAAAAGACATAACAATGCGACTTTTGTACACAAATTATACGTCTGGAAGGTAAAATTAATAAATTGCAAACCCATACCTTCCAACATCTTCGACGGCATGAGAGAGGGTTGAGAGGTGACCACCGCCAAGGCAGTCGTTGAAGGCGCTCCCTCGAGCAGTGGGGCATCGGTGCTGGTTGCACCTGCGTTACGAAAAAAGGTGAACTTGTCAGAAAGGACTGTAAGGTAAAGAAAGACAGCAAATTGGGATTTACCTGATGAGCTGTCGGCTGAAACGGAGGCGATCCCCTTCTCTATTGACATGAGGCCACCGCCCGTGGCCTCATCACCCGACTCAATGGGAACCGTTGTTGTGCTCACGAGACCTGGAGACGGCGGAGGACCATAGACGGGGAGGGCTATGACTGGAGCATTGCCAGATTCCTGAGAAGGAGCGGTTGGTTCGTCCTCGGGAATCATGGCCACCTCACCCGCTACTCCCTCGGGTTCAGTAGTCGCGGTTGTCTCGTCCACCGTCACCACAAGGTCATCGGCCTCAGGCACTCCGCCCACTGCTACCTCGGGCTCAGCAACAACCGTTTTCTCAGGTATAGTGGACATGACTAGTTCGTCAGCCACTACCTCGGGCCCAGCAATCCCAGCTGTGTCATCCGCCACCGACTCGGGCTCGACCAATGTCTCTCCCCTCAGTCCCTCAGGATCGACAGTCTCCGCCTCCCCCTCGATTGGGCTTGGCCCTACAAGATAAAATATATAAGAACCGATGGCATTAAAATTCTTACAACAAAAATTCTTAGAGAATTATTACCTGAAGTGGATTTACCATTTGCGCTCCGAACTGCGCGCACCACTTGTCTGCGAGCAGTGGATAGGGCGACAGGGGCCTCTTCGGATGGAGTATCAGCATGAGGGACGATGCTGGGGCCCGCTCCCGTAGCCAAGGCAGCCCTGCGTGCCTTTGCTTCTCGCCTCGACCGCTTCCGTTCCTCCCGGGCTGTCACGACGGACCTCTTTGTCGCTTCCTTCATCGAAGCGTCGTCATCCTCATTTAAAGATGCTTCCAGAGCTTTTAAGGCGTCTCTCATCGGCTCTTCAAGACGAACCTCCTGCAGTAACCCTGAGGAAGCAGGAACATCGGCAGCTGGTAGAACATCTGCGTCACTTGGCAGGAGCGGCATTGAGGTTCCTGTGATAAAAAGGGGGAGGTTAGATCGACTATAACACAAGAGAAATGAAAACTTGATGAATTGAAACTTACTAAGGCCCATGGACGCTCTAAGACGTTCTTCCTCTTGGAAAGTCTTCAGGGAAGCGGCGATGGCTTCCTCAGTGGTGATGCCTGTTAGAAGAAAAGAAGGAAAAATATTAGTCAAAGGTAATAATAAAGATATGATGCAATAGAAAAGGCGACTAGTGATTACCTAAATCCGGAAGCTTAGCCAGCCATGCATCACGCCTTGCCAACCACGCTGAAGTTTCGAGAGCGGCCTCCAAGTCTGTATCATCCAGCGGCAGCATGACTAATCCCTCGTTAGTCCCATATTCGATTAGGCCCTCAGCATAGGGAGCATGGGGTTCCTGACCAAACGCGACATCTGCGGCGAAGAGCGACTTCTTTTTCTTCTGCCCGCCAACCCTAGGTGCACGCGGGATCGACTTACGTTTAGCAGCCACCTTGGGACGGCGGGTCCCGATGTCTGCACCTACACCAGACTCCGGTGAGGCCACGACCACTATCTCCACTGGGGCACTGGGCGCTAGAGGTGCATCTACAATATCAGGGAGCGGTGATCCGTGTGGAGGACTTTGCGCACGCGATGGCCCGGTTCTAACCTCTTTTAGAGGAGCAACTACTGGAGTCCTAGGAACCAAAGGAGCATTGCGGTCGCTGCCTGGAGGCGTACCCTTACGGTCGACCAGCAGTCGCCTTTCCTCCTTTATAACGGCTCCTGTTGCATGATTATACCAGTCTCTGTATACGTTGAGGAGTCGCGGAGCGCAAGTCGGCGCACTGATAAAAAAATGAGAGCCCGTGTTCAGGCGCATGAAATGATGCAGCGCGTTCTCCATCCCTTCTTCAGTGGCAGCAGGTTCCAGTAGGAAAGCTTCCAAGGGTACCCCTTGATCGTAGCCCAGTTGTTGGGCGAAACGATGCGGGTTATATCTCATAAAAATTGCCGCACCGTTCTTCCTGAAGACTAGAAAGCCCGGTCTAATAGAGTACAAGTGGAGGGTCTCCCGGGCCGTCAAAACTGAGGCTCCATCCTTAAAGGAGTCTTGTAATGGTCGCACCGCAATGGTGGACGCCTTTCCAATGGTCAATACCTTGTCAACAAAGGACATCCCGGCTCCAACGGTGTGAGGGCGGAGGAGTAAACCCCTGGCGTTCCGTGGTGATGGGGTCACAATTGATGCGCCGATCAGCTGTATAATGCGAGGAAAACCACACTTGTCGAAGAACGAGGGCCTTTTATGCATGCCGAAGACACCCGCCGTGTGTAGTTCGAGCCACGATATGAAGTAGTGCATCGTGAAGACCACGTGCAGTACCCCAGGCTCATTAGCATCCGCTGCTCGGCTGAGGCCATGATATAGGTGTGCCAAGCCAGCAATCCCAACGACCACCTTTACCCCGATGGCCATCCGGTGGGCTGGGTAAAAGACAGAAGGCCGCATACGGTGAGAGTGCATTGGGATCGCAAACCAACTCAGCCACAACCCGAGAAATCCTAAGAAAAAGGCCTCTTCGTCCATCCTGGGGGCCGCGATTTCTGCAAAAGACATGGTCGGGAAGTCCGGAAGGAAAAAACCCTTTTGGTCTATCTCTCTCTCCGGCAGGTTGTCCACACCTAGACCGAAAGGGTCATCCAGGGTAGCGAACTTGGCAGCTTCTGATGAGAGGACGCTCGGGCGAAGGAACCGAGTGATGAAATCCTCAAAGTTAACTCTCCGACTCCCATGTTCGATAAAAAGAGACTCATAGATGTTCAACACTTTAATCAAGCTTGGGAATTGGTGTTGAACAGCATTCTCCGGCGTGAGCCCCCTTACCACCGGCCTAGCACCAAAGACGTACTCATCTATCGGGAGCAACTCCTCATAATGTTACCCCATGACTGGTAAACCGGATACCTCCGTGAACTCCTCCAAAGAGATTGACACTTCCCGATCCATGGCAAGGAAAGTGTGGGTAGGAATATTCCACTGCTCCAAGAAAGCCTTGAACCACCAGGTGGGGAGCGTGGGATATTGGAACAGAGAGACATACACTGCGGTGTACAATCCTAGCTTTATCAACTGCGACTTCTTCGTCGACAGGATGTACCGGGCCCATGGCAAATAACCAATCGGGTGGCGGGGGATCAGACCAATGTTATATGATTGCCCCCAAGGTCGCGCCTCGCCCTGACAGATACGACGTCCTAGGATATCCAAAACCATAGGACGCTGGACCGGAATCGCATCTATGGCGGGATGAAGAAAGCCTTTCGAGGTCCAATCAACCATCTCCACGGCATATGCACCGAGGGTGGGGTAGCGTAATGAATCGCCGTGATGGGTTCTGACGGCATTGAGCATGTGAAGCTGCGTCGACCCATAATGATCTGATTGTACCACGACCCCCAGAGGTGGAGACTCTTATACTCCGGGTCGTGGTCTTTGATCATAGCCAAGACATCACGGTCCAAGGGCGCTTCAGGAAACCCTTCCTCCGAGCGGACGAACGGAAATGAGGTGTCGAGAGACATGATCGCTGCAAGTGAACAGAAATTAGCCGTTAGTGTTGCAATCCCAATGCTTAGCGTTTAAGAAAAAAATGCATTAATTAATCAATTAAATTAAGAATTAATTAAATTAAAATTAATTAATTACACCACACAGCAGTGCAGTGGGTAGGAGACCGAGGGGGGACCCACAAAATCTGGATGACAATACGTCAGTTAATAAGACAACCTCATCATTGAATGAGATTGTCAGTTGGTCCCCAGGAAAACATTCCCACTAATAATAATAAAAAAAAAATCCCTAGAGACAAGGAGAAAATCTCCTTTTTCAGAGCAAAGCTCTGTCACAGAGTGACACTTGTCAAACTCTGGTCTCAGGGAAATAAGATTCCTTAAAAGAGCCTAGCTCTGTGGTGATGATGGGAAAATTTATTTAAAACTCCTAAAGAAATTAGAACATTTTGAAGACTCTTAGAAGTTCTTCATTTTTAGATCAAAAAGATCTATTTTTGGATCCATGAGCAAAGCTCTGCTCATGGGTTAAAACCCATGAACAAGATCTCTGTAGATCTATAGATTCATGAGAGCAAAGCTCTATTGGTGAAACCCCAAAGGGAATTTCTTTAGATCAAAAGATCTATGAGAGCAAAGCTCATTTGGTTAAGATTAATGTAAATTAATTTGATTTAAATTAATTTTACCTAAACGTTTCTAACTTTGGAAATGAGCAAAACTCTGAAGTTCTTAGGCAAGAGCAAAGCTCTGTTGAAATCAAAAATCTTGGAAGATGGTGAAGATTTTTTTAAGGGCCATAGGTCCTATTTATAAGGCGCTTGCGCCCTTTCACCTCACCCCTTGATCCAACGGCCAGGATCTTGCCACCGCTGCACTCACGTGCGCGCCACGTGAGCGCAACGGTGGAGGGGGCATTTGTTTCCCCCAATCAGAGCAAAGCTCTGTTGGAAATTCAAAATTCAAATTTTGAAGCAACGCTTCAAATCCCGGGCGCAACGCGCCACGTGTCAGGCGTAGACACATCAGCGCAGCGCCCAAAGCAGCGCACCCAATCAGAGCAAAGCTCTATTTAAAGAAAAATTAAAGGAAACAACGCTTCAGTTGCGCAAGCGCTGCGCTGCGCGACGGGTGTCAGCGCAGATGCGCTAGCGCAGTTGCGCTGCGCTGTGCGCTGCTTGACACGTGTCACACGCTGGGGCGTTTGCGCCAAACAGAATTAAGATTTCAAAGAAATCTTTCTGTTCTTGTTAAAACAAGAAGATTTTCTTCTGTAAAACAGAAGCCCTTGGATCAAAGATCCAACGGTGAGGAAAATTCCCCAAATCACCCAGAGAAAGATCTCTTTAATAAATTTATGGGCACTATATAAAGGCCCCTAGACCTCAATTCAAAGGCATCAACATTCTTGAAAAAATCAAGAGCTTCAAACAGAGAGAACTCTGAGAAAAATTTCAAGAAAAAGGTAAAAACCTTCACAAAAGAGAAGAAATTTCTTCTAATAGATCATTGATCTAAAAACCAGATCAATGATCTTCATATAATAAATAGTGCTTTGCACTTCTTATGAACTACTGGTTATTTAAAACAAGGAAAACAAAATAAAGAGTAGTGCTTTGCACTTTTATGAACCTTTGGTTCCTGAAATAAAAGAAGAACTTGTTTTTCTTTGATCTAAATTAGATCAAGGAAACAAATAAGTGCTTTGCACTTCCTTTATGAACCATTGGTTCTTGAATCTAAAAGATTCTTAAATCATAGTGCCTTGCACTTGCAAACTGCGCTGTTGTGCTCCTGGATTGGCGCAGGCCACCAGAGCGCGCCACGTGTCAGCAGCGCAGGCGCAGCGCACTAGCGTAGCGCACTGCGCTTGCGCGACACGTGTCAACATTACAAGCGCTTGCGCTCTCTGATTGGCGCAAAGCGCCTGACAAATGCAATGCATTTCTTAAAGGGCTAAGCCCAAATCAAAAGACCTAGCAGGCCAAAATAAATTGCAAAGCAATAAAAGGGGGCAGAGCCCAAATAAGATTGATGCTCTGCATTATTTATAAAGGGCAGAGCCCAAGTAAAATAGATGCCTTGCATCATTCATAAATGAGCAGAGCCCAGAATAAATTGATGCTCTGCATCTTTTATGGGCAGATCCCAAAAAAAAAGAAAGAAAATAATGCAATGCATTATTTAAAAATGGGCCAAGCCCTAGCACAGGTCTAACAGACCAAAAAACAAATAAAAGCGCTGAATATTTTTCAACTGGACTTAGCCCAATCATGGCCGTAAGTCCTCAAACTAAATTGACCAAGCAAGATTTCTCTCCTAAATCAATTTACGACCGGTTCAAGGGTACATCTCCAAACTCCTTTGACTCTTATCGTTGTAATCCTTCAACGATGTCAAAGAGGTGACGGGTCCCGACGACCATACATCAATATGGACTGCGGGGTCCTTAAACTCGTGGACCGAAACGTCCTTAAACTAATGTTGGACCGAAACGTCTTTAAACTAATGTTGGACCGAAACGTCCTTAAACTAATAACGGATGGACCACCACGTCCCTAAACTAGCGATGGACTATTACGTCCCTAAACTGGAAAATGGACCACCATGTCCTTAAACTGGCGATGGACCATCACGTCCCTAAACTGGAGTATGGACCACCATGTCCTTAAACTGGAACAATAGAGCCTCCAAATGCTCTTTTACCGGATCTAAACGATCCCGTTTAAGTCGATCTTAGCCCCAAACACGGCTAACGTATCCTTAAACATCCAAATGGACTATAAAACTCCCAATCAACTTTGGTTCAAGGGTACATCTCCGAACTTCTCTGACACCTGTCGTTGTAATCCTTCAACGACGTCAGAGAGGTGACGAGTCCCGACGGCCATATATTAAATGGATCACTACGTTAAGTCGATCTTAGTCTCAAACAGGATTAATGTATCCTTAATGAACGTTTAAGTTGATCTTAGCCTCAACACGGCTAATGTATTCTTAAACTAAAAACACCAAACCCAAATCTAAGTAAATACGGATTTGGACTAATCCACGTCCTATGGGCGACGGCATTACTCAGTCTCCATATACAATCCACGGGCAACCACAAACAAAACAAACACACACGACACGAAGTGAAATTTTGGAGAAGGAGAAAGTTGTTACCGCGATGCGGTAGCGTAATTAACTGCAGGGGCTTGCGCCTGCAGGGAAGAGCGTCCCCACAATCAAAAACCCCTCAAGCGATGGGGAATCTGACGAAGTCTGCTACATCGGCCGCATCCGTCTAAACCTCCGATACACGGTGCCATAAATCAACTTGGCATCTTCGGAGAGGTGGACGGATAAAACCAAATAGCATTTGCCCCGAATCTCAGGCAAGATGTCCTAGCGTCGTCGGCCGCCGTTCGGAGGGGAACAGAGTAGTAGACGATGAGCCCGGCAGGGGCAGACTGCCTACCGGTGATTTTACCTGGTGCGGCGGATATCCAGAGGATACCGTTCGTGGTCGTGAGTTTGATGATATGGGCCGATCCGGACTGACGGAGCCCGAGGTTTTAGATATTGAGATATTAAGATTTGAGACACTGAGATATTGAGATATTGAGATTAGTGTTTTGTGTCGATCTTTGACACGGATTCTATGTTGATTTCATTGATGGTATCTCGATTTATATACCTACACAAATCTCATTGATTAAAGGAAAACAGTTCTTCGATTCATGATGTACTCTATTCTCATTATATGTATTGCACATCATTTTAGTGACATATTGTTACCTGACATTTGTACATCATGTTCGTGGCATGTTGTTACCTGAGGCATTGACACGAGTACTTGGTTTTACACTTAGGGATAGATGTTTACCCTTACCATTATATTATGCTTCAGGCCATATTATTATTTTGAGGATATTATTGATCGTATGACCTAGAATTGCGTTATACATGCGATTTCTGCTGGTAGATGTTTTCTACTCACGAGTTGGCAACTCACCCCATTGTGTCATAGTTCCTTGTAGGTTTGCCGTACAGGTTCTTTGCGGCTTTGCTGGCATACTGTTCCTTCTGGGTGATTGCTTTGGCAGGTGGGTTCTTTGCATCAGGACCACCATTGTATATTGTTATTTCAGTTGTATCTAGTAAAACTCCATCAACCAGATTGTATATTTGGTAGAGATAGAAGATCAGACTTGTTATTATTTCGACCTTAGAGTCGCGCGTTGTGTTATTATGGTTTTCATGCTGATTTTGGGTTTCTATTAAGTTTTGATCCTCGCCCTTCGGCATTGTATATTATATTGCTTGCGTGGTTGTGACCGTCGTTTGACGAAGAGCTAGCTTCCGCTTGGGGATGCCTTTTTTGTATTTCGTATACTATTCATGTTGTATCCCGTTTGGGGGCCAGTATTTACAAAGGAGACTCTGCCGAAATTTTCAGAAAATACTTGAGATTTTAAAAATACATATTTCGGCCTATGTTGATTAAAACTACTTGTTTTCAATTGGTTTTTCCTTCACTCTACTGCTTCTTGGTTTTGATTTATAGGGTTTTGGCTTACTTAGATTATGTACGCCTCGAGACGTTTCGTAATTTAAGTGCCGGTCATGTTCCGTACTTTTCGGGTCGTGACATGTATACAGGCTGCACAGACTTTAATCGGACAGTTGATAATACTAGCGGCTTAGGATTAAGCCGGATTATTAAATCAGGTTTTAATTTAATAATTTATATATGTATTCTAGTATTATTGTTCACTATTCATTTTCTCTCTTGTCTATTCGTATTTTTATACGAATACGCGTATATGTATTTCGATACGTGTACCGGGAAGCATTCCGTATTTATATGGAATAGCTTCTAGAAGATGACCACCTCATTATTGATTTTCTTTTTAGAAAACCATTTTGGAAATGAGGTGGAGGGGTGAGTTGGCATGAGCATGGGCTTGAGCATGTAAAGAGGTATGACATGCATTTGTTTATTTGCAAAATGAGGAGATATTTTTGTGTGTGTACATGATTGCAAGGGGGGGTCTGCCATCATTCTTGACATGGCTTGCTCATTTTCTTTTTTTTCTTTTGATTCATTCTCACTCACTTGGATACTTAGCCATTTCTTTAGTTGCTCATGCCATTGTTTTCTTCACCTCCTTCTTCATCTTCTACGGTTGCTCTTTTGAGCATTTTTGATGAGAGAAAGTTATAGTGAGATAATCCTACACCTCCACTCTCCATTACTAGCAACCTTGGAGCGTCGGTTGCCTTGCTGGATGATGCTGGAGCTTGCACCGTTTCCTTCGGGTAGATCATCGTAGATAGAGGAAGACTAGCAAACAAATTCGACCCGCGACCACTAGGAGCTTGGGATGATGGTAGAAGACTGAAGGACACGGATCAACTCGGTATAACCATTCCTAACTTCCTTTATATTGCTTGCTAGCATAGGGTTTAGGGTACATCCGGGCATCGGGTCATGGTAGCGCCAGTTTAGAAAATTTTTGTTCTACATTTTGCTACGGTTTGATGGCCGGGGCGCTGCCGTAACCCAACAAGAGATTCATGCGAGATCTCAATAAGTTATTTCTCTCCGTTGTTGCAAGAGATTTGATATGTATGCAGAGGCGTTGGATACGACCACATTCCAGAGGAAAGTCGTGATAAGATTGCAACTGTCCCGGAACAAAAACGGATTAATTTAAGAGCGCCAACTTCCGGGCAGTTCAGAAGAGATGATATCGGAAGAGACCGTGACATGTTCTTCCAGGATACTACGACGATAAAGGTTTGGACCCAGGATCAGTTGTATGGCATGTATTCGGAGGGCCAGATACCGTTGTCAGTGACGTGCTACTTTACGAGTGGCCATGTTAATTGGCCAGGAGATGTTCAGAGAGGCGTCAGAGCGGGATTGTTTTCGTCGCTACTCCTGTTAGTTGTATGTATGCCCTAGAGGCCATTATTGTACATGATTGTATATTATAGTGGATGCTTGGACATATATAGGGAGGACTTTCTTGCTCGACATGATAGTATGCTATCTGGTTACTCTTTATCTTAACATGTATACTTGTATTGTCTCTCTGTTACATGTTGATAAAGCCCTTAGGATGTGGACTTGACTGCCAGGACTATGATGGAGATCATACTAGTGGGGCCAGGGTAGTCCATAAGTCCATCCTTTAATTGTTCCTAGTCGAGGGTGTATCGAGACGGGGCATTCCTATTCCAGAGTAGACTAGCGTATACGCTTCTTGACCTATTTGATGGGCGATGGATGATCCCATATCTATTGGTGTTTGACATCAAAGATGGTATACGGGTGCTCAGTGGAGACTGGGTACAATGAACATGACTCGCCGAGAACTCCTAGATGGTATTATACCTAACGTCAGATAGCAGTTCTCTGGTGACACTGGTACATGTTAGTCTCTACATCCATGGTAAAGTCTCTATGGTTAAGTCTCTACATGAGATGATATATGATATTTTCTCACCCATGGTTTGCAATGGTGGCCATTCATTCACCACTTCATCTTCTTCATCTCAATTAAGCTCACTAGGTTTTCTTGAGGTGAAGAAAGAGAGAGAGAAAAATAATTCTAAAATGAGCAAAATTTCTACTTCATCAATCTAAACTAGACTAACCATTTAGTATAGGTTGTTTACTTCATTAATTCTCAATTAGTGAAGAGATAGCATGAGTTGGAGATTCCTCGACGTAGATCATCTTCGGCCTCGAAGTTCTTTAAGCAAGCTTGTTCCTTTCGCTTAGTGGAGCCTAACGAGAGTCCGGGAGACCACTACTTGGAGCGAAGGGACTACTACATGGAGCTTTAGAAGTGAAGGACCGGTCTACAAAGGTTGTATTCCTTGTTCACTGATTGATCTAGATTTATGTGTAGTAGTTAACCGCAATCAATAATGGTGTCGCATGTAGATAGTCCGAGATGAGTACGGATCGTCCTCTAAGAAACGTTGAATATTTTATTCTTACTTTAGTCGTGTTGAGAAAGAGGAAAAATAGAGGAATAAAGAATAGTGGAAATAGTTTCTAGATCGACGTTAAACACGGATGCAAAATATAGATCTAGATTAACTACGGATGTAAGTTTAATATTAAAATGGGGCTTGTAGGGTTCATTAGGTGTCACGACCCGAAAAGAGCACGTGACTGGCACCTGAACCATATGAAGTCTATAGGACTCCATCTGATCCAAGTAAGCCAAAAGCCCAGAAATCTAAGACCATTTTAAGAGTAAATATGAAAATTTGTTTTTAGGAAGTAAGGAAAAACATGTTTGAAGTCAAGGTTTTTAAATAACTAAGCCGAAAATGGATTTAAAAGTAAAGTCTTTTCTAAAAATTTCGGCAGAGTTTCTTTTGTAAAAACTGGCCCCGAACGGGGTGCAACAAGAATAGCAATATATAAGCAATGATAAAGGGCATCCCCAAGCGGGAGCTAGCTCTTCTTCAAAGACGGTCACAACCACACAACAATATAATATACAACGCCCAGTGGCGAGGATCAAAACCCAAAAGAAAGCTCAAAAGCATGAAAAAACCGCAACACTACTAAGCGCGACTCTAAGGTCGAAATAATACAACACTAATGTCTAAGTCTGAAACAATATACAGTTTTGGTTGATGGAAATTCTAGATACAATGGATAAAATAAATACAATGGTGGTTCTTGATGCAAAAGAATCCACCTACCAAAAGCAATTCACCCGCAAGGAAGTAGTGTGCCAGAAATGCCGCAATGGAACCTGTACGGCAAAACCTGCAAGAACTGTGGCACAACGGGGGTGAGTTGCCAACTCGTGAATAGAAATATCTACAAGCAGAAACCGAATGCAAGACATAAACCTAGGTCAATACGATCAAGATAATGTAAACCTCAAATATACGTCTGAAGCATGATAAGGTGGCAAAGTAACCTCTAAACATGTATGTAGTGCCAAAAACTCAGGTAATAACATGTCATGAATGTAAGGTATGCTGCATGAAGTAAATATGATGAAGCATCAAACGAAGATCAATACACATATATTAGCGTCCCATACCACTAATATTGGTGTAAGGGTATATATAACAGCGCCCTCGAACCCTGTTATATATACAATGAAGTATGATCAATGTAAAACCGGTCTATATGTGATCAATGTCTGTATAAGTATGGATCCCGTCCACCTGTCACCCAATGACAATAAGCCTCATGCATGTAAATATCGTAATACATATGCATGGAAATATGAGGATATAAGCAATCATGGAAATATCATAAAACATCATGAAATCTGTGCCTAGCAACGGCACGTAAATCCTCGTCTATCAGGCGTTGTCACCAAGACTGGCCCTGATAGGTACGTATCATACGCTGTCTCGAAAACCCGAGTGCCCAGCTTCGACCCTCGAACTTCGGCGTATCTATACGTACATACTCCGGTCGGTATCCCCACGATAACCGCCGAGTCCGAATACTATCACCGGTAGGTAGTGCTCCCCTGCCAGGCTCACCGTCTAACATATACGAGTCTTCTTGCCCCGGGGTACCTTACCGGGTCCACCATGTACCCGCAGACGGTGCCTACCGCTCCTCGAATCGGGTTTCATATGCCACTCTCAGAACCGAGAAAACACATGGTGGACGCACTGAAATATCATATCAAGGGAAACCGGGTTTTCAAAAACAATACATATTCTCAGTTGAAATAGCCACGGTTCCCAAATCCAGAAATATCATGGAAACAACATATCTCAATGCGAATGATCAGAAAACATGATGTATGCAACATATAAAAGAATGTAAGCATATCGATATATCATGCAATACGGAAAAGTGATATGCACATATTGGGGAAGCCGCTCTTTTAAAATGGATCAGTTTTAAAGAGTATCTTGCGGTTCCCAAATCTCTAAACAAGTCAGAATCATATATGTTTGTGTACAGGTATATGCGTACAATGTGCCATGCGGGAATCATATCATGAATGCAACAGTACTACAGTGTAGTGGCATGGCAATTATCTATGATGAAGTGTGTGAGCCGGCAAATGGTGTACGCGGAACATACGCATCATCGATAATGGTGCTGGTGTCCTAACAGCATGATAACAGTATAGCAATAACATATGCAGGCAATATGAATAGCGTGAATATGCGGAATCAAATAATCAACACCTCCAGTGAAGAAACTACATCAATATGTATGTATCATGCAGTTATGCCTTTTGAAATAAGACGAATCAGGGTTTTTAGTAAAATCAGGGCTACGGTGTTTTTAAGAAAAGGTACACCTTTTAAAGTATCCGTAGAATCCCTTTGTTTGTCTTTAAGATATTCCTGATTCGTAGTTTTTGAAATAGGTATGACTCGGGTCTAGTCTAACATCTACTATGCAAACTACTGATCTAAGCATCCGGTCAATCGGGAGGGGTATGGAAACCACCTAAATCTGAGTCGATATGTATATATATAGTCGGTGATCCCGCCTCAGTAGTATCGCGTACGATACAATATATCATATGACCTCCTCAAGTCATGAGTGCGGATCTATCATCAGTGTAAAGCTCGTACGGTAAATCGTCGTACGGCATCCCAATAGTTGGGTAGGGGTCAGTATCACATTCCTCTCATCAGATATCAGGTATCACTATCATCATATCGCACGATCTGGGGTACTACTCTAAGTCTAGTACAACTGATACCATCTATAAGTATGATTGCGGGGGTAAACACACATTCCAAGCCCGCAAGAATCACATGTCATATCCCAAATATGCATCATATCAAATCACCTATCTTGCGGCACAAGGCCCAATATCATCGACCCATCTCCAATGTCATCAAATATCATCAACCCAGTGTAAATATAAGGAATATGTAAGTGTGAGTGCGTGGGTATAAATCTATCCTAGGGTTCGTGACTAGGAACTACCCTAGTTACTTCTAACCCTAACTAACCATAAAACATCTAACACAAGGACCACGACACAAAATAACTATCATCATCTAATAGACATAGTATACTAACTACGGACTGCGGGGGTGCTATACGCCATCCACCCGACTTCCCCCTGTAGATATAATCTACTCACCTTGGGTCTTCATTTGTCGACGTCGCCACGCGCTTTCTTGTCGTCCCGAAGTCTTCATGGGGTACCTACACAGCAAGTATCGTATATACGCAATTAAAACCAAAACCAAGCTAAAACGGCACATGAAATCCAAAACGATACGATAAGGGGCCTATAGGTGAGAACCTATGGCACGCCTTCAAAACCATCAATAAATCCTCTATATCGTCGTATAAACGCCAAATAGTCGAGGCAAAACAAAATCCACAATTTCAGAATTAAAATACGGAATACGGAAACACGAATCCAAAACAGCAACTTAGGAAATATGTCCCAGATTTCACCCTAGGTCACTTTATACAAATCTATATATACCAGGGGTCCAATCTATACATGTAGGAGCCGCAGAACCAAAACGACACAGATTGGTGCTGGTCGGGCCGCAAATTGCGGCCAATTGGGTTAAATTGGCGGCCATGGAAAAGAGTTAGGGGTTGGGGTCTTGGTGATAGCTTCCTGGGTGCCTGCACATATCACTGTCCACTCAATATTATTTTAGGAGTCTCGGGGTAAAAGCAGATCCCAAATAACCTTCACAGATTTCACAAATTTTCCGATATCGGTTTCTAAAATCCGTATTCTGGTTTTAGGCTTCAGGTTAGGGTCTCAATTTAGGCACTATGGTGTTTATATAACCTCAACTGAGCTTAATTTCCCAATACAACACAAGTTTCTCTCAAACCCTAACTAGGTTTTCATCAAGTCCATAATATCACACAATATCGATTTAATCTTAACATGGGGTTAAAGGAAAAGCTAGAATTAAGCTAATGGTCCAGAAATTACCTCATTTGGCAACTCAAGAATTTTCTTGAGTTGCCCCCTAGTGGCCAAAATCCATGCTTTCTTGGTCCATCGTGTAGGTCTCGAGCTTGTGCACACATTTATCGAAATGGAGATTGGGTTTTGGTGTAGTTTTAGAGGTGTTTTGGAGCTTGAAGAGGGGAGGGAAAGTGAGGTGCAGGAGCAGCAGCAACAAGCAAGAAGAGGGAGAGAGAAATGAGTGAAGGAAATGAAGGAGATGGCTAAGTCTTGGTCAAAGAAGGCCAAACCTCTCTCTCTCTCACACCATGCTTCATATTTTATTCCCTTTTCCAATTTCTTTTCCTTTTTCTTTTTCCCTTTTCTCCAAAACCTTCTCACTAGAATAGTAACCCCAAATAACATGATAGAAAATGCACAAGTGTGAAAAAAGTGATATGTGCATGTTTTGCACAAAAATGCTAAAAACCGATTAGCGATTTTTAATCGCGATTAGCACTAGATTAGCATCTAATTAATCACAAAAACTTAAAAATGGCATAATTCTATAAATTATCCTATTTTAGAATTTTCCGTAATTTTTCTAAATTTTTTTACCATTTATTTGTATTTAATAATCCCAAAACATTAAAATATTCAATAAAATAATATTAATTTATAAAAATTCCCAAAAATAATATTTTATTATTATTATTAATTTTTGAGATGTTACATTAGGATTTAGTAGTTATGGATGATTAATTAAATATTACTCATTTTATCCTTTAATAGATTTAAAACTAGAACGACAATGATGCATATAGATTAGGGTTTCTGGAGGGAAAATGGTTCCCACTGTTAACCCCTATCTCGACATGGAACTCCGTTCATATCTAGCCTTTACCAAAACAATAGTTAATCTAATCTCTAATCGTGGTCGAGACTAGCAATGAATTGGTAGCGCGCCCAATTAGGATATTAACTATTTTTTTGATAAAGTTTATAAACTTTATAGGATTTAAAAAGAGTTTAAGGATCTTCATCATCCATTAACCTACCATAATCCCATGAACCCTAACAAGCGAGGAATTACTCGCACATATTGGGAGAAGAAGAGATGGAGAGGGAAATCATATTAAAACTACAAAGAAATAAAATAAGAAAAAAAACTACCTTTATTAATCAACAAAAATCATTTACACTTTGTTCCCTTAGAAAATGATTACAAAATGCTAGTTTGCTTCTCGATCTCTTCTTAGGAGGTAGATGAACAGTTGATGATCAGCCTGGATGCGTGAGCCTGTCGTGGACTTCGTGATCTTTTCAGCTTGATGATTTTTCCAAGAGGCTCTCGGTCCTTATTTATAGTCACAGAGCCAGAACCCTAGTTTCCTAATATGGAAACTAGTTGTTAGGATCCTAACCACCAAAATCCCATATCTCAACTCCTCAAATCTGTGGCGGAACCGTGGCCATTGGATAGGTTTGGCCGCGGATCCGCCCCCTTTTGGTGAGATCATAGCCTCTAATTTTTGTAGCTTCATATCTGTAACACTTGGTAATCTTTTGAGTATCTAGACTTTGAAAATCTTTTCTACATTTCTACCGGAATTAGTTTCTTCAATTTACTTGAATATCTTTGGTAGATTTGATCTCGATAATTCGGATTTCCTTGATTCCAGTCCTGAAATAATTTCTGCACAATTATCTCAATAAATAATGTTAGTAGAATTTGTTTTTATTGAGATATTATCTTTAACCATTTGTCATGATATTTTAGTTTTAAGAGAATTGGTCAAAGGTATTTAATAAGGTAAGCATATTAAATGGGCCAGATGTTACATGGATATTATATACTTACTTTTTCCTTCATAATGTTAATTATAATATAAAAACACATGAAAAATGTATTTTTACAGATAAACCCTCATATGTGTCATATATTATAATAAACACCTTTTTTATATAGAAACAGTAGGAAAAATGTCATATTAAAAGTGCAGTTTTATCAACTGAACAAATACCCCCAAACTTAACTTTGATCGTCCCGAGCAAACTAGTTATTCAAGATAAAAAAAGAAATGAGAAATCTAAGAACACTTTCGTAGGCAACACGATTGCACTGAGCGCGTGCAATAAGCATTAAACCCCTAGGCGTCCCTAGTAGGAGGAGTGTTGTCTCATGAGGGTTTTCAGCGGATTACACCTACAAAATCCTATAATAAAAGAGAGATGGTGAAAGTTACATATAAAGATAAGAACTATAAAAGAAGGAACTTGAAAATAAGAGTTTTTAACTACACCAGTTTTTCAGTTGCTATGAGCCCTATCTTAATGGTCGTGAAAAAATGTTAGAAATCACATCATCCCTCAATAAAACATCGTCTTTATTCTTCATTCCTATCTTTTTTTCAAACATCGATCATATACCCCTACGTGTGTGTAAAAGACATCTCTACACTCGGAGAATTCAATTCAAGCTATCATACTCTTGTCCATCTACCTCAGTACTTTTTAATTGATGAATATTTAGATGGAATTTGCTCACACATTTTTCATGCGAAGGTTAATACTTCTTGAGGTACTAACTGACCGATTACTCATGTGCTTGCTTATTAGGCGTATTAGTATTTTCCTCGTCTTGCAATACCTAAGGCTTAGCAGTGACTCCCAAACCAGTTGGTCTAAGGCACTAGGTGATGAAGCACCCTCGCTATATTTTTTTATTGCTGCCTTGGTGATTACAAAACCACTGTTCATTTTTCTTCACCGTTTTATCTTTTTATTCATTTATTATTTCCTTCATACTTTGGCTTTTAGACAAGAGCATTTCAAGGTATCCTCTACTATCCCGAGTTTCAAGACGTGTGTAAGTGCGTATAGTAGGGTATCAACG
This sequence comes from Agapanthus africanus, assembly GCA_030015575.1. Classification (NCBI taxonomy): domain Eukaryota; kingdom Viridiplantae; phylum Streptophyta; class Magnoliopsida; order Asparagales; family Amaryllidaceae; genus Agapanthus; species Agapanthus africanus. Next base: position 242,757,084 of record JASDDO010000006.1, on the reverse strand, counting down.
TTCAAATGTTTGGCTTCCGGAATAGGAACTATTTTTCAGACTTATTTTTATCATCAGATTAGTGATTTCCTTCATCTTACTAACCCTTGGGACAACGGCTCATAACTACTTATTACTTGTTTCGTTTAAGAAAACTTCTAACTTTCTTGGTTTTCTTAAATTTTTCTAATCTTTTATATGTAAATTTTCACTTTCAAACTTTCATCATTAAATTTTTTTGTGTGCTTATATATTGTATAATGCAAAGTAATGCGTAAATATAAGTGTTGACCGGATTTTGAAAATTTTATGATTGGTAGGGGTGCTTACTTATTTGAAGTGGTTGCTGTTGTGGTGGAGGACCCCTTTGGAAATTGTTTTGATTTGGAACCGTGTTTTGAATTTGTGATTGGTTCCAAGAAAAATTAGGGTGATTTCTCCAACCCTGATTATAAGTGGAAGAATAAGGATCGTTTTTAGGTCTTTGTTGGAAAGCAACATTGGTATGCTCTTGATCTTGAAACGGAGAATTTAAAGGACATTCTTCCGTAAGATGAGATGGATCAGAACAGCATCCACAGACAGTTTTGGAGAGTTACATCTGATTTAGGGAGGCTGCTAAAAATTTATGTTCCATAGCTTCGAGTTTCTTTTACATTGCTGCCATTTCAGCTCTAACGCCTATGGAAACATCAGATTGGTGGTTACCACCCCTAGACGATGATTGACTAATACTCTCCCACTGTAAAGATTTTTCAGCGAAATCTTCTAAAAATCTCCAGGCTTTACCATCATCTTTATTCATGAAGGTGCCTTGACACATGGATTCAAGGGTCTGTTTTGCTGTAGGATTAATGCCCTCATATATGATTCTGCACAGATCCCATCTAGGAATTTCGTGATGAGGACATTGAACTAACAGATCCTTGAAGCGTTCAAAACACTTCGAGAATGGTTCATTGGGAAGCTGGGTAAATTGATTTATTTCGCTACGGACTCGAGTTGTCTTATGATTAGGGTAGAATTTCTTTAAGAAAGCTGTTACGAATTCTCCCCAGTTTGAAATAGAATGTGCGGCTGTATTATAAAGCCACTTCTCGGCTATATCACACATAGTGAATAGGAGAAGACGTAGACGCATAGCATCCACAGAAAGCTGTGAAGTACCCATCATAGCGCATACATTTTCAAATTTGGTAATAAAGACGTATGTGTCTTCAGACTCGAGACCGTGATATTTTGGTAAAAGATTGATATATTGTGGTTTGATTTCAAAATTTTCCCCATTGGCTGGTGGAATAGATAAGCAAGTGGGAAGTGGACCACGGATATGATAACATCTTTCTTGGAGAGAGATGCACGGTGGATTCTGATCACCTACGGGCGGTGGTAGTGCAGTATTATAATTTGATGGAGTACCATCCATCTCGGTCGATGTGGTGGGTGGTGGGGAAAAAGAAAATGAAGAATCACTGACTTCGGAGTCGATAGCAGGAACGCGGACAAGACGGGCACTAGAATCCCGTGTCCAGCCGAGCATGCACTAAGCGGGTTTAGCGCAAGTGGCAGCGTGTGTGTGATTTAAAATTGGTTTGTTTTTGAAAAAGTGTATCGGACTTAAACAAATCACACAAAAATGCACAAACAACCCTGAAACTAAGGTTACCTAGGTCAAGTCTCTAGACCGCTCCTAGACTTCCAAAGGGCAAGCCGTAGGATCAATCCTCTACCACCTCTTTACTACTCTTGTGGCCAGGTAAGTGCCAGGTAAGTGGGAGGTATCCGCTATACGAATCACCGAAAAAAGCGGGCCTAATTAAGTAACCACTTGCCTTAGACACACTTGCCTAGGCACCACAAAAGTAATGCGGATAAGCGATAAATTACCCATGACCTTCTTTTGTCCTTATTGAGCGCTACAGTCCTTAGAGTCTTGTCTAGATATTTTTTAATTAATGTAGGGTTGATGCGGATGCTCGTTTTGTGATTTATGGGGCCTAGGAAGGGGGATGAAATCCCCACCTAATCTGAATTGTGGTCTTGCCCCTTATAGTCCGTATTAAAATATGCAACAAAAAACCAATAACAAAAATTTGCAAAAATATTCTTGAGCGGCGATATTTTGCAAAGAATGCTGCAGAAAAGATATTTTATTGGATTTCAGAGGAGAGAGAAAGAGTTGAGAAACTTACTAGAGAAGTTACGACCCCTAACTCCTCCCTTTAGCCGTGCTTCCGCCGCTAATATGCTACTTGTGCCGCGGTTCCGCCGCAAGGAAGAAGGATCAGTTGATGAATTTTTTCTCCGTGGCCTTCTGTACTCCTCTGGATCTCGATGAATGTCTCTGTCTTTCTGTTTCCTCAAGTTTGTGACTCCAGATCTCCTTGCAAAATTCACACACAAATCGTTAAATATACAATTTGCAGTTTTGTTTTAATTATAATATAGATCGAATAAGAATTCAACACAAATAGTAAGAATAAAAAATTACGCACGTATCCCCGGCAACGACGCCATTTGATTGATCTAGATTTATGTGTAGTAGTTAACCGCAATCAATAATGGTGTCGCATGTAGCTAGACCGAGATGAGTACGGGTCGTCCTCTAGGAAACGTTGAATATTTTATTCTTACTTTAGGCGTGTTGAGAAAGAGGAAGAATAGAGGAATAACGAATAGTGGAAATAGTTTCTAGATCTACGTTAAACACGGATGCAAAATATAGATCTAGATTAACTACGGATGTAAGTTTAATATTAAAAGGGGGCTTGTAGGGTTCATTAGGATTTAGTAGTTATGGATAACTAATTAAAGATTACTCTTTTTATCCTTTAATAGATTTAAAACTAGAACGACAGTGATGCATGTAGATTAGGGTTTCTGGAGGGAAAAGGGTTCCCACTCTTAACCCCTATCTCAACATGGAACTCCGTTCATATCGAGCATTTACCAAAACAATAGTTAATCTAATCTCTAATCGTGGCCGAGACTAGCAATGAATTGGTAGCGCGCCCAATTAGGATGTTAACTATTCTTTTGATAAAGTTTATAAAGTTTATAGAACTTAAAAAGAGTTTAAGGATCTTCATCATCCATTAACCTACCCTAATCCCATGAACCCTAACAAGCGAAGAATTACTCGTGCATATTGGGAGAAGAAGAGATGGAGAGGGAAATCATATTAAAACTACAAAGAAATAAAATAAGAAAAAAACTACCTTTATTAATCAACAAAAATCATTTACACTTTGTTCCCTAGAAAATGATTACAAAATGCTAGTTTGCTTCTTGATCTCTTCTAAGGAGGTAGATGAACAGTTGATGATCAGGCTGGATGCGTGAGCCTGTCGTGGACTTTGTGATCTTTTCAGCTTGATGATTTTTCTAAGAGGCTCTCGGTCCTTATTTATAGTCACAGAGCCAGAACCCTAGTTTCCTTATATGGAAACTAGTTGTTAGGATCCTAACCACCAAAATCCCATATCTCAACTCCTCAAATCCGCGGCGGAACCGCGACCATTGGATAGGTTTGGCCGCGGATCCGCCCCCTTTTGGTGAGATCATAGCCTCTAATTTTTGTAGCTTCATATCTGTAACACTTGGTAATCTTTTGAGTATCTAGACTTTGAAAATCTTTTCTACATTTCTACCAGAATTAGTTTCTTCAATTTACCTGAATATCTTTGGCAGATTTGATCTCGATAATTCGGATTTCCTTGATTCCAGTCCTGAAATAATTTCTGCACAATTATCTCAATAAATAATGTTAGTAGAATTTGTTTTTATTGAGATATTATCTTTAACCATTTGTCATGATATTTTAGTTCCAAGAGAATTGGTCAAAGGTATTTAATAAGGTAAGTATATTAAATGGGCCGGATGTTACATGGATATTATATGCTTACTTTTTCCTTCATAATGTTAATTATAATATAAAAACACATGAAAATAGTATTTTTACAGATAAACCCTCATATGTGTCACATATTATAATAACACCTTTTTTATATAGAAACAATAGGAAAAATGTCATATTAAAAGTGCAATTTTATCAACTGAACATTCACTTAGAGTAAAGATGTTTACTTACTTTGTCTAACGCTAATTCTCTAGTTAGATCCTTGATTTGGGTCGCTTTACTCTCTAGTTTTTTTTAAAAAAAAATTGCATACCCGATGCCTTATAAAACCCAGTGAGAGTGCTAAGGAACCTAACAGTGGTATCAGAGCTTCTAGGCATTGGATGTCGAGTTATGGGGGGTTCTCACTGTGTGACAGTGTGGCGAAGCATAGGCTCTTACCCCCAGGGTGTCTTGAGACTGGAAGGTGTTCCGGCGGGTTGTAGTCCTCGCGAGGGGGCATGCGTAAATACTAGCTGCTGAGGGACCTGTAGGTGCCACGGCGACCCCATTAGATGGGGTGGCTGCCTGACTTACATGGTGTAACACCTTAGAATACGATTAGTGTTAATTAAGCGATAATGCGGATTTTTATTAAAAATTTTACCAAAATAGTTTTTAAATATTTTATCAAAATTAATTAATATTTTATTAATATTTATTGCGGGCTTGCACACACATGTGCATGTTAACCTAGGGTTAATTCGGTGTTAAACCATGCTTAAGTAGCCATGGCATATTAACCCATTCCATTAAATATTAGGTAATTAGTTAATTAAATTAGTTATCAAAATAAAATAATAAGGTTTGAATTTTTAGGGTTGACTTGAGAGAGAGGAAGAGAGAGAGAGAGAGAGAGAGAGGACATGATGAGGCTGTTTCCTGATTAAAAAATCAGGAATTACCTCAATGAGGTATCACGTGTTCACACGTGACTAATGGTCACGTGATGACACGTGATGGTTAAAATTCCATCAAACAGAAAGGTAAACAAACGGCTGAAAGATGACTCAATTGGGGGTCACGTGCTCACACGTGACCAAGGGTCACGTGCCAGCACGTGACAGGCTTTGAAAGCCTTACAGATTAATAGAATTTAATTCTGAAAATCAGGAATTACTTCAACGAGGTATCACGTGCTCACACGTGACCAATGGTCACGTGATGACACGTGATGGTTAAAATCTCACTAAAACAAAAACGGAAAACAAAAAGCTGAAAGATGACCAAATTTGAGGTCACGTGCTCACATGTGACCAAGGGTCACATGCCAGCACGTGACAGGCTTTGAAAGCCTTACAACTTTAAAAAAAATTTAATTCTAAAAGTCAGAAAAAATACCTCAACAAGGTGTCACGTGCTCACACGTGACCAATGGTCACGTGTTGACACGTGATGGTTAAAACAACAACATAAACAAGCGGCTGTTAAAGGACTCAATTGGGGGTCACGTGCTCACACGTGACCAAGGGTCACGTGTCAGCACGTGACTGGCTTCGAAAGCCTTACAGTTAATAGAATTAAATTCTAAAAGCTTCTAAATCTTTCCAAATGGAAAAGGATTATGGTGACCGTTGGATTAAAGATCCAAGGGTGATTAAAAATCACCAATTTATGGAAAAATCTTAGACAAGGAAAGATTTCCCTAAATCTCATCAGAAATAACAAACAGAATATCTTTGGATTGAAAATCCAACGGTGAATAAAATTCACTTAAGGCTCGAAAACAAGTCAAATCTTTCAATGAAAGATTTACTAAACAAATTGATTCTTTTCCTTCTCCTATAAATAGGAGCCAGAGGAGAGTTTTTGAGGGAGAGAGTTTTGGAATCTTGAAATTTCAGAGAGAAAAGAGAGGAGAATTTAATTCTCTACAAAAGAAAAACCCTAGGTAAGAAAAGAAAGGGGATCAAAACTTCAATAAAGAGAATTTAATTCTTAATCTAAGAGTTTAACTCTTTTATGAAAAAGAACTTAGTTTTTCCTCTAGTTGAAGATTTGCAAAGCGCACATCTCCCTATAAGTTGAGAATTTAATTCTCATCGGGTCGAGATCCTGCCATGCAGATCTAAAACTTAGAGGGGGAATTGAGTTATGAGAATTCAATTCTCCCAAAATTATAGGAATTTAATTCCTTCAAGATGGACAGAACTAGGGTTTAACCCTAATTGAGAATTTAATTCTCTCGGATTCACAGGAATTTAATTCCTCCAAGATATGAAATTTGGGTTTGAACCCTATCTAAGAATTTAATTCTCCCAAAATTATAGGAATTTAATTCCTTCAAGATGAATGAAATTAGGGTTTAACCCTATATAAGAATTTAATTCTTTCATAACAGGAATTTAATTCCTCCAAAATCATGATTAGGGTTTAACCCTACAGAGAATTTAATTCTTAAAATAAAGAGACTTGAAAGATCTCCATGCACATAAAGAAAATTGGTCACGTGATGACACGTGACCCCAATCCGCAGTGATCAGAAAAGAAGGAATAAAACTAGGTCACGTGTCCCCACGTGACCCCTAAAAAGATCCCCAAAAATAAAAAGGAAACAGCTTTGAGGCAATGCCTCATGTGCTCCCACGTGACTCCCAAAACGCAGAAAGAAAAAGCAAAGGAAATGAAGACTTTGGGCGCTCTCACGTGTTACCACGTGGCCCCTTAGCAAACGCTTTAACAGTCAGCGCATAAATCCCCATCACGTGTCAACACGTGACGTTCAAAATAAAAATAATAAAAAGTGTTTAACACTTAATTGTAGAACGAGGTAAAAGGGGATCTGGTCCCACCTTTGAGCACTCTAACGTGTCCCCACGTGACCCCTCTTTTTTTAGTGATTAACACTGATTCGAGAACTTTATACCCAGTGTTTAACACTGGTGTTTTCTAGTGTGTAACACTAATTTGACAACTTCATTTCCAGTGTTTAACACTGTTGTTTGCTAGTCTTTAACACTAATTTGGGAAACTATATTTCCAGTGTTTAACACTAGTTTGAGAATTCTGTCTTTAGTGTTTAACACTTTTGTTATTTAGTGTTTAACACTACTTTTAGCCAAATTGGCTATCTTTCAGAAGCAAAGCATCCCCTTCAATTGAATCTCAAAATTGAATAACATCCAGAGCTATAACGGAAATGTTATCAAGCCCCTCAAAACTTTTGTGGACTGGAATCAGACAAATGTCAAACAGGCCAGACTTAATTGGACTTAGCCCAAGTTGGCCATAAGTCCTCAATCCAGACTTAACTGAGCCAATGGGCTCACAATATAATTAATTGGTCTTGGTTCCAAATTGGGCTACAGATCATTTAATCTACCTTGGTTCAAGGGTACATCTCTTCACCCCTTTGATATTTGTCGTTGTAATTCCTCAACGTCTTCAAAGAAGTGACGGGTCCCAACAACCATACATTTCACGGACTGTGGGGTCCTTAAACTCATGGACTATGATGTCCTTAACCTTGACCGTGACGTCTTAAAACTAACAACGGACTATGATGTCCTTAACCTTGACCGTGATGTCTTAAAACTAACACCGGACTGTGGAGTCCTTAAATCCACGGACTATGATGTCCTTAACCTTGACCGCAATGTCTTAAAACTAACATTGGACCGCAATGTCCTTAAACTACCTATCGACCGCAACGTCACTGAACAAAACAATAGAGCCCCCAATTACTCTTTTGTTGGATCTAAATGATCCCGTTAAGTTGATCTTAGTCTAAAAATAGACTAACGTATCCTTAACAAACGTTTAAGTGATCTTAGCCTCAAATAAGGCTAACGTATCCTTAAACACAACCCCCAAACCCAAATCTAAGAAAGATACGGATTTGGACTAGTCCACGTCCTACGGGCGACAACATAAATTAGTCTCCGTATACAATCCATGGGCAACCACAAACAAAACAAATACCCACGACACGAAGTGACCATCTGGAGAAGGAGAAAGTTGTTACCGCGATGCGGTAGCATAATTAACTGCAGGGGCTTGCGCCTACAGGGAAGAGCATCCCCACAATCAAAAACCCCTCAAACGAGGGGGAATCTGACGAAGTCTGCTACATCGGACGCATCCGTTTAAACCTTCGATACATGGTGCCATAAATCAACTTGGCATCTTCGGAGAGGTGGACGGATAGCACCAATTAGCATCTGCCCCGAATTTCAGGCCAGGCGTCAGTCTTGCGCCGTCTTTCGGTGGGGAACAGATTCTGGCACGTCCAGTGGGACCTTTTCCTTTTTCCACTCCACACTTCGTGTGTCGTGTTCGCGAACCAATCGCGGTTTGCTAATAGTTCCCATTAGGTTTCATGGTACTAAGATTTGGCGTTTTGCTTGCTGCAGGAAGCAAAGGATCAATGGCTGGCACCTGCTCAAAGTGTTCTATATGCAGCTGCAACCCACGCTCCGCCTCGACTGGGGGCATAACCTACGGGCCCCAAGCGGCCTCTTTGTTCACGATGCCCGTGGAGCAGATTACTCAAGCCACCACAGGGCTGTTTTTCGGGACCATGCTCCCGCCAGCGAGCTTCACTGCTCCCGTACCCGTACCAGAAGCTCCCAAGAAGTCGGTCTTCGATCGACTTACAGCTGCTGCGGCCCCTCTCAACGGGTCGCCCAACACCAGTGCCTCAGTCTTCTCCAGACTTGGCCAAGACTCCTGCGGGCCAACAATGAAGCTTGCGGTCCCAGAAAAGGTTATTCCAAAAAGAGTAACCAAACCTGCTCCTGAATTCGTCAAGGCGGCTTCTCCTGCTAAGAGATCGGTTTTTACAAGACTGACCGTCCCAACTCCCACTCCCGCTCCTTCTGCTCAAAAGACATCAGTCTTCAATAGGCTGACGCCGGCAACAGCCCCACACCTGAACAGGGGGTAAGACAAGGCCAGCTCCGTCACTGAGCCAATTCCATTAGCACGACATGCTCGACGTCGCCACTGGCTCCGAGTGAGGAAGTCAGGAGGCAACTCTCCTGCTGGGCTAACTCCACCAGCCCCGACGGCGGAAATTAATGCTGTTGTTCCAACTGGGAACAGCTTTGAGCTGCTAAATAAGGTGCGTAGGAATTCTCCTACAGCTGTACTGAAGAGGTCTCCTCCTCCATTGGAGAAGGTTACGGAAGAAAAGCCAGAACGGTCCCAATCCCCTCAATAGCTGTCCTCCATGATCTATAAAGTCTGGCGGCAGGCCCGAGACTCGGTGATCGATCTAAATTCCTCCCGCCAACACAAGAAGCTGAAGGTCCAACAGGAAGTCAGCCATCCTGCTAAGCCATGAAAATCTGTCTGGGTGCCCACCTCGACGGCTCCCTTAACTTCGACCGCTCCTGAGAAAAGAAGGCCGGAGAAGATCCCTGTGCCGGTGACAAAAGACAAAAACACTGAACCCAAATGCCCTAAGTCTGGAGGCATGGTCGTCTATACCGTTTACATGGCATTTGGGAAGGAAGATAGCCGCGCTTCGACGGGCCACCGACCACTCACTCGATCCATCACAAGAGCCCAGGAGCAGCAGCAGCAGAAGCTCCAGGAGATGCTGACTGCAATGGCCGCGCTCACCGGACCAAAAGAAAGCCCGGAGGTGTCATCGGAGCAGCGTCGCGAACACGAAACTGATACTGAGTGTTGGAGATAGTGCCCTCATAGTCAATTATTGGATCGCAGGTACGTGATTGCAATGATTGCGGAGGACCTATACCGGTATGACAGTCTTACTCGAGATGATAGTATGCTATCTGGTTTGCCTTTATCAGTCGTGTACATGATCAGTTGACTGATTACATGTTACACTTTGATAGAGCCCTTAGGATCTTGCTTTACCATCAACAGTATGATGGCGATCATATAAGTGAGAGTTGGGTGGTTTATACGCATATCCTTAATTGTGGTCCCTAGTCGTGGGAGTTTCGAGACAGGGCATCGATACTCCGGAGTAGACTAGTGTGTACAGTCGAGACCCCGACGAGGGGCGGTGGCCGGTCTCACAAGCCACTGGTGTCAGTTGGATCACCTAAGATGTATACAGGTGCTCATTGGGTTATGAGTACACCGGACAGGACTCGCCGGGAATCTGCTAGTTAGTATTATATCTACCGTCAGATAGCAGTTCCCTGGTGACATGTGTACAGGTTAGTTCATCGACCTGAGGTCGTCATTTGTCTCGTGTGAGTTCCCACTGTGCTTTGATTTCTACCCTACCACGGCTCAAAGGAGTCGTGCAAACAGGTAGTTTTTGGGTACAGTCCCGAGCCATATGGAGGCACGTGAGCGGATCGGCAGGGGATTCGTCTCTCCCGGTATTGGGGGCGAGATCGTGCTGTGTCTAGGAGAGCCATTACACATAGCCCACGGCCGTGGCAGGAGATTTACTGGTAGGTACTCCAGTAGTATCTCAGGGTGTTATTGGGCTTCACTCCGACACGACTTATACTGCTCTTGGGGGTCTGACGTTATTAGCCCCCTAGGCAGATATGCGATACTCATAGACGAACGGACCGGACTGTATATACATTGTCACTGTTAGGCTCAGTAGGGTTTTCCGGATGAGTGCGCTCATCGGCATCCCTTGAGGTCAGTCCATGGGCAGCCGTTACGCATTGCTAGTGCCGCTGACGGTTTGTGGTTAAACCCACTGCCAGGGTACTGACGAGTCATTAGAGTCCCCCACAGACAGTTTCCCAAGTTCGGGCGAAACATTGTAGAGGCCGTATGGTTTTATGGCAGGGTTCGGAAAATGCACGTGCGTTTACGCACGTGTTATTTTTCGGGCAGATGATACTGGTCGGCTTTGGTTTAAGCCGGATCCGAGTATTATATTGAGTAGGTATAATATCTTTGTCTCAGTTGCATTTGTATTCGGTCGTAATACAAATGCGGGTATATTTATACAGTTACGGGGTTATCCTGAAAGTTGTTTCAGGATCACTTTTGGAAGTTGCCAGTTTCCAGTTTTCTATCAGCCGTCTTTTAACATTCGGTTAAAGACGGATTTATCTTTTCTTCAGTTGAGGTGAGTCAGTGTTCTAGAAGATTCTAGATGAGGTGACTAGGATTAATTGGTGTTGAGTTTTCATTGGATGCATTAAAGCTTGATGATGTGTATTAGTGACTCATGCTTTATCATTAAAGCATTTTGTTTAGCTAAGGATATTTGTTCTTGATATTTTGAGTGAGAAGCTTTCTTGTGGTCACCCCTTTTCTCCTACGGTCACCTCCCACTCCTATAAGTGGCCGGCCCCCTTCCTCTCTCTCTCACTTGATTCATTGGAAAAAAGATTATGATAGATATTTGGGGTGTATGGAATTCACAGTTCATTTCATTCCATCACCCAATTCCCTCGGCAACTTCATTAACCGATCGTCCACGGACTTGGACGAAGTGAGACAAAGTCATCTACTCATTCTCTACATCATTCTTGGTCGTCTCTTTTAGCAAACTTGACGATCGAGTTGCCTCAAGTCAGAGGCGGGAGCCCGTTTAAAGAATCGATCATGTGGTGCCACCTCGACGAGGATATCGGAGATCGACGAGATCGGAGCAGCCGCAACGGAGCGTGGGATGATGGTTGAAGAACGAAGGACTCGGATCGTTCGGTATAACCTTTCTACACTCTTTACAGTTTGTTAGTTTAGCAATAATGGCAGATCCGGGTTAAAGTATACGATAGCGCCAGTTAAAAAGTTTTTGTTCTGCATTTGGCGTCTGTAGACTGCCGGGACGCTAGCGTAGACTTACAGTGGTATCAGAGCCTCACCATTTTGCTATACTAACTTGTGCTAACGCGTTTAAAACATCGATCCGACCGGAAATCGAAAATTGCAAAATCCAAGCCTAACAGTTTCTGTCGATTTTAAATGGTCTGATAAAATTTTTCTGCATGTCTTAAAAATCTGTGCAGGCTTTTCTAAGAACCACGTAGAAATTTGGGCACGTGATTCAATGTTACAGCCGCGGAAACGCGGTCAAACCTATGGTTTGACCGCGCTTCCGCGGCCATACAGTGAGCTCGTGGCCCCAAATTTTCACAGTGGGTTCTTGTTTGGATTTTGAGGTTTTTGGTAAATATCGTTTTGGCCCAGATTTTGTTACTGTTCACCAGTAAGTCGTGGGGCCCACTTTTTTGATATTTGGTCGATCGAAATTTAAACATGTTAGTTTACAGTGCTTACATTATATCTCCGACCGGGAATGTCATTTGATCGGTAAACCGCGTCTGATTGCTATAGTTCTTTTAGACGGGTTTGCGAACGCGACATTCGCGTTGATGTTCTGTGTTGTACTGTGATGTTGCGGATTTGTCGTGGTGGATAGCAGTGTGCAATGGTAGTACAGTTTGTGTTTATTTGTACATTTGATATTGCGGGGCGAGCGTTCAACTTGTGGACTGCCGTCACTGCCTGTTGTATAATATTCTTTTGGGGCACGACCAGGTTGCGGTCGATGTACCTATTGTACTATTTTTCATTACTGTACTAGGTATTGCCCCGCGACGGAGTGCACAGATAGCCGGGTTCTGGGGGGCAACGGGTCTGCATCTCATGGCTTTGAGAGGCAGAGGGGTCCCACTCCAGAATTGGCAGACTATTCGCCGCACTCGTAGGGGGTACAGGTTGACCCAAGGAGGGGTGCCCAAGATTACCGGATTCCGTGAAGTGCTGGGTGGTCCATTCACTATGCTGTAGGGGGCTGCCTCGCTTCAGGTTTTGGCGGGTAACTTTCCGCATCCGTAGGGGTCTAGGTTTCATTGCACAGGCTATCCACAAGACAGGGGAACGTCGAGTTTCAGCAGCGGCTCTGTGAAACTCGGGGATCCCAGATTATCTGTATTGTTCTGTGATGCTTATTACTTTTCTGTAATGTTGCATACTATCACGCCTGGAGCGATTATTGTATATTGGTTTATATACTATTAGATGTTGTATATGTTTTACACCCGCGCTAGTCCAGTCCCCGCTCTGTCGTTAGTTAAGTAACCTAACGAGTGATGACGGGACCCAGTGACGAATGCGGATGGCATATACGTACATTTTATTTTCGTTCTTTTCTGGTGTGATTGAATGATGGGACTGCGTTGATTCTGATCAATGCAAAGTAAAACAAACCTGTTTGGATGTTGTTGGAACAAATTTAAAAAATCCTGTTACAAAGACGTTTTCTGTTGGGAGCTGCGTCCGTCGGGGATTATCACCTAGGATTGACGAGTGGACACATTTTGGTTTTACATAACTGTTATTTTGTACCAAGCTTAACGTGTAATATCATATCAGTTTCCTTGTTATCAAATAAAGGTTATGATTTCATGTTTGTAAGAGATGCTGTTAACATCCACCTTAATCATGGTTTGATTGGGTCCGGTACATTAAATAACGACATATATGTTTTAAACCAACTCCAAATTTTCAATGTCCAGAACACACTAAAAATAAAGTCTCCAGATTTGAATAAAGCTTTCTTATGGCATTGTAGACTGGGTCACATCAATGAGAGAAGGTTGACTAAGTTGCATAGAGAAGGATATTTAGACTCGTTCGAATATCAATCTTATGACACTTGTCAATCCTGTCTCAAAGGAAAGATGACAAAGACTCCATTCACTGGACAAGGAGTAAGAGCGAGCGAGCTCTTAGGACTCATACACAGCGATGTATGCGGTCCAATGTCTACACATGCGAGAGGTGGTTTTTCCTATTTCATTACTTTCACGGATGATTACTCAAGATACGGATTCATTTATCTGATGAAACATAAATCCGAGGCTTTTGAGAAATTCCAAGAGTATAAGAATGAAGTAGAAAACCAAACCGGCAAAAGTATAAAGACACTTAGATCTGATCGAGGTGGAGAATACTTGAGTGCCGAGTTCCTAGGTTACCTAAAAGAGAAAGGAATTCTCTCTCAGCTTACTCCTCCGTACACTCCACAGCATAATGGTGTATCGGAGAGACGGAATCGAACCCTATTGGATATGGTACGATCCATGATGAGTAATGCTGAGTTACCGCGATCTTTCTGGGGACATGCGCTAGAATCAGCGGCATATCTTTTGAACATGGTACCTACCAAGACTGTGCCTACCACTCCATATCAGATGTGGAGTGGGAAGAAACCCCATCTACAGTATATAAAGATTTGGGGATGTCCAGCTTTTGTTAAAAAGCAGCATGTGGACAAGCTCGAGGCACGATCAGTAAAGTGTTTGTTTGTGGGATATCCAAAGCACTCCAGGGGATATCTATTCTATTACGCAGAGGAACAGAGGGTATTTGTTTCTCGTAATGCCCATTTTCTAGAACATCAGTTTTTAGAAAAGGAATCAAGTGGGAGCGAAATAGAACTGGAAGAAATTCCAGAACCACAAGCTGCTACTGAAAGTCTGGTAGAACCAGAAGTTCAAGAAGAACAGAACATTCCCGCACCCCTCCGCAGGAGTAGTAGGCCGTCTCATCCGCCTGAGAGATACTACGGTTGTCTCATAGACGGGGATAGAGAGGATTGCATCATAGATGATGATGAACCTACTGACTTCCAGCAGGCCATCCAGAGCGGTGACTCGATACGATGGCTAGATGCAATGCGGACCGAAATGGAGTCCATGTACACCAACAAAGTATGGACTTTGGACTTTGCTCCAGATGGGGTAAAACCCATAGGATGCAAATGGATCTTCAAGAAAAAGATTGGTGTAGATGGACAGGTGGAAACCTATAAGGCTAGACTTGTTGCAAAGGGTTTTCGTCAAAGACCTGGTTTGGACTATGACGAAACTTTTTCTCCAGTGGCTATGCTCAAATCCATTCGTGTCCTTCTTGCTATTGCTGCCTTCCATGATTATGAAATCTGGCAGATGGACGTAAAGACGGCTTTTCTGAATGGAAATTTAGAAGAGAGCGTCTATATGGATCAGCCAGAGGGTTTCAATCAGAGTGGGAGCAGCGGGAAAGTATGCAAGCTGCTTAAGTCCATTTACGGACTAAAGCAGGCATCGCGGAGTTGGAACATCTGTTTTGATGAGACAGTCAAAGAATATGACTTTATCAAAAATCCAGATGAACCGTGCATATATAGTAAAGTTGTGGCCAGAAGTGTCGTATTCCTCGTCTTGTACGTGGATGACATTCTATTGATAGGAAATGACATTCCTATGCTACAATCTGTCAAAGGATTCTTGTCACACAGGTTCTCCATGAAAGACCTGGGTGATGCCTCTTACATTCTGGGGATCCGGATCTATCGTGATAGATCCAAGAGGATGTTGGGACTTTCGCAGTCCAGGTATATCGACACTGTACTGAAAAGATTCAGTATGGAAGATTCTAAGCGCGGTAATCTACCGGCTTGTCACGGAATCACCCTCTCCAAAGAGATGTCTCCCAAGACTGATTTGGAAAGGGAACGCATGTCTATTATACCCTACGCTTCTGCGGTAGGCTCTATAATGTATGCGATGTTGTGTACCAGACCAGATGTAGCTTACGCACTGAGCGTGGTAAGCCGGTATCAGTCAGACCCAGGGGAGAACCACTGGAGAGCAGTAAAGAACATTCTCAAGTACCTGAGGAGGACTAAGGAGATGTTCTTGGTTTACGGCGGAAAAGACCTCAGGTTGGAGGCCTTTGCTGATTCCGGCTTCCAGAGTGATAAGGACGATTCCAAGTCCATGTCGGGTTATGTCTTTACCCTCAATGGAGGGGCGGTGTGCTGGAAGAGCTCCAAGCAGGACACCGTTGCTGACTCGACGATGGAAGCGGAGTATATAGCTGCTTGCGATGCCGCAAAAGAAGCAGTCTGGATGAAGAAGTTCCTAACAGAACTTCAGGTTGTTCCTACCATAGTTGATCCAATACCTCTGTATTGCGACAACAACGGAGCTATAGCTTTAGCGAAGGAACCAAGGTCCCATCAGAAGTCCAGACACATCTTGAGGCGGTATCACCTGATCAGGGAGATCATTGATCGTCAGGAGATCGAGGTTCGGAGAGTTGCTTCAGAAGAGAACATTGCTGATCCATTCACAAAGGCCTTTCCTCAGATTCAGTTCGAGCGGCTACTCGAGATCATCGGTCTTCGATACGCCAGTACATGGCCCTAGTGCAAGTGGGAGATTGTTAGTGTTTATGCCCTAGAAGGCCATTACTGTATCATACTAGCTTGTATATTACTTAATGGAAGCTTGGGATATTCACATGTATATAACAGTCTTGCTAAACATGGTAGTATGCTACTTGGTTTTTCTATCTTAATATGTGAGTATACGTATTGATAGAGCTCTTAGGATCTTGCTTGTCTACCAGCGTTGTGATGGCAGTCACACTAGTGGGGGCTGGGTAGTCTACAAGCACATCCTCATTCAGGTCCCTGGTCGTTGGATTATCGAGACAGAGCATCGATACTCCGGAGTAGACTAGTGTGTACGCTTCTCATCCCAGTTGGGGAGATGGTCTGTCCCACAGCCGTCAGTACGTCGTACTGGAGATAGTATGCAGGTGCTCGTTAGGTTACGGGTACACCGGACAGGACTCACAGGGAACTGTTGGTTGGTTTGATACCAGTCGTCAGTGAACAGTTCCCAGGTGACATGAGTACAGCGTAGTCCGCAGACTTGACACTGCTACTTCGTCTCGAGTGTGTCCCACTGTTCTTAGATTGCTACCCTACCACGGCTCAAAGGAGTCGTGCAAACAGGTAGCAGTTGGGTGCAGTCCCGAGCACTTGGAGGCAGTGGCGGTTAGACAGGATTCGTCCCTCCCGGTATTGGGAGTAGATATCGTGCTGTGTCAGAGAGCCATTACGCAAAGTCCCTGGCCAGGGCAAGCGAGATTTGCTGGTAGGTTCCAGTAGTTTCTCAGGGTGTAATGGGTTTCCCTCCGACACGACTTATACCGCTATTAGGGGACTGACGCTTGCCGCCCCCTAGGCCCGATATGCGATAGTCTTGGACGAACGGACCGGACTGTATGGAGATTGTCACATCAGACTCAGTAGGAGTTCGGATGGGTTTTTCTCATCGGCCTTCTTATCGACAACTACCTGGGGACCGTTACGTACAGCTAGTGCCGCTTGCGGTCTGTGGTTAAACCCACTGCCAGCGTAGTAGTCGAGTCTCTAGAGTCCCACACAGAGAGTTTCCTACTCCAGGCGAAACGATATAGAGGTTGCATGGTTTTGCGACAAAGGGTTCGGACGCATACGTGCGTTTACGCACGTACGACTTTCGGACAGTTTTTACCAGTCGGCTTTGGTTTAAGCCAGTTACTGGTATCCGGTTATTGGATTTTTACAGTCTAAAGTTTTTCCGTATTTTTGCGGATTGGAGGGGCGTTCTCGTAATTGTACGAGAAGCTTCTAGAAGATGTGACTAAGGAGGTTACTTTGGATGAAATTGTGAGTCATGGTGGTGATTCATTCATTTCATTAATGCACATTTATTGCTTAATGACTCATGCTAATGAATCACCACTAGATATTTTATGAAGCATGATTTATCATCACTCTTTATTCTTTTCTCATTATTGAAAAATGCTTCATAATATATTATGATACACTCTCTCTCTTCTGATTATCTTATCTCACATTCTCTCTCCTCAAGCTCTCATCTTCAAACCCTAATCCTTACACCTCATGAGTTGAGATCAAAGGATTAGTTAGACTAAACAATCCATAACCATCACTCTATCTTATCCTAACTTCTTTGATTAGCAATCCAAGAAGGTTAGTTGCCTCAAGTTTAGAGGTTTAGCTTGGAGTTTTGCTCTCGGGTGGATCGTCTACTACCTAGAGAAGGCCGAGGAGAACAAGGAGATCGTAAAGACGAAGGACTAGTTTCGATAGGTATAATCCCTAAGCATAGTAGTTTAGAATAACTATATGTTTGGTTAGTTATCGTTTAGCTTCGATTCAAGCGGTTAGTCGATGTTCGTTCTTTAAACTTGATCGTTTTTGAAATTTCCGCCTCCCCACAAGTACTGGGGTGTACTACATCGACTTACAATGACGAGGGTTGATATTCTACCATTTGGAAGATCAATAGTGATATTGTTCTTGACTCGCCACAGTTTTAGTAAAATGGATCTTTTTCAGAAAACAGTAGTGGGAGTATGGTAGAACTGGAAGTGATTCCAGAACCATGAACGATTACGGAAAATTTAATAGGACCTATACATTCAATCAGGTTTGACATTCCAATAGCCACTCCGCAGATTTGGTGGGTAACCTCAGACACCCGAGAGGTACTTCGGTAGGCTCAAGGACGGTGACAGGGAGGTTCTTATCTACCAAGACTTGACACTACTGTTGTTCCAGGTTATGAGACCTGGTAGGAGGGTTGTCGTAGTCAGTGGGAGCAACGGAAGATTAGTGGGCAAGATGCTTATATCTATTTATAGACTTGAGCAGTTTTAGCGGAGATAGATCATCTAATTTTGATGTGAAAGTCATGGGTTTGACTTCAATCAGAATAGGGGATGGATCAGTTAAGGAGGTAGTAGGGTGTGATGTCATGGTATCTGGATGACATACACAGAGTAGGAAGTAAAATTCCTATACTACGATCGGTTGTACTGTGGTCGTCACACAGTTGTTTCTCCAGACAGGATATGGATATAATATTTGACATTTTGGTTTCTAGATCTATGGTTTTAGATCTGGATTTGGGTAGTTTCCCAATGTGGGTACTTTGACAGATATTCTAATGGTTTTTGGAATAGTTGACTCCTAGTATGGTGGTGTACCTGCAGGTGATGGAGTCACCCTCTCTAAAGGTGTCTTACAGACTAAAGGGGAGAGGGATGTGCATGATTGGCAGATCACTTGCTTAGGCAATTGAGTCAATCATGAGATGTCAAGTACCACACCAAATGTTGGTTTTGCACTAGATGCAATAAGTTTGTATTAATCCAATCCTGGAGAAATATAAGCAAGCAGTTTTAGAACATAAGTACATGTTCTACGGATTTGATGACAGCAGCCTCCTTCGGGAGACGGTTATCATTCCAGGCTTCAAAGGTGACATGGTTGACAGAGTGATTGTCAGAGTTATAGTTTTTCTCTCTGACGAAGAGGGACAGTATTATGGACAGGTGGTTCAAGAGGATACTGTGGGTGGCATGGTGCCGGATACTGATTACGTTCAGTGATCGATACAGTCTAAGAAGTTTGGATTTGGAGTTCATTTACGAACCAGGTCCCATCAGATATCCAGACATATTCTAAGACAGGTATTACTCAATTTGGGAGATGGCTTTCTCCGCGAACTTGAGATTTAGAGAGATATAGAAAGAAACTTCTAGGCGGATCCACTCACTAAGGCTATTTCTCGAACACAATAGTTTTACAAACGGGCTTTGTGATACTGCTTAGTAGAGAAGTTGGGTGTTGGTTTCACACGGGCTGTGAGTACGCAACATCGCAATAATTAGCCTTGAGTGCAAGTGGGAGATTGTTGGAGATAGTGCCCTCATAGTCAATTATTGGATCGCAGGTACGTGATTGCAATGATTGCGGAGGACCTATACCGGTATGACAGTCTTACTCGAGATGATAGTATGCTATCTGGTTTGCCTTTATCAGTCGTGTACATGATCAGGTGACTGATTACATGTTACACTTTGATAGAGCCCTTAGGATCTTGCTTTACCACCAACAGTATGATGGCGATCATATAAGTGAGAGTTGGGTGGTTTATACGCATATCCTTAATTGTGGTCCCTAGTCGTGGGAGTTTCGAGACAGGGCATCGATACTCCGGAGTAGACTAGTGTGTACAGTCGAGACCCCGACGAGGGGTGGTGGCCGGTCTCACAAGCCACTGGTGTCAGTTGGATCACCTAAGATGTATACAGGTGCTCATTGGGTTATGAGTACACCGGACAGGACTCGCCGGGAATCTGCTAGTTAGTATTATATCTACCGTCAGATAGCAGTTCCCTGGTGACATGTGTACAGGTTAGTTCATCGACCTGAGGTCGTCATTTGTCTCGTGTGAGTTCCCACTGTGCTTTGATTTCTACCCTACCACGGCTCAAAGGAGTCGTGCAAACAGGTAGTTTTTGGGTACAGTCCCGAGCCATATGGAGGCACGTGAGCGGATCGGCAGGGGATTCGTCTCTCCCGGTATTGGGGGCGAGATCGTGCTGTGTCTAGGAGAGCCATTACACATAGCCCACGGCCATGGCAGGAGATTTACTGGTAGGTACTCCAGTAGTATCTCAGGGTGTTATTGGGCTTCACTCCGACACGACTTATACTGCTCTTGGGGGTCTGACGTTACTAGCCCCCTAGGCAGATATGCGATACTCATAGACGAACGGACCGGACTGTATATACATTGTTCCTGTTAGGCTCAGTAGGGTTTTCCGGATGAGTGCGCTCATCGGCATCCCTTGAGGTCAGTCCATGGGCAGCCGTTACGCATTGCTAGTGCCGCTGACGGTTTGTGGTTAAACCCACTGCCAGGGTACTGACGAGTCATTAGAGTCCCCCACAGACAGTTTCCCAAGTTCGGGCGAAACGTTGTAGAGGCCGTATGGTTTTATGGCAGGGTTCGGAAAATGCACGTGCGTTTACGCACGTGTTATTTTTCGGGCAGATGATACTGGTCGGCTTTGGTTTAAGCCGGATCCGAGTATTATATTGAGTAGGTATAATATCTTTGTCTCAGTTGCATTTGTATTCGGTCGTAATACAAATGCGGGTATATTTATGCAGTTACGGGGTTATCCTGAAAGTTGTTTCAGGATCACTTTTGGAAGTTGCCAGTTTCCAGTTTTCTATCAGCCGTCTTTTAACATTCGGTTAAAGACGGATTTATCTTTTCTTCAGTTGAGGTGAGTCAGTGTTCTAGAAGATTCTAGATGAGGTGACTAGGATTAATTGGTGTTGAGTTTTCATTGGATGCATTAAAGCTTGATGATGTGTATTAGTGACTCATGCTTTATCATTAAAGCATTTTGTTTAGCTAAGGATATTTGTTCTTGATATTTTGAGTGAGAAGCTTTCTTGTGGTCACCCCTTTTCTCCTACGGTCACCTCCCACTCCTATAAGTGGCCGGCCCCCTTCCTCTCTCTCTCACTTGATTCATTGGAAAAAAGATTATGATAGATATTTGGGGTGTATGGAATTCACAGTTCATTTCATTCCATCACCCAATTCCCTCGGCAACTTCATTAACCGATCGTCCACAGACTTGGACGAAGTGAGACAAAGTCATCTACTCATTCTCTACATCATTCTTGGTCGTCTCTTTTAGCAAACTTGACGATCGAGTTGCCTCAAGTCAGAGGCGGGAGCCCGTTTAAAGAATCGATCATGTGGTGCCACCTCGACGAGGATATCGGAGATCGACGAGATCGGAGCAGCCGCAACGGAGCGTGGGATGATGGTTGAAGAACGAAGGACTCGGATCGTTCGGTATAACCTTTCTACACTCTTTACAGTTTGTTAGTTTAGCAATAATGGCAGATCCGGGTTAAAGTATACGATAGCGCCAGTTAAAAAGTTTTTGTTCCGCATTTGGCGTCTGTAGACTGCCTGGGCGCTAGCGTAGACTTACACTGAGTTCCTTCGTAGAATGCTTGAAAAGAATGACAAGGAGGCTGCGGAACAAGCGGCCAATATAAAGCAGATGGCTCTCCTATTTCAAGACATGGTCGGGATGATGATCCAGCCGGATCCCCCGGCCGAAGATTCTCCGATTATCCTTGAAGATGACAGAGGAGAAACGTCAAACCCACCTCTGGCTCTTTCAGCAGCCAAAGAGGAAACAATCTCTAAGGCCACCCTAGATGATTATATTGCTCAACAAATACGAGTTCACCAGACAAATGAAGCGGCTGTCCAGGTCGTGAAGACTGGGCGACCATATCCAGGCTGGTATGATCAGATAAAATACCCGCCGGGATCACAATCCCCAAATTTCATGTCTACAAGGGGACAGGAAATCCCCATCAACATGTTGCCCAGTTCAGTGCTCTTTGTGGCAATACCGGTGGCGATGATAACCTTTTGCTCCGCCAATTCGTCGGCAGCTTATCGGAGACAGCGTTTGAGTGGTACTCCGAGCTTCCGAACGATTCTATCAAAACTTTTGCAGAGATGGAGTTGCTATTCACCCAGCGATTCGCGAGCGCCAGTGAACGCACCCCGATAACAGCGGAACTTGGGTTCAATATGCAATCCGACGGCGGAACTTGTGGTCGAAGTGCGAACAACGCATCGAAGAAGCACCAGCGGTGGGCATGTTCGTGGGTACTCTAGATCCTCATGCAACTATTTCACAGTTCATGATGTTCTTTAAACCGACCACATTCCAGGCTTTAATTGATAAGTTAGCCCAGATGGATCAAATGGGTCACAGTCCGTCTCCCCCGAAGCCGGAACCTCGAAACGACAAGGGTAAAAGGAAGGCGACCTTCGTTGCGAACGCCCAACAGCAGCTCAGTGCCCCAAAGCTAGCGGATCAACTGGAGGAGAGACGACGCTATTACAATGAGAAAATGAAGCGCCCTTACTCCTTCCCACATGACAAAACGAAGAGGTTGTTCGAGCTGGCAGTGCGCAACAGGCTTATCAACTTGCCAAACCCAAGGCGACCACCACAACCCAGCAAAGTAAATAATCCCAATTATTGCCCTTACCACCAAACGGTAAGCTACCCGATCGAGGATTGCTTCGTTTTTAAGGGATGAATCGAGGATCAGTACCTACAAGGCAAGTTTGCGCTGTCTGAGAAGTGGAAAGTAAACCCACCACAACCGCACACTCCGAAGAAGACAGACACACCGGGGGCAACTTGTTCTTTTATTGAAGAAGCTCCATGGGAGGTCATGCTTTCAGCCAAAACCTAAAGGATGCTGAGTGATCTTCATACATGCTCGGCGGTCAGGTGGAAGAACCTGCTGGAACCCCAGATCATCGAAGGGGTGCTGAAGCCGCGCCCAACTCCAAAGATTGGTGGTGATGGCCCGAGCACTCACACCCAGCCGTCAAAATCTTCAAAGAAGAAGAAGAAGAAATCCAAGAAGCCCGTGAAGCCTGGAGACAAGCGCATGGACCTGCAGAAGCATATTGACGCGCTAGAAGAGTATAATCAGAAGGCGCAGACTCCCTTCACACTCCAAGAGTTCCTCAGCCACGCCCTTCAGGAGGAAGATGATGGAGAAGGCTCGTCAGATAGATCTGAGGGTTACGTAGAAAGTTGTCATGTGATCTCTCACTCGTTTACAGACGATGAAAAGTCTTCTTGCACAAAGAAACTAGGGGCAGAGCCTGAATCGGAACTTATGGGGCCATCAGAGGAAACGATCAACGCATTCCTAAACGAAGCTCTTTTGAAAAGTAAAGATGATCGGGAGCGCGAGATGGCCATATTTGAAAGAGCCAAATGCCGGCGACTGGATGAAAGAGTCAAGACACTCCTATCAAATCAAAGGACACCCGTTGCAGATAAAAACAAATTCAAGACGAGGAAAAGGTTTGCTAAAGCCATATCAATGGGAATGAAGCTACCGCCTTCCCAAGGAAACTCTCTTGATGAAGAAGAGATGCATCCTAATTACTGCTCATATCATCGAAAGATTTCGCACCCCACCGAGGAGTGCGACGCTTTTAAAAGATGGTGGAAGGGATATGTTGCTCACCGGCAATATTTTAAGCGGATGAAACGCAAAACTCGTCGGGAGAAGAGAAGTACGACCGAGGAGCATAAAAGAACTACCGGTAACTGTCGCACGGTCAACGCTGGAGGATCACATGTTCTCACCTTTGGGAGCGACTCTGACGAGGAAATGGCTCTGGGCCCTCTCTTTAGAGAATCCATCTTAGGGAAAGAGGAAGAACCCAAGGCCTGTGAAAACATTCAGCTGCGCAATCGTACGCTTTCAGAAAAGAATCTCGGATCCACGAGTAGAAAGGATAAGGGAAATGAAAAGGTCTCTGAGGATATCGCCATAGATGACCAAGTCATTAAAGAGCTGACTGCCAAAGACCCGCCAAAGAAGAGTAAGGTGGACTACAACGTTCTGGCACACCTGAGGAAGTTACCTTCGCAGCTCAGCATTCTCGACGCCCTTTTACTATCCTAAGAAGTGAGAGATTCGTTGATCAAGGCGCTACAAGAACCGGAGCAATTCCAAGTCTTTCTTGCCGAAGAAAAGATGAAGGACGAGCTGGAGGAAGTACACATAGCCGATATCACCATCGGCGACGAAGACCTCCTCCTTGGGATGTGCGAGCACAACCGTCCCCTCTATGTCTCAGGATACTGCCACGATATAAAGATAGACGAAATCCTGGTCGACAATGGGTCTTCCGTCAATCTCCTCAACGTGCGAGTGCTGAAGGAAATCTGCATGAACATTCAACACCTCGCTCGTGATAAGATTACCATCTCCGGGTTCGACTCCCAGTCATCACGGACCCTCGGGTCTGTAATACCGACGCTGCGCTTCGGGCTGCTTGTCACAGACATTAAATTTCATGTCATTGACGCTAAGACATGCTACAATGCTTTGCTCGGTAGGCCTTGGTTGCATGAGTACAACATTATTCCTTCTACACAGCACCAGTGTATGAAGTATTTTAAGGATGGTCTCGAGTATACTGTGACAGGGGAGTTGAACCTATTCTCCATGAATGAAGTCCGCAAGTACGAAGATGCAAAATACTTCTTGCCAGATTTCGAGGACACAGAGAGGTGTCACAAACCGGAGAACAAAGCTGTCGCCACCATTCCTGTCTTCGGGAGTGATACCGAGGAAGAGGAAGAGATAGTTTATTCTGGGCCGTCTCGACGCAACAACCCGGGACCGTCCGCCCCCATGTTGATCTTCGGAAGCGACTCGGAAGATGAGGTTAATACTGTGTTCTCCGTTCGGCCGTCAATACAAGCATTTGCTGGTGATAATCAGAGTTTGCAAATTACCATGATTCCGCGGGAGAACTACAAAGATCTCGACGCACTTGAAGCTTACAGTGTGCAAGACCTGCAGACATTTTACGTCCCTCCCAGGCGAAAAGATGAAAAGGCGATCCTATTCTACCGGTCCACGGAAACAAGAGTAGAGAAAGAAATCTGGCGCGACGCGGATTCTACGCTCGACAGACTCCAGCCCATCCGTCTGCCTAGATATTACTCGGAAGTCTTGAGAAGGCTCTTGAAGCGCCAAGGGGTACCTCTCAAACAGACCATTCGACAAGCTCGGTTCTACAACAGGATTTGGGATGTCCCTGGAACTCAGCGCAAGCTGTCCAACGGGAAAATGGAAACGCTCGGGCTTAGATATGTGAAATCCGGGAAACAGGAACGAGTTCATGGTAGCTACGTCATATATAACTTCGATGAAGAAGAGGATGCCTTGTCAGAAAACGCTGACCCCATACCAAAACAAGATCCTGCAATCAAAATGCCGAGTCCGTCATTTGAAGAACGAATGGACAAGCTTATCAGGAAAGCGGGTCAAAAAGTTCGAGACGACCATAATCACGAAATGGCTATCTATGAGAAAGCCAGGACGCAACGCCTTCTTCGACAGGCTGCGAAAGATGAAAATGCTCCTCCCTGTCAACTTGTTGTGCAAAAGGCCCGACGCAGAGGCAGAAATAGGTCAAAGAGTGGAAAAGGCGCTCGACAGCAACAAAGCGGGACCAAGAAGCCACGCGATCGGGAATCGAGCAATCCGGATTCGTCCCTTATGAAGAAGATGTGTCGAGCATACTCTTTTCCTCAGAACAAAACACGAAAGATACTTGATCTCGCTATAAAACATCAGATGATTACACTTCCGGAGTCCAAACACCCCGAGCAAGCAGGCGAAGTCTCTCACCCGGACTATCGCTCCTATCATAGGGCAATAGGACACCCTCTCGAAGACTGCTTCACCTTCAAGAACTGGGTTGAAGATCAATATCAGCTCGACAAGTTCGCTCTATCCAGCAGTTGGAGGATAAATCTGCCACAAGAGAACGAACCAAAAGCCTCCCGTACAGCGAGTGTAGAACCAGATCCACATCGGTCTTCGAAGCGAGCTCGTACTTGTCATATGATAACGATATCAAAAGAAGAACCCGAGGAGATGAATGACCTCCCCTGGTGCTTCGAAAACAATGATGACGAGCTGATCTCAGAGTTTCCACCGGCGCCAAAAGAGCTGGAAGATGGAATACACATTACTGCAGATAACCTCAAGAAGATTGATTTGGGAACGGCAAGTGACCCGCGACCTACATTCGTCAGTGAGCTGCTATCTGAAGAAAGGGTGGCTGCGTTAAAAGACGTGCTTATGCGGCAAAGAGATTGCTTCGCATGGAACTATTCTGAAATGCCAGGATTAGATCCAAAGATCGCGGTCCACAAACTAATGATATCCCCGGACATCAAGCCAATCAAACAAGCACCGAGAAGAATGCAGCTCGAGCTTGAGATGAGCATCAACGCCGAGGTCAATAAGCTGATTGACTCTGGCTTCATCCAAGAAGTTAAGTATCCTGACTAGATCGCCAACATCGTCCCGATGATGAAGAAAAATGGGACAGAGCGCATATGCATGGACTTCCGGGATCACAATTAAGCCTGCCCGAAGGACGATTTCCCAGTACCGGTCACTGAGCTGATGATAGACAACACGTCCACTCACGAAGTTTTCTCCTTCATGGACGGCTCATCAGGATATAATCAGATAAAAATGCATCCCGAAGACCAGAAACATACCGCTTTCCGGACCCCTTTGGGTATATTCTGCTATAAAGTGACGCCCTTCGGTCTAAAGAACGCCGGTGCCACCTATCAGAGGGCCATGACGAAAATCTTCGACGACCTCATACATGAAATCGTCGAATGCTATATCGACGACCTCGTGGTGAAAAGCAAATCATACGAGGAGCATCTCGAGCATCTGAAGATCGTATTTCAACGCCTTCGGCAATACAACTTGAAGATGAACCCTCTCAAATGCGCATTCGGAGTTTCTTCATGCAAATTCCTAGGATTCATTGTCCGGCACCGAGGCATTGAGATAGATCCGTCAAAAATCAAGGCGATCATGGAAATGCCCCCGCCAAGGACTCTCAAACAATTGCGGTCTCTCCAAGGAAAGCTCGCGTACATCCGGCGATTTATAGCCAATCTCTCTGGAAAATGCCGTCCTTATAGTCATCTGATGAAGAAGGGAACCCCGTTCGTCTGGGATCACAAATACCAAGGCGCGCTGGACGAAATCAAGCAGTATCTGTACAACCCGCCAGTGCTGGCTGCTCCGGTCAAGGGAAAACCTCTCATTTTGTATACAACCGCCCTCGAAGGTTCCTTAGGCGCATTATGGACACAAGAGAACGACCAAGGGAAAGAAAGAGCTCTCTATTACTTGAGTCGAGTTCTCCTAGGGGCAGAAAGCAATTATTCTCCCGTCGAAAAACACTGCCTGGCATTAATCTTCGCGATAACAAAGCTCAGGCACTATGCATTGGCGCATGAAGTCCGTCTCATATCGAAGGTGGATCCTCTCAAATACTTGATGTCAAAGGCCATATTGACGGGGAGACTCGCTAAATGAGCCTTGCTCTTGATGGAGTTCTCAATAACTTATCAGCCTCTTAAGGCAGTGAAAGGCCAAGCCATCGCCGAGCATCCAATACCTGCCGACTCTCCTTTGAATTGCGAGCTGCCAGACGAACATGCGTTTGATGCGATCGATGGTGGTAATGCCCGATGGGAACTTTACTTTGACGGGGCATCCTCCATGAAGAAGCGCAAACAGAACACCCCTATAATCAAATCAGGGGTAGGCCTTATCTTCATGACCCCACAAGGAGGGATAATGCGCTTCGCCTTCTCCTTGACAGAGCCGAGGACGAACAATGAAGCTGAATATGAAGCTTTGATAGCAGGCCTCGAGATCACCATCGACATGGGGATTGAAAACCTCCTCATATACGGAGATTCCCAACTGGTCGTCAGTCAAGTCAATGGCGACTACCAAACATGCAAGCCAGAGCTGGTGAAGTATGGCGAGAGAGTTCAACAACTGCTGACTCAAATTCCCTCCTACATGCTGGAAAGCATACCATGTGCAGAAAATAGCAAAGCGGATGCGTTAGCCAAGCTCGCTAAAGAACTGGCTGATGAGAACCTCGATGACGTCAGAATCGTGGTACAAAGCCGTCGGGTCCTCGCACCGGCAGAAATATCTCCGGAATCATCTGAGGAAAAAGA
Source organism: Agapanthus africanus (assembly GCA_030015575.1). Classification (NCBI taxonomy): domain Eukaryota; kingdom Viridiplantae; phylum Streptophyta; class Magnoliopsida; order Asparagales; family Amaryllidaceae; genus Agapanthus; species Agapanthus africanus. Next base: position 242,729,000 of record JASDDO010000006.1, on the reverse strand, counting down.
AGCGATTGGACAGACGACTCTACAAGTAAAAGATCAAGAAACGGTTGAGGATTGGAGAGAAGTCTTTATAGACTACTTCAAATCCCGTCGAATGCCTGAAGATGCGTCCTCAAAATATCAGCTCATGAAACGAGCCCTGTCTTTTGCCTTCGTCAATGATACTCTGTACAAGAGGTTATTTGATTCTCTATGGTTGAGATGCCTGGGACCTGAAAAGGCGAAGAGAGTCGTTCAGGAAGTTCACGACGGACTTTGCGGTTCTTATCAAGCTGGCCCAAAGATGAAGTTGAAAATTAAGCGAATGGGCTACTACTGGCCCACGATGATTCACGACTGCCTCGAGTATGCGAAGCAATGCCACTCATGCCAGATTCATGGGGACTTTATCCACCCACATCCAAATCCACTGCATCCGACGGTGGCTAGCTGGCCATTCGAAATGTGGGGAACTGACATAATCGGCCCCATTAAACCGGCATCGTCCAGAGGACATCGTTTCATTTTGGCGACAACTGATTACTTCTCCAAATGGGCAGAAGCAGTACCGCTGAGGGAAGTGAAGACGAAGAATTTCCTCCATTTCTTCAAGACGCACGTCATTTATCGGTTTGGGACTCCGCGACGGATCATATCTGATAACGGGCCAGCCTACAGAAGCCACAAGATCAGCCGCTTCGCACAACAGCACAACATAGACCGGAGATACTCCTCAGTTTATAATCCCCGAGCTAACGGTCTAGCTGAGGCCTTCAACAAAACCCTGACAAAGATTGTGAAGAAGACGGTGTCCCGAAATAAAAAGGACTGGCACGAGAGACTGCATGAAGTTCTCTGGGCATATCGAACTACGTTCAAGACGGCCACGAACACAACGCCATACGCGTTGGTATTCGGTACAGAAGCGGTACTCCCCCTCGAGATAGAGTTACCCTCTTTACGAGTGGCAGTCCATTATGAGCTAACAGACGAAGAGAACGCTCACCTTCGGCTTGAGGAGCTCGATGCCCTTGACGAAACCCGGCTCATAGCGCAACAAAATCTGGAAGTTTATAAAGCAAAGATGACGCGCTCATATGAAAGATTAACCAGGCCAAGGACATTCCGCCAAGGCGAACTCGTACTAGTGGTCAAAAGACCTATGATCCCCAATTGCGTCTAGCGGGGAAAATTCGAGCCAAACTATGAAGGCCCGTACATCATAGACAAGGTCTACCAGGGTGGAGCCTATCTACTCATGGACATGCATGGTGAAAGACCTTTCAGGCCAATAAACGCTCGCTTCCTGAAGAAGTACTACACTTGACGAGTCACGGCCTAGGTCAATGATAGATGACGACGACTATGTCCGCTCGCTATCTTCCTAAGCCCAAACTCTACAAGTAGTAACTGGCTTACTTTACGATGGACCGAAACGTCCTTAAACTAACAGCGGACCGAGACGTCCTTAAACTAACGACGGACCACTATGTCCTAAAACTAGCTGTTGACCGAAATGTCGAGAAACTACGGTGGATTGCAGCATCCCAAAGCTGATACAAAAAAAAGAATAAAAGAATAAAAAAAAGAAAAAAAAGAAAAAAAAAGAAAACGGTATGTCCACAAGCAAAATGGGCACGGATGAAAACCCGAAAGGGCTCCGTGAGTAAAAACAGCAGGGCTACCGGCGAGTGATTGTGAAAACCCGAAAGGGCGCAACCTCGTTAGGAAAAAAAAGAAGGAAAAAAAAAACGGTATGTCCATAAGCAAAATGGGCGCGGATGAAAACCCGAAAGGGCTCCGTGAGTAAAAACAGTAGGGCTACCAGCGAGTGTTTGTGAAAACCCGAAAGGGCGCAGCCTCGTTAAAAAAGACACTTACAGGGTCCTCTCGACCTTGTAAGGAGAAACCACCCGCGCGAGATCCTTACGACTCACAAGGGAGCAACACACTTAGGGATCCCCACGATCCCTAAGGAGAAATTACACTTGCGAGATCCTCACGACTCGTAAGGAGAACTCTCCTATGAGACCCTCACGGCTCATAAGATTTGAAAGTCTTAAGTTACAGAGACCTGAACCTGTTCTTAAGCAACCCCCACAACCTTCGATATTGCCCTACAAGCGGCTCAATACTGACCCTTGTATACAATCCATGGGCGCGATTAAACATTTCCCTAACCAAATCCCATCCGTGACTGGGGATATGTTCGCACGGTGAACAACCCTTGTGAGTCCTCTCGACTTATAAGGAGAAAACCCTTTTGTAAGATCCTTACGACTTAAAGGGGAACACGCACTTAGGAATCCCCACGATCCCCAAGGAGAAAACACACCTACGAGATCCTCACGACTTGTAGGGAGAAATACCTTTGTGAGACCCTTACGGCTCATGAAGTCAAAATCCTTAGCCGACAGGACCCTAACCATGTTTACTAAGCCACCATTGTTCGACATCGACAGAGGCAAATGATGATTCGCTTCTGGAAATATCCCAGTTGTAGCGATGCTGATGCCGAAATCGGTGTCTAATCCAGAGCTTGCGGCGAAAAGCCAGCAAGCCACACATGCATACGAAATAGTCGAAATGATGGGGCAACTTGCAGACAAAATCAGCAAGTAAGAATGTATGCATAAAAAAATATAGCCGAAATGATTGGGCAACTCGCAATAAAAAGCAGCGAGTAGAAATAAAATGAATAGCCGAAATGATTGGGCACCGCGAAAAATAGCCGAAATGATAGGGCAATCGCGACCTTCACGATATAAAAGCTGAAATGATAGAGCATCGCAGAAAAAGAAATAAAATAAAAATGAAATTTACGCCCTACAGGTGATGTTAAATCAATCCCTGTATACAACCCAGGGGCGCAAACAAAGAAGGAATCACACTCCTCCTCCCCCAGGTTTTATCAGAAGAAGAAGCCAAATCTCGATGAGTCACAGATAGCCTGGAGCTCATCTCAACATTCTTCTCAGAAGACACAACATCAAGCAAAGCGGAATAGCGGCAACTCCCAGTTTCATGACTCGACGGTGTACAGATGACCGAGAGTCAAATCCCAATTCCGTGAAATGCGGATATAATCAGCAAAATTCCTGGTCACGTGGAACGCAGATAACGTCACTCTTTGACCCCGTGGAAAACGTCCAGAGCGGAGCCTGGTACTCGCAGAGCACGGCAGTGAACCCGTGTGAAGCATCCAGAGCAAAATTCCTGGTTACGTGGAACGCGGATAACGTCACTCTTTGACCCCGCGGAAAACGTCCAGAGCGGAGCCTGGTCCTCGCCGAACACGGCAGTGAACCCGTGGGAAGCATCCAGAGCAAAATTCCTGGTCACGTGGAACGCGGATAACGTCACTCTTTGACCCCGTGGAAAACGTCCAGAGCGGAGCCTGGTCCTCGCAGAGCACGGCAGTGAACCCATGTGAAGCATCCAGAGCAAAATTCCTGGTCACGTGGAACGCGGATAACGTCACTCTTTGACCCCGTGGAAAACGTCCAGAGCGGAGCCTGGTCCTCGCAGAGCACGGCAGTGAACCCGTGTGAAGCATCCAGAGAAAAATTCCTGGTCACGTGGAACGCGGATAACGTCACTCTTTGACCCCGCGGAAAACATCCAGAGCGGAGCCTGGTCCTCGCCGAACACGGCAGTGAACCCATGGGAAGCATCCAGAGCAAAATTCTTGGTCACGTGGAACGCGGATAACGTCACTCTTTGACCCCATGGAAAACGTCCAGAGCAGAGCCTGGTCCTCGCAGAGCACGGCAGTGAACCCGTGTGAAGCATCCAAAGCAAAATTCCTGGTCATGTGGAACGCGGATAACGTCACTCTTTGACCCCACGGAAAACATCCAGAGCGGAGCCTGGTCCTCACCGATTACGGCAGTGAACCCGTGGGAAGCATCCAGAGCAAAATTCCTGGTCACGTGGAATACGGATAACGTCACTCTTTGACCCCGTGGAAAACGTCCAGAGCGGATCCTGGTCCTCGCAGAGCATGGCAGTGAACCCGTGTAAAGCATCCAGAGAAAACATCGGACTGTGGAGTCCTTAAAATCCACTGACTATGATGTCTTTAACCTCGACCGTAATGTCTTAAAACTAACGATCAACCATAATGATTCCAGACTGATTTTACCTTGGTTCAAGGGTACATCTCTTCACTTCTTTGATATTTGACGTTGTAATTCCTCAACGTCTTCAAAGAGGTGACGGGTCCCAGTAACCACACATTTCGTGGACTGTGGAGTCCTTAAATCCACGGACTATGAAGTCCTTAATCTTGACCGTGATGTCTTAAAACTAACATTGGACTGTGGAGTCCTTAAACCCACGGACTATGATGTCCTTAACCTCGACCATAATGTCTTAAAACTATGGTACCCTGGAAAACATCCAAAGCAACCCCTGACCCCGTGAAATACGGATAAGGGCAACCGCACCCAGCACTTGCGGGTCCTCACGACCCGTAGGGAAGAAAATTCTCTTGTGAGATCCTTACGACTTTCAAGACAAAACACACTTATGAATCCTCACGATTCTTAAGGAGAAATTACACCAACAGGATCCTCCCTACCTGTAGGGAGAAAAAATCTTTATGAAACCCTCACGGTTCATAAAGTTGAAAAGTCTTAGGAGGCAGATCTCAACCCTGAATCCTAAGCCATCGTTATCCTGCAAAGAGATCAATATAGAATATCCGCAGAATACATTCAACAAAAAGGGACACGCCATCGAGAAGAAAAATATGTCTTTTATTCATAAACCAAAATGGATACAAAGTACAATTCATAAAAAAAAATAATATACTCTCATTCAGGAGTATGTACAAAAAAAGATACAAGTCTTCAGGACGGCGGGCGATTCAGCAGCTTGGTCAGCTCATCCCTTTTCCGTTGGGCCTCGCCTTCATGGTTCAATATCGAAAGAAGACGGGCTTCCGCCTGAGCCTGCTGGGCCTGATACGAGGCAAGCCGGCCTTCAAGCTCTTTCTCGGTAGCCTTGTGGGCCTCAACCCTTTCGCGAGTGAACACGGCAGCTTTATCGAGGGCCACCACCTCTTTGATAGACTCTTGAAGTACTCACCAGAGTTCATACGCTTTATTGGCTTTGGCTGTAAGGCTGGCCTGGAGCTCGTTCAGTACCTTAGAGGCCAGCTCCCTCTCCGAGAATTTGCGGCCGAGCCGCTTCTCGCACGACACCATGTTCGCCGCGCACCGCTCTATCAGCCCCCGCAAGCCCGCCTTTGCAGCCACAGCCTCCGAAGAAAGGCGGGAACACTCAAGTGCATGCAAGCAAGCCTCCACCTGCCGACAGAACTCCACCCAGACTCGCACCACTGCTTCGCTATGGTAGGTGGCAAGAAAAGGAAGAGAACTGTTAGCTTCGGCAGCAAATTCTTCGACTGTGATCACACTGCCCGCACGAAGCTCTTCGATCAGGGATGACAGGGAGTCGAGGATCAATTTTGCCGGACGGTCTGAGGCTCGTAAAGCATAAGGGCCGGGCGGCATGGCAATGCGCGACTCCAGCGCTGTGAGAACTGGCATGGCTGTTCAGATTTATAAATGATTAGCGAAACTTTTAAGCAAAGGAACAAGTGGAACCATATTGAGACTTCACTTACCCACAGTCGTGCAAGAAAGAGCCGAAGGTTCCCCTGGCCCTTCGAGGACCTCAACCTCGTCATCGGCCTCCAGAATTGTAAAGAACATCAATGTCATTTTGCGAAGTAACAACAATGCTATGAAATGGAGAACGACACTAATCTTGCCCAAGCGAGAGGACGATGCGTTGAGGAGATATCGCCTGCGGGGCGGCCATCTCCGGCAGACGCTGAAAGGATTGCCGGGGAGACAGATCGGCAATAGAGGCAGCCAGTCCGCGCAACTCTGAAAAGACAAAAGAGTTCAGATAACAGAAAGATTACTAGTTTAAAATGTAGAAGGTTACCTTCGACGCTCCTCCCGTTCTGAGCTGGGGGATAGCAGCTTCAACGGCCTCTGCCGTGACCTCGGGTTCCAATGCAGGGAGTGGGGTCCCGACTACCTCCATCCCAGCCTCTGGGCCGCCCTCAGGAAGAGCTGTTGGGACGGCGACCACCAAGGGTGCCTCTCCCAAAGGAGTGAATGCTCCGGGATCAAGAGCCGCCACAGGAGGCTCTATCGTGAGGGGCGCGTCGTCGTCGACCCCCTCCACATCGAGCAATGTTTCATTAGGGGTGTCAACAGGCTCCATCTTCAACAACCCCGTAGGAACCTCCCCCATCGCCGAAGTCTCTGCACAATTCACACAAGAATAAGAATACATATATACAAGTGCAGGCAACATGAAGTACTGCAAAGAAATATAGAAACATACCAATGCGTAGGGAAGCCTTCAATATGGCTTCTTCAAGCCGATGCTCCTTCTCAAGGAGGTGTGCTCGCCGGGGTTCAAGAGTGGACTCGTGGCCGCCCGTCCACAAGGAGAGAGCGTCCGTGGCATCCTCCGAAGCAGCCTGCTTAAGGGCCTTTTCTCCCCACTCCTCCAAAGGCTGATGAACCGCCGCCGTATCCATGAAGGATCTTCATAAAAGATGACGGTAGGATAAGGCCTCTTCGGGATCCTTACCTTCTCATCTTCAAGCTGCGAGCGTCTTATAGCCTCAGCCAATTGTGCGGCTTCCTCGGCAGATGAACCTGGGAAAAGAAGACCATCGTCCGGCGATATCATGGATATGGGTTCGTCTTGAATGACAGGTTCGGATCCTTCTGAAAGATCGAGCAGACGGGCGATTGTCTTCTTCTTCCTCTTTGGCCCGGAACTAATGCCAGAGGAAGCTCGCTTCTTTTCCCGTGGAGCCTTGGCACGACGCCGACCCACCTCACCTTCAACACCCTCATTACCGGCACCCTCGTTTGGCGGTGCTACCGAGGACGACATTGCCATTGTCGACGCCACGGGTGGTGGTGCTGCTACTGGAGCCCGATTGGCCCGCGACCGGGTACCCAATGGCATACCAACGGTGGGGGTAAGGTCCACCTCTGATTCCCCCGGAATGAGCGCAACACTGGTGTCCCTCAAGGGAAAGCGGACCGGTGCGCGCGGCCGCAGTGGAATCCCCACGGCCTGAGCCGGAGCAAGAGCGCTATAGTCAAGAAGCAACCTCTTCTCCTCAGCAATAATTGGGTTGACCCGATGAAGATACCAGCCTGTGAAGGCCCCCACGCATCGGGGAGTATGGTCTGCTTCGGGGATCATAAATTAAGAACCGGTGTTCAACCTCACGAAGTAATTAGCGGCATCACGAACAGCTACGGGTGAAGGGACCGGCGCAACCGTAAAAGACTCAAAGGGGACACCCTAATCGTATCCAAGCTGCCGGGCGAAGCGATGTGGATTGTACCGCATAAACAGAGCCACACTGTTCTGACGGAATACTAGATAGCCCGGTCTGATCGCGTATAAGTGCGTGGCCTCCCGGGGCTTCAGAGAAGGCACCTCACCTTTCGACTGGTCGTGGAGTTGTTGAATCGGGCCTGAAGGAGCAGATAGAACCCGATCAATAAATACCAGTCCGCTCGCGCTAGCGTAAGAAGCGATCAACATGCGAATGGCCCCAAACTGAGTCGGATCAGGGGCAGAAGCATCCAATATCCGCATGAGTCGCGGAAAAGTGTAAGCATCATAAAAACTGGGTCTCTGGTGCGCAGCAAAAGCCCCCAACACGTGCATCTCAATCCAGGATGTGAAGTAATGAAGGGAGAAGTTTACTACGTCCACACCGGGAGTTGAGGTGTTAGCAGCGGCGCCCAATCCGTGATAGAGATGCGCTAGCGCCGGGATGCCTACGGCTAACCGTGTTCCCTCAGCAATACGATGAGCCGGGTAGATGACAGAGACTCTCATGAAGAGGCGATGCATAGGGATGACGAACCAGCTGAGCCAAATGCTGATAAAACCCACAAAAAAGGTCTCCTCATCTGTGCCGGGAGCTGCAATCAATTCAAAATACACCGCCGACATGATAGGAATATAGTACTACGGTAAATCCTCTTCCTTAGTCGGCCGTCTGTTCAAACCAAACCCAAAGGGGTCATTGATGTTTGCAAACTTCGGAGCCATCTTCGACAGGACATCCTCGTGAAGGAAGCAAACGATGAAGCTCTTGAAAGTGATGCCCTGCTCCTCTGACTCAGTGAACAGTTTGTCAAAAATGCCCAAGGCCTTGATCAAACTCGGGAACTTGTGGCGGACGACATTCTCAGTGGACAAGCCGTCGAGCATTGCGGGCTCAGTCTCGAAGACGTACTTGTCAGAAGACAGCAATTCCTCATAAAGTGTCCCTCTGATTGGCAGCCCCGAGATCTCGCGAAATTCTTCCAAAGAAATCGAAACTTCACGGTCCCCTAGGAGGAAAGTGTTGGTGGGGAGATTCCACTGGTTCAGGAAGGCCTTAACCCACCAGACATGATGAGACGGATAGTGGAAAAGGGACGCATAGATCGCCTGATAAATCCCAACCTTCTGCAGTCGCGCGCGATGGGCGGACATGATGTAGCGAGCCCAAAGAAGATAACTCGTGGGGTGTCGAGGGGTGAGCCCTATTTTGTAGATCTGCCACTATGGTTGGGCCTCGCCCTGGCAAATACGGCGTCCCAGAATATCTTTGGCTGGGATAGGATAATTCGGGATGCCCGTTGTCGAAGGCTCAAGTCGTCCCATTAGAGTCTAATTAGACATCTCCACAACAAAGACTGTCCCTGGAGGATCTATCGGCAGGAATGGAAAGGTAGGTTCCGTCGGTACTTCGCAAAGAAAACTCCGGTGACCCCGGATGATATGACTGTACCGGGTCCCCCACAGAAGTAGATTGGTTCTATTCGGGTCGTGAGCTCTGATCATTGCCATCACCTCCTCGTCAGATGGTGATTGGGGGAAAGCGGCTTCCGAGCGGGTGAAAGGGAAATACAGAACAGACGTCATTGCACCTGTAATAAAATAAGGGGAAACTATTAAGGCGAAGCCAACAGTGATTATAGATATATATACAAGGAAAAAGACAGTGACAGAAGACTCATTTTATGGGACCACTGGTTACAAAACATATGGGTCCCACAAAATCAAGATGGCGGCTGGCTAATGATGAAGCAAAGCAATTATAATGAGACAAAAGAAAGATTTTCATTAAATAAGAAATGGATTTCAAATGACCCTACACATTCCCCTAAAAAGAAATCCATTTTGGACTCTGTGACAAATCAAACAGAATCAAGGGAATTAAATTCCTAGGAAGGCACCATTGCAAACTTCTTCTTCTTGGTTGTGAAGAAGACAACTCAGGGCAAGAGAATCCAAGGAGTTCTATGGGAAGAACTGAGTTCTTCGTAGGAATTAAATTCCTTTTGAAAAAGGGGAATTAAATTCCCAGAGACATTTTTTCAGAGCCAAAAGTTTTTTTTAGATGGAATTAAATTCCATGGAAAATACAACACCACGATTAACCCCTGAAGATCAGAGAAACCCTAAAGGACCTGTTGATTAAAGAATGAGTGGTTTTCTTCTTAAAGAACTTTAAAATGGATTCTTGTTAAAAGAGAAAAATCCTTGGTGTGGATTTAAAATCCAAAGAGTTTTATATGTATGAAAGTTCTTCGATCGTCCAAAGCCATTACCTAAAGAGATGGGTCTTTCTTAAATAGAGTTAAACTCTGATGATTTTGGAGCAGTGAACTAAGCTCTGAGAACGAGAATTAAATTCTCAAAAGAAAAGTTTGCAAGGAAGAAGATGAAAGAGTGGAGGCGCTTCTGAGGAGACCCCTGCATTTATAGGATGTGATGGAAATGATTCATCTTCCCGATTCCCTAGATGAATCCAACGGTCACAAAAGTGACAGCGTTGCACTCACGTGCAGATACGTGAGAGCAACGCTGTGGGGGCATTTGTTTCCTGATTAAAAAATCAGGAATTGCCTCAAAGAGGTACCATGTGTTCACACGTGACTAATGGTCACGTGATGGTTAAAATCCCATCAAACAGAAAGGTAAACAAATGGCTGAAAGATGATTCAATTGGGGGTCATGTACTCACACGTGACCAAGGGTCACGTGCCAGCACGTGATCGGCTTTGAAAGCCTTACAGCTTAATAGAATTTAATTCTGAAAATCAGGAATTACCTCAACGAGGTATCACGAGCTCACACGTGACCAATGGTCACGTGATGACACGTGATGGTTAAAATCTCACTAAAACAAAAACGGAAAACAAAAGGCTGAAAGATGACCTAATTTGAGGTCGCGTGCTCACACGTGACCAAGGGTCACGTGCCAGCACGTGACAGGCTTTGAAAGCCTTACAGCTTAAAAAAAATTTAATTCTAAAAGTCAGAAAAAATACCTCAACAAGGTGTCACGTGCTCACACGTGACTAATGGTCACATGTTGACACGTGATGGTTAAAACAACAACATAAACAAGCGGCTGTTAAAGGACTCAATTGGGGGTCACGTGCTCACACATGACCAAGGGTCACGTGTCAGCACGTGACTGGCTTCGAAAGCCTTACAATTAATAGAATTAAATTCTAAAAGCTTCTAAATATTTCCAAATGGAAAAGGATTATGGGGACCGTTGGATTAAAGATCCAAGGGTGATTAAAAATCACCAATTTATGGAAAAATCTTAAACAAGGAAAGATTTCCCTAAATCTCACCAGAAATAACAAACAGAATATCTTTGGATTGAAAATCCAACGGTGAATAAAATTCACTTAAGGCTCGGAAACAAGTCAAATCTTTCAATGAAAGATTTACTAAACAAATTGATTCTTTTCCTTCTCCTATAAATAGGAGCCAGAGGAGAGTTTTTGAGGGAGAGAGTTTTGGAATCTTGAAATTTCAGGGAGAAAAGATGGGAGAATTTAATTCTCTACAAAAGAAAAACCCTAGGTAAGAAAAGAAAGGGGATCAAAACTTCAATAAAGAGAATTTAATTCTCAATCTAAGAGTTTAACTCTTTTATGAAAAAGAACTTAGTTCTTCCTCTAGTTGAAGATTTTCAAAGCGCACATCTCCCCATAAGTTGAGAATTTAATTCTCATCGGGTCGAGATCCTGCCATGCAGATCTAAAACTTAGAGGGGGAATTGAGTTCTGAGAATTCAATTCTCCCAAAATTATAGGAATTTAATTCCTTCAAGATGGACAGAACTAGGGTTTAACCCTAATTGAGAATTTAATTCTCTCGGACTCACAGGAATTTAATTCCTCCAAGATATGAATTTAGGGTTTGAACCCTATCTGAGAATTTAATTCTCCCAAAATTATAGGAATTTAATTCCTTCAAGATGAATGAAATTAGGGTTTAACCCTACATAAGAATTTAATTCTTTCATAACAGGAATTTAATTCCTCCAAAATCATGATTAGGGTTTAACCCTACAGAGAATTTAATTCTTAAAATAAAGAGAATTAAAAGATCTCCATGCACATAAAGAATATTGGTCACGTGATGACACGTGACCCCAATCCGCAGTGATCAGAAAAGAAGGAATAAAACTAGGTCACGTGTCCCCACGTGACCCCTAAAAAGATCCCCAAAAATAAAAAGGAAACAGCTTTGAGGCAATGCCTCACGTGCTCCCACGTGACTCCCAAAACGCAGAAAGAAAAAGCAAAGGAAATGAAGACTTTGGGCACTCTCACGTGTTACCACGTGGCCCCTTGGCAAACGCTTTAACAGTCAGCGCATAAATCCCCATCATGTGTCAACACGTGACGTTCAAAATAAATATAATAAAAAAGTGTTTAACACTTAATTGCAGAACGAGGTAAAAGGGGATCTGGTCCCACCTTTGAGCGCTCTCACGTGTCCCCACGTGACCCCTCTTTTTTTAGTGATTAACACTGATTCGAGAACTTTATACCCAGTGTTTAACACTGGTGTTTTCTAGTGTGTAACACTAATTTGACAACTTCATTTCCAGTGTTTAACACTGTTGTTTGCTAGTGTTTAACACTAATTTGGGAAACTATATTTCCAGTGTTTAACACTGATTGTTCTTTTAGTGTTTAACACTAGTTTGAGAATTCCGTCTTTAGTGTTTAACACTTTTCTTATTTAGTGTTTAACACTACTTTTAGCCAAATTGGCTAATCTTTCAGAGGCAAAGCCTCCCCTTCAATTGAATCTCAAAATTGAATAACATCCAGAGCTATAACGGAAATGTTATCAAGCCCCTCAAAACTTTTGTGGACTGGAATCAGACAAATGTCAAACAAACCAGACTTAATTGGACTTAGCCCAAGTTGGCCATAAGTCCTCAATCCAGACTTAACTGAGCCAATGGGCTCACAATATAATTAATTGGTCTTGGTTCCAAATTGGGCTACAGATCATTTAATCTACCTTGGTTCAAGGGTACATCTCTTCACCCCTTTGATATTTATCGTTGTAATTCCTCAACGTCTTCAAAGAAGTGACGGGTCCCAACAACCATACATTTCACGGACTGTGGGGTCCTTAAACTCATGGACTATGATGTCCTTAACCTTGACCGTGACGTCTTAAAACTAACAACGGACTATGATGTCCTTAATCTTGACCGTGATGTCTTAAAACTAACACCGGACTGTGGAGTCCTTAAATCCACGGACTATGATGTCCTTAACCTTGACCGCAATGTCTTAAAACTAACATTGGACCGCAATGTCCTTAAACTACCTATCGACCCCAACGTCACTAAACTAAACATTAGAGCCCCCAATTACTCTTTTGTTGGATCTAAATGATCCCGTTAAGTTGATCTTAGTCTAAAAATAGACTAACGTATCCTTAACAAACGTTTAAGTGATCTTAGCCTCAAATAAGGCTAACGTATCCTTAAACACAACCCCCAAACCAAAATCTAAGAAAGATACGAATTTGGACTAGTCCACGTCCTACGGGCGACAACATAAATTAGTCTCCATATACAATCTACGGGCAACCACAAACAAAACAAACACCCACGACACGAAGTGACCATTTGGAGAAGGAGAAAGTTGTTACCCCGATGCGGTAGCATAATTAACTGCAGGGGCTTGCACCTGCAGGGAAGAGCGTCCCCACAATCAAAAACCCCTCAAACGAGGGGGAATCTGACGAAGTCTGCTACATCGGACGCATCCGTTTAAACCTTCGATACATGGTGCCATAAATCAACTTGGCGTCTTCGGAGAGGTGGACGGATAGCACCAATTAGCATCTGCCCCGAATTTCAGGCCAGGCGTCAGTCTTGCGCCGTCTTTCGGAGGGAAACAGAGGCATGGAAAGCATGCCATGCATTTAATGAGGAGAGAGGAGACGGAGGCATAGAATATGCTAAACTCACCCCTCATTCCCATACCTCTCAGCCTCACACATACACCTTCATTCCCTCACTTTCACTCTCATTTGTTTTCCCACTCTCTTATTTTCTCCTTCTCTTATTTTCTTCACCGCACTCACTCCCTCACATCCCTCAACTGAAACCCTAACCAAACCCTCACAAACCCACACCAAATCTCTACTAAACTTCACTTAAACCCTTCACAAGCCAAGATCAAGCCACTAGGATCACTTAGAGCATGGAAAGCTAGGGTTTTGCAGCAAGCGTGGATAGGCAATGGCCCCTAACTGTTAATTAGGTAGTTATTTTGTAGTGTTGCTTTGTAATTTCAGTTTAGAACGATAAAGATACAGTTTTAGTGCAATATTGTGTTTTTAGTGTCTTTTTGGATGTCTGTAACCTGTTGTGTCTACGAGTCTGTACTGTGAAAACTAGCAGTGTAGAAGTGTTGTACTAGTTGCCTGAGTGTACACCAGTAACACGAGCCCCACCTGAGCGGTTTTGGCCGGCGACTTGAGGTCTTTTTCCAGCGAGCTCGGCCAATTGGGGGACTGGGGTGTTGTAATTTTATGGGTAGCTGTCTGCAGTTATTTTAGGATGTTTGGTTCTGCTAGATTTTGATGTTTTCATAATGGGTAAAATCTGGAATCGATTAGCTAGTTTCTAGTATTTCGACAACGTGCAATACGGTGTCCGACTCAGTTTCTGTGCTTCGCGTGATTTCTGAATGTAGGATTTGTTTTAGTAGTGTCGCTACACACGTTAGCCGCTAAGCGAACACTTTAGAAGGTGTTGGAATCGGTGCGTCGATTTAAACGTAATTTTATGTATTATTGGTCGATTTCTGAGTGCACTTGCTATGTTTGTGTGATTTTAGGATCGCAGGCGGGGACTTCGGACGCTGCGAAGAAAGAGAAGCAGGTGGTTCGATATACCTAGCTCAAGATCACGGTGAGTTGATTTAACATCTACGTGGAAATTGCCCGTATGACGTTATGCGTCAGGGCTTGATAGGATATTATAGCCGCATGTTTATATATATATATATATATATATATATATATACATTGATTGTGCATGTGTACCGTTGTTGCATACCCCATTTCCTGTTGCATATGGACGTAGTATTAATGAGATACATCACTGTTACTAACGGTTCATGTTTTCACGATCACTAAACTGTATGCCACACACACGCCGTTAGTAATTGCCATGACACTCACACTATAGAATTGCCATGGATAATACATTGCTTAGGTTACCTTATCATTAGACATGATTCTTGTTCTATTGCGCATATGAATTGCATTATGCGTACACACATACTTGCGTATATACATACTTGCGTACATACATACCTTGCTATAGCTACATATATGCTCATATGTGATGTTGCATTGGATTTTGGAGAAATTGGGAACCGTATGATACATAAAAAAGAAAAAGAAAACTGGATTCATTTGAAAGAGCGGTTTTCCCTTGATATGCTCATATTACCGTTTTATGTTGCACATATCATATTTCATGGATTTACGTATTGAGATATGAATTTCATGTGATTTCTGGATTTGAGAACTGTGGTATTATTTCAAGAAAGTATGCATTGTTTTGAAAACCCGGTTTCTCTTGATATGATATTTCAGTGCGTCCACCATGAGTTTTCTCGGTTCTGAGAGCTTGTGTGAGTATACCCAATTCCAGGAGCGGTCGACACCGTTTACGGGTTCATGGTGGACCTGGTATGGTACCCCGGGGCAAGAAATGGTTTTTGTGGTGTAGACAATGAGCCTGGCAGGGGAGCATTACCTACCGGTGATAGTATAGAGCCCGACGGATATCCAGAGGATACAGTTTGGGAGTTATGACATGAGATATATTGAGAGCCGATCTGGGTATGCAGCGCCTAAGAGATTAGTATTTGCGTGTCGATGCTGGACACGAGTATTTCATGATGTTTTCGAGTGCCGATGTGGGGCACTCAGGTTCCATGAGATTTACAGGATATAGGGGCCGATCAGAGTGACGTCGCCTGAGGTATTGGGATTTTGGGTGTATTTGATGGACACCGGTTATTCCACGATGATGATTCATTGATGATGACATGTTTTATCCCATACTCGGCATTCATTCGATATGCATTACTTCATGTATTTGTAGTACCTGATAGAGTACCTTTCATGATTGTTGCATATCCATATTAGCATATTGATACTATCAGATTGCATGTGATAGAGTATCGCAGTGTGTGCATACCTGCGATTACCTATATGATGTTACTTACTATTCATGAGTTAGCAACTCACCCCCATTGTACCACAGTGTTTTGCAGGTTGACCCTCAGAGTAGTCCCGGCAGGCTGCTTTTTGTCTCTATTTTGTGGATATCGCTACAGTTGGCTGTGAGCCGTTTTGCTATAGGTGGGTTGCAGTTATCCGACTTTATATTCATTGTACATCTTATTGTATCTAGTACTCTCCATCTACTACTTCATGTATTGACTTAGAGATGAGTTGTGAGGACAATATTGTATATTATTTTGTGACTTTGGGTGTCGAGCTCTTGTGAGCTGGCTTTTATTACGCAGTCTTATCTTTTATGATGTTTTTCACTTATATTGTCCATTTCTTCGCTACGGCGTCGTATATGCTTGTGGTGGTTGTTTCCGCCTTTGGGCGTGATTTACTCCCGTTTGGGGATGCTTTATTTATATCATATGTTGCTTTACTTATATCTTATCTTTGTACCCGTTTCGGGGCTAGTTTTTACAAAGGAGGTGCTTCCAAAATTTTTATGAAAATAAATTTAAACTTTAAAGATTTTTACTTGAGATTTCCAAATGTTTTTAACAATGTTTTATCACTTACTACTTTTGATGGTTTAGATTTCTGGATTTTCGACTTACTTAAATTGCGTTACGCCTGTAGACGTTACGCGGTTTAAGTGCCGGTCACGTGTCAAATTTTGGGTCGTGACAAAGTTGGTATCAAAGCGCTAGATTTTACCTTTCGGAGTGTAGGATGACCTTGGTATGATGGAGTAGGTAGCTTAAGCAGAGCGACGTAGCGTGTGTATGTTCCGCGGCATACTTACGACATGGTACTCCGCCTAAGTGACCTTAGGACTTGTTGGTTGAAATTCCTTCCGTGATTATAGATATCCTTGTGATTTGATTTCCATGTTCTTATCGAATCCTGTTTTCATTTCCAGCAATTATGCCGCCGAAGACTACGAGGGCGCAAAGAGCGGCCGTGAGAGCCGAGGTCAGAGTTGTCTCATCTGAGACGAGGACTGACCAGGGCGGTACGCCCGTTGTTCAGGAGCAGATTGATCCACCTTCGCTTGATCGTATTACTAGGCTAGAGACCGGTATATAGGATTTGCGCCAGATGATGGGATCATTAGTGGAGGCCAGTAGAGCACAACGACAGGAGGTTGTCCCACCTACTACGGGGACCGCGATGGTGCCTATTGTTTAGGCAGTTGTACCTGCAGCTACGGAGGTGATCACCGTATCGTTATCCGAGTTCATGAGCTTGAAGCCTTCGGTTTTCACCGGCACTGATGCAGCGGAGGATCCGCAGTCATTTATCGATCGAATGGCCAGGATATGTCGTTCGCTGAGATGCTCCAACGTGAGATGGGTAGAGTTCGTGTGTTTTCGTCTGGAAGGTCTTGCCCAGAAGTGGTGCGAGTCTTTAGAGAGGGGCAGAGCCGCAGGTCTTTCTCCTATGACCTGGGCTAAGTTCATGACGGTGTTTCTTGCCCGTTTTCTTCCGCAGAGTGTCAAGGATGCTCGAGCGAGCAGTTTCGAGTCATTACGCCAGATTCCGAGTATGATAGTGGCAGAGTAAGATGTGCAGTTTACCGAGCTATCTGTGTATGCTCCGTATTTGGTGTACACTGAAGAGATGCGAATCAAGAGGTTTGTATGAGACTTGCTTACCTAGTTGTTCTTCGTTATTAACGCACAACATTATGATACATATGCAGCAGTAGTGAACTCAGCCCTTTTGGTTGAGGAGCGTCTTTCCGAGATGTCGGTCATTCCGGAATCGAAGAGGGTTCGTACTGGTATATCAGCACGGAGACAGATGTTTAGACGCCATGAAAGATTTCGTTCAGGTACGGGGTGTAGCAGAGGCTCGGGATGAGGCCAGTTGTTTAGCTTTTATCTCCAGGAGGGTCAGCAGTCATTGTATGGATGTTTTGGGTGTGGCAGTCCCCATCACCGCATCAGAGATTGTACTGAGATACGCCGGAAGGAGGCAGCGGTTCCATAGGTTACCTTACCACCTTCTCCACCTCAGAGAGCGTTTCCTCTTGCGCCTGCTGTTGCTCCGCGTCAGACTTATGCTCAGAGAGGTCGTGGTCGCAGAGGGTTTGTTCTGAGAGGACGGGGTGGCAGAGGAGGAGGACAGCCAGTTGCAGGTAGAGGGCAGGCATGAGTATTTGCTTTGACTCATCAGGATGCGCAGGCGTCCAATGCAGTGGTTTTAGGTACTCTTTCAGTATGTTCTTTTTATGCACATGTGTTATTTGATCCGAGATCTACGCACTCGTATGTTTCTACACACTTCGTGCCGAGGTTGGGCCGAGAGTCGTTTTTGCTAGATCAGCCGCTTGTTGTGACCACTCCTGTTGGCGAGTCGTTTGTTACGCGACACGTGTTTCGGTCGTGTCCCATTCGGATTGGTGATAGAGAGTTGTCCGTCGACTTGATCCTTCTTGAGATGTTGGACTTCGACGTTCTCCTGGGCATGGACTGGTTGGCTATGTGCTATGCGTCAGTGGACTTCCGTGAGAAGATAGTCAGGTTTTGTTTTCCCGGCGAGTCAGTTCTTGTTGTGCAGGGGGACCGTGGTGCCGCCCCTCACAGTTTGATTTCAACCCTTTGCGCTAGTCGGCTTTTGAGGAGGGGATGTCGGGGATTCTTGGATTTCATTCGTGATACCAGAGCCACAGTAGATTCGTTGGACCGGGTTCCTATCGTTCGAGAGTTTCTCGACGTATTTCCCGATGAGTTACCTGGATTGCCACAAGAGCGTGAAATTGAGTTTTGCATTGATTTGATCCCCGGTACGGCGCCTATTTCTATACCGCCTTACCGGATGGCCCCGGTGGAGCTTAAGGAGCTTAAAGATCAGTTGCAAGAGTTGCTTGATAGGGGACTTGTACGTCCGAGTGTTTCTCCTTGGGGAGCTCATGTTCTGTTCGTCAAGAAGAAGGACAGAAGCTTGAGGTTGTGCATTGATTATCGTCAATTGAACCGAGTGACGGTGCGGAATAGGTATCTTTTACCTTGTATTGACGATTTGTTTGATCAGCTCCAGGGTGTGGGACATTTTTCTAAGATTGATTTGAGATCATGTTATCATCAGTTGCAGGTTCAGAATGATGACGTTTCGAAGACTGTTTTTCGTACGCGCTACGGGCATTATGAGTTTTTGGTGATGTCGTTCGGACTCACCAATGCCCCAGCAGCGTTCATGGATTTGATGAACCGGATTTTCAGGTCGTTCCTCGACCAGTTTATTATTGTGTTTATTGATGGCATTCTGGTTTACTCCAAGAGTCGTGAGGAGCATGAGCAGCACTTGAGGATTGCATCATGGAAGATATGGAATGGAAAGAGACCATCTCTTAAATGGAGGTCAGTTCTATGCAATAGTGGTCCGGCCTATGTTTAAAATGCAAAATCCGGACAAGCTCAAGGCAAGGTCAGTTCTGTGCAAGTTTGTAGGATATCCCAAAAACTCACGTGGGTATATCTTATGCCACACTGAGGAACAAAAGGTGTTTGTTTCTCGTAATGCCACCTTTTTAGAAAAGGAATTTCTTATGGAAGAAATTAGTGGTCATGAGGTAGAACTGGATGAAGTTCCAGCTAGACAAACTAACGGATAATGATTTGGTAGAATCGAAGGATTCAATAGTTCCCGACGAACCTCAGCCTCTCCGCAGATCTAGTAGGGTTCCTCATCCGCCTGAGAGATACTACGGTTTTCTCAATGACGGTGGGAGCGAGGATTGCATCATGGAAGATGATGACCCAACTAGTTTCGAGCAGGCCATTACAAGTGGGGACTCTGTGAAATGGCTGGATGCTATGCAATCTGAGATGGAATCCATATACACCAACAAAGTAAGGACTTTGGTAGTTGCTCCTGAAGGGGTAAAACCCATTGGGAGCAAGTGAATCTTGAGAAGATTCTTGGTGTAGATGGAAAAGTTGAGACATTCAAAGCTAGACTTGTAGCAAAAGGTTTTCGTCAATAACCAGGTGTGGATTTTGATGAAACCTTTTATCCAGTGGCTATGCTTAAGTCCATCAGGATCCTACTTGCCATTGCTGCATACCATGACTACGAAATCTGGCAGATCAACGTTAAGACCACTTTTCTAAATAGTGATTTAGAAGAGAGCGTGTACATTGACACTGCTAGAGGGCTTCGTAGACAGTGGGAGCAGCGGAAAGGTGTGCAAGTTGCTTAAATCAAAATACGGATTAAAGCAGGCATTGCGGAGTTGGAACATTTGTTTTGATGTGGCAGTCAAAGAGTTTGACTTCATCAAAATGGTAGATGAACCTTGTATATACAAGAAGGTTATAGAGAGTAAGGTTGTCTTCCTCATATTATATGTGGATGACATACTCTTGATAGGAAATGGTGTTCCTATGCTACACTCGGTCAAGCTCTACTTATTACTATGTTTCTCCATAAAGGATTTGGGTGATGCCTCTTACATCCTGGGGAGAAACACTGGACAATAGTGAAGAACATTCTTAAGTACTTGAGTAGGACTAAAGAAACGTTCTTGGTGTATGGTAACGGTGAACTCCAAGTGGAGTCCTTTACCGATTCGAGCTTCCAGAGTGATAAGATCGACTGTAAGACATCTCGGGTTTTGTCTTTACCCTCAGTGGACGGACGATATGTTGGAAGAGTTCCAAGCTAGATACCGTGGCAGACTCAACGATAAAAGGGTGAATACATCGCTGCCAATGATGCTACCAAAGAGGTTGTCTGGGTATAAATGTTCATGAGATGAACTTGGTTCCTACCATTGTGGTGACAATGGAGCTATGGCTTTAGCCTAGGAACCCCGGTCCTATAAGTGATCCAGACATATTCTTAGGCAGTATCACCTAATCAGGGAGATGGTGGATCTCCGGGAGATCGAGGTCATGAGAGTTGATCAGAAGAATAACACAGCGGATCCACTCACGAAGGCCTTTCCCTAGAGAGACTTTAAGGGATGTTGTGTATGAGATACTACAACAACCGACCTTAGTGCAAGTGAGAGATTGTTAGATGTATGTATGCCCTAGAAGCCGTTATTGTACATGATTGTATATTATAGTGGATGCTTGGACATATATAGGGAGTACTTTCTTGCTCGACATGATAGTATGCTATCTGGTTACTCTTTATCTTAACATGTATACTTGTATTGTCTCTCTGTTACATGTTGATAAACCCCTTAGGATGTGGACTTGACTACCAGGACTATGATGGAGATCATACTAGTGGGGCCAAGCTAGTCCATAAGTCCATCATTTAATTGTTCCTAGTCGAGGGTGTATCGAGACGGGGCATCGATATTCCAGAGTAGACTCGCGTATACGCTTCTTGACCCATTTGATGGGCGATTGATGATCCCATATCCATTGGTGTTTGACATCAAAGATGGTATATGGGTGCTCAGTGGAGACTGGGTACACTGAACCGGGCTCGCCGAGAACTCCTAGATGGTATTATACCTAACGTCAGATAGCAGTTCTCTGGTGACACTGGTATAGGTTAGTTTGTAGACCCGAGATCGTTATAGAGTCTTGTGTGATTCCCACTGTACTTTGATTTCCACCTTACCACATTCAAGAAAGCGTGCAAAACGGTGGTTTTTGGGTACAGTCCCGAGTCACATAGAGGCAATGAGCGATAGGGGGTTTCGTCTCTCCCGGTATTGGGGGTTGATGTTGCGCTATGCTCGATTGGCTATAACAAGAAGTCCCTGGCCAGGGCTGATACTGAGATTTACTGGTAAGTGTTATCAGTAGTTTCTCGACCCGTTATAAACCTCATATCGGCATGACTTATCAAGTTATTGGGGTCTGACGTTTACCACCCCCAGACTAGATATGCGACATATCATACGAAGAGACCGGACTGTTCGATAGTGTTACTTATTGGATTCACGGGAGTATGGGCAAGCTTGCTGTTGATCTTCTGATCGCTCAATACCGGGGTAGCCGTTATGTCCAACTAGTACCGCTGATGGCTTATGGGTGACTGATATGATCATCACCTACTGTCGGCGTATTGACGAGTCTCTAGAGTCCTACACAGAAGTTTCCTAGCTCATACGAACGAAGTAGGGCACATATGTGATATGTGCGGGACCGAGATTAATACGTGTTTGTGATACCGTATTCCAATCTCGCGATATAGGTTATATGTGATATAACCGGATTGTTGATTCAAGTGTTGAGTCAATGATATGTTCTATGTATATGTGATATACATATAAATGATATTAGTCTGTTGCATGCGATACAGCCGGGTTATTAAATCAAGTGTTGATTTAATAATTTAATGTATGATTATATATTTGATATATTAATATACATTAACTAATATTAGCTCACTTAAGAAATTGTTTTCTCTAAATACATTTAAATGTATATGTGATATATATTAATGTATTTAATATGTGTCATGCTAGATGATACATTGGACTTGGGTGTATGAGACTCATACCATACCATAAGATAATTAGGGTGAATATTTATTTAGAGTATAAACAAAATTAGGTGGAAATAAGAATGGCTAAGAGGCTTGGAGAAGCTTATGGAAGCTTTGATTTAAGTTCATTAATTTTGTTTTACTCTAGATATTTATTAACCCAACATTATCTTTATCCATGGTTAAGTCTCTACATGAGATGATATATGATATTTTCTCACCCATGGTTTGCAATGGTGGCCATTCATTCACCACTTCATCTTCTTCATCTCAATTAAGAT